>JAHRHZ010000169.1:178555-268103 GCA_024137785.1 Ginglymostoma cirratum
GGGGTCAGGCGCGGTGGCGGGGGGGGGGGGGAGATGGGGGTGAAGTGCGCTGGTGGGAGTGGGGAGAAGATGGGGGTGAGGTGTCGGGGGAGCAGAGAGAGAGAGAGGGCGGCGGAGGGAGGTGCGGCGCGGTGGGCGGAGTGGGGCGAAGCGATATTGCGGGGAGTGGGGTGGGAGTAAGAGCCACCCAACTGCAGCCCCTGGGCCCGCTCGGAGGACAACCCAGCCGCCGCCATCAATCTCCAGGACAGAGAGAGACGGAGGTAAATGAAAACACACCATCACACAGACAGAGACAATGGCGGAGAATTGGGGGGGAAGGGGAGCGCGAATAACCGTAAAGATGGACAGGAGGCCAAAAAATATTTTAAAGGGGGGGGATAAGAATGAAGAGGAGAACAGGAAACCCGAGAAAGAAAGAAAGAGAGAGAGTGGCGCCTTTTCCGGGGGAAGTCGATGAATTTCTTCTAAAGTCGACTTCCACATCCGGTGGAGAAACCTGGAATTAAAAACTTCATCCGTTTTTTTATCTTCCCCCCCTTCCTTCCTTCCTTCCTTCCTCCCTCCCCTTCGTTCCCCATCATTTACCTCGAGCTGAACGATTTAACTTGTCTCTTTTCTGTTTTCGCGAAAATAAAGAAGAAGATGAGGCTCGGGGTGAGGGGGGGGGTTGTTGTTGAGAAAGGGGAGGGTTTTAGGGTTTGAAGCGGACGCCTCACCTTCCCCCACCCCTCACCACACCGCCCGTCGATGGAAAAAAAACGATCGATTTCCTGAGGAAAATCGACCCTCTCCCGTCGTGATTTTTCGTTTAAACAAACCAAAAAAAAAAAATCGCGTTTAAATTTTTTTTTGTTTTCTATTTTTTTTTAAACGGGGGGCCAACAAAATGGCGGCCGCCCGTCTCCGGAAGTGGAAGGTCTCCGGCGCGGAAGGATACGCTCTCTTCCCCCCCCCCCCTCGAAACGAGACAACACCCCCTACCTTCGGCGAATCGACGACCCCGCCTAAATGATCAGGCGGCTCCGTTTCACCAGGAGTATCCCCGGCTTCGCTGGGGCTTCCCTCCGGTCGCCCGCCGAAGCCGTCCGAGCGTGTCGCACTCTTGCCTTCCCCTGCGGAAGCTGACGCGCCGCGGTTCGGGCCTTCAGGGAAGGGAGGGGGGGGATGAAAGTAGTCCCGGGCACGTGTTTGGTTTGGCGCGTTTTTTTTTAATGCCAACTCTTTCCCGCCTAAAATGTTTTGAAAAGAAGACTCAAAATGGTGGTTTTTTTTTTGCAAAATATAATTTCAAATTTTCTTGGAGATCAGAGTCAAACAGTCAAACCGCTTTTTTTGCCACCCCCCCCTTCTTAAGGCAAACAAGTTTCCTATGGGGTCTTGACAGGGTGAAGTTGTTTCCCCTTGTTGGAAAGTCTGGGACCGGAGGGCAAAATCTCAGAGTGAGGAGTCACGTATTTAAAACAAAAATGTTTTCTGAGACCATTAATAGGGACGAGAGTAAGCCTTTTGGCTCCTTGGATCATGGCTGACCATCATGTCCTCTCTCCCTGCAATCCTTGGTTCCCCTCCTGATCAGGAATACATCTATTGAGACTCTCCTCTACAAACAAGTTTCTTAGGGGGGAACTTGACAGGGAGAGGTTGCTTCCCCTTATGGGAAAGTCTAGGACCAGAGAGCAAAGTCTCAGAGGAAGGAGTCACCTATTTAAGACAAAATTAAAGGAATTTTCTTTCTGAGACCATATGAAATAGGGCCCCTCAGATCATGGCTGATCTTTCGTTTATTCACCTTGGGAAATGGGCATTGATTGCCGGTCAGCATTTATTGCCCATCCATAGTTGCCTTAGAACAGAGTGGCTTGCAAGGCCATTTAAGAGGGCAGTTGAGAGTCAACCACATTGATGTGGATCTGAAGTCACATGTAGGCCATACTAGGCAAGGATGGCAGATTTCCATCCTTAAAGGACATGAGTGAACCAGATAGGTTTTTCTGGCAATTGACAATGGTTTCATGGTCTTCAGGAGATTCTTAATGCCAGATTATTATTGAATTCAAGTTACAACATCTGCTGTGGCAGGATTCAAAACCAGGACCCAAGAACATTAGCTGAGTTTCTGGATTAGTAGTCTAGTGATACTACCACTAGGCCTTTGTCTCCCTGGATCTGACGACATTTCTCAGGTCCACTTTCCTGTCCTTTCTCTGGTTCACCTACTGATCAAGAATCCGTCTATCTCAGCCTTAAAAATGCACAAGGACTCTGCCCCACAGCTCTCTGTGGCCAGGACTTCCAAAGACTCTCAACCCTCTGAGAAGCAATTCTTCCTCATCTCAGTCTTAAATTGGCACCCCTTTATGCTGAGACTAAGCACTCTGGTCGTAGACTCTCCCATGAGGAGAAACATCCTGTCAACATTTACTGTGTCAAGGCCCTTAGGAATCCTATGTGTTTCAATGAGATCACCTCATTCTGAATTCCAGTGAGTAGAGTCCCAAATTTTTCAGTCTTTTCATAAGACAATCCCTCCATACTGGGGATTATTAGCGAGCCTTCTCTGAACAGTTTCTGTGAAAATAATATCTTTCTTTAAGTCAGGGGACCAAAACTGCCCAAGGTACTTAAGATATGGTTTTACCGATACTTTGTACAGTTGCAGTAAGATTGCCCTGCGCTTGTACTCTAACCCCTCTTGAGAAAGGACCAAAATTGCATTAAACTAAAGCAAAACAAAGTACCGCCAGTGCTGAAGATCTGAAACAATACCAGAAATTGCTGGAGAAACTCAGCAGGTCTGGTAGTATCTGTGGAGAGAAAGCAAAGTTAACATTTCGTGTCCAGTGCCCCTCCTTCAGAACCTCCATCTGCGTTCTGGATTACCTGCTGCGTCTTTATGGTAGCTTTCTGTGTTTCCTGCACAAGTGGTCCCTGAATCCTTTTGCTTTGCAGCTTTCCCCCATTTAAATAATATTCAGTTCTTTCATTCTCCCTTTCAAAATGAACAACTTCACATTTTCCCACATTTGCCAACTTTTTGTCCACTTAATTGATCTATCAATATCTGTCCTCTCAGAAGGTGGGGAGTTTGTGGAATTCTTTACCGCACAGGTCTGTGGAGACTCAATTGTTAGGTATTTTTGTCACTGGGATAAATTTTTAATAAGGGAATCAAGAGTTATTGGGGAAAAGGCAGGAAACCAGTTGAGTCAGCCGTTTGATCCCATTGAAAGGCAAAGCAGGCGTGATGGACTGAATGGCCTGCTTCTGCTCCTGCATCTTCTATGGTTAGCATATTATTGATCCAATTTAATCTGGGCACCAGAGATATGGAGCCTTTTAGAGAAAGATTTACCAGTGTGGTTTCAGTTCAAGCGGATAGATCGGGGAAGAGATTTTGGAGAAGGAGTTTGAGAATAGGTCTGGGTTTGACTGAATGTTCATTTGCAACATGTAAGCTGACAGCACCCACTTCTGCTCTTCAACACCTCCTACTCTGTTGCTAAATTAATCAGATTGCTCGTGCAACACCCAGTACTGGATGAGCTAAGAATTCCTCTGATGAACTATCAGGATGACTGAGGTTGTTGTTTTTGGTCCCTGTTCCAGATTCCCCTCACCCACCCGCTCCATCCCCCTCCCTGGCAACTGTCTGACACTAAACCTGCAGTGTTAATATTCTGCTTGACCCCTGAAATTAGCTTCTGGCCACATATTCACACAACCACTACATGTCTGGTTCTACCTCCATAAAGTTTTGGCAAAGATCAGCTAGCAGTAAATCGGCACAATGAACTCTCCCTAATATCAGTACATTTAGAAGGCCATCAATTTAACTGGGACAGAGTAACCATAGTAGCCTAAGCCAAACGTAGACACACACGGGAAGTCCTAGAGGCATGGTTCTCCACTATTACTTTAATCGACAAACATATAGAATTGGACCCTATGTACAAACCCACACCCCGTACAGATCAAAACTGGAAATGACAGTACTCACCATAACGGACCGGACAGTATAAATTCCAAGCGGAGTAGAATAACATTGCTTCAAAGGAGGCTCCACTAATGATGTCACCTAGCATGGTGACGAAACGTCTGAACAAAAACAAGCCAGCTCAGCGAGCAAGTCAACAACCTCATCTACCTCCATAACTTTGGCATCATTCTTGGCTCCTCTGTTGCTGAAGTCCTCATTGTTGCCGCTAGGTTTGATTATTCCTGAAATAACTCCGCAGAGGCTGATATCCTGTCATCAAGACACCCTTTATTTACATGTGGAGAGTCCTTGACACTGACCCAGCTCCCTCAGAGCCAACTAACACAGTGTCAGGATGTCTGACACTCCTGTTTTTATCCATTAGCCATGGCTCCTGATTGGACCAGATTAACAGCCCCAATCAGGGAACTCATATTCTGTGAGGTCCACCTGGCTGACCTCATTGCAATCACAACAATTCCAATGCAAGGCTTCCAACATTCCACACTCCCTTCTAGCAAGAACTATCAATTTTAATTCTTAGGTAGATGATTTGATTTATTATTGTCATGTGTACCTAGGTACAATGAAAGGTTTTGTTTTGCTTGTAGTACAGGCAGATCATACCGTACAAAGTGCATTAGGGTAATAGAATAGATTGAGGAATACAATGTTATGGCCGCAGAGAGCATGCACAAACAGCGAGATCAACATTAAATTTGAAAGGTCCGTTCAGAAGTCTAATAGCAGCAGGGAAGAAGCTGTTCTTGAATGTGTTGGTAAATGTATTTAAGCTTTTGTCTTCTGCCTGATGGAAGACATTGGAAGAGATTATAACTGGGATAGGAGGGGTCTTTGATTATGTTGACTGCCTTCCCGAGGCAGTGAGAAGTGTAGAAGGAGTCAATGGATGGAAGGTTGGCTTGTGCGATGGACTGGACTGTTTTCACAACTCTCTGTAGTTTCTTATGGTCCTGGGTAGAGTAGTTGCCATAACAAGCCTTGATGCATCCGGATAGAATGCTTTATATGGTATATCTATAAAAATTGCTAAGGGTCTTTACAGATATGCTGAATTTCCTTAGCCTCCTGAGGAAGTACAGGCGTTGTTGTGCTTTCTTGACTGTTACATCAACAAGGATGGACCAGGACAGATTGCTGGTGATTGTCACTCCAAGGTAACTGATGTTCTCCACAATCTCCGCCTCCGCTCCGTTGGTACAAACTCTACCTTGCTTCCTAATGTCAATGACCAGCTGTTTCGTTTTGCTGACGTTGAGGGAGAGATTGTTATCTTTACGCCACACCAGCAAGCACTCTGTCTCTTTCCTGTATTCCGTCTCGCCATTGTTTGAGATGCTAATACGGCAGAGTTTGGTAGTTGTTGGTTGTTCAAATGTAGGAGTCTCTCACTAATCAGGAAGAGGCTTTTGATGAGTTCAAACTCCCCAGTGATCTCATCACAAGCCAAGCGACCATCAATGATGCTCACAGATCTGGCATGTGCACATTATGGAACACATTTGCAATATCTCATAGAATTTCTTTACATAGCTTAATAAACTCTAACCTGCATTCAGATTTACCCTTGAAATGGAGCAAGTGATATCCCTTTCCTCGATGGGTTTGTTGAAATGTCTGAAAATGGATTTTGAAAATGTTAATTGGATGAGGTGTTGCCATGGAGAGATTTAAGCCTTTTAAAACTACAAAATTGGCTTGAAGGTAGGAGACAGAGGGTGATGGTGGTGGGTTGCTTTTCACACTGGAGGCCTGTGCCACAAGGATAGTTGCTGGGTCCGCTGCTTTTCACAATTTATATAAATGATTTGGGTCTGAATATAGGAGGCATGGTTAGTAAGTTTACAGATGACACCAACATTGGTAGTGTAGTGGACAGCGAAGAAGGTTACCTCAGAGTACAACGGGACCTTGGTCAGATGGGCAAACGTGCCCAGGAGTGGCAGACGGCGTTTAATTTAGAAAAATGTGAGCTGCTGCATTTTGGAAAGGAAAATCAGGGCAGGACTTATACACTTAATGGTAAGGTCCTGGGGAGTGTTGCTGAACAAAGATCCCTTGGAGTGCAGGTTCATAGTTCCTTGAGGGTGGAGTCACAGGTAGACAGGATAGTGAAGAAGGCATTTGATACGCTTGCCTTCATGGGTCAGTGCATTGAGTATAGGAGTTGGGAGGTCATGTTGAGGCTGTATCAGGACATTGGTTAGACCACCTTTGGAAAACTGTGATCAATTCTGGTTTCTCTGCTCCAGGAAAGATGTTGTGAAACTTGAAACAATTCAGAAAAGATTTACAAGGATGTTGCTGGGGTTGGAGGGTTGGAGCTATAGGGAAAGGCTGAATAGGCTGGGGCTATTTTCCCTGGTGTGTCAGAGGCTGAGGGGTGACCTTATAGAGGTTTATAAAATCATGAGGGGCATGGATAGGGTGAAGAGCCATGGTCTTTCCCTGGGGTGGGGAAGTCCATAACTAGACGGCATAGGTTTAAGGTGAGAGGGGAAATATTTAACAGGGACCTAAGGGGCAACATTTTCATGGTGCATGTATGGAATGTGCTGCTCGAGGAATTAAAAGACATCTCGATGGGTATATGAATAGGAAGAGTTTGAGGGATAAGGGCCAAATGCTGGCAAATAGGACCAGATTAATTTAGGATATCTGATTGGCATGGACAATTTGGACCAAAAGGTCTGTTCCCGTGCTGTACAGCTCTATGACTCTACACTAGGGGCATGAAGCTCCATTGAGCACATAGATGAAGGCTCCCATCTTGCAATTCTCACTGAGCTTTGAAATAGCATTGCATCTCAGAGAAATCTTGATTTTATTTTATTTATTATTGTCACATGTACCATGATGCAATGAAAAATATTGTTTTGCGTGCTAACCAGTCAAATCATACTTTACATAAGTACAGCAGGCCAATAGAACAGAATACAGAGTATGGTGTGTGACAATACTAAAGCTCAAAATGGAAATTTCTTGACCATAATGGATGTGTCTACTAGACTTCCAGAGGCCATTCCATTATACAGTATCACTGCTAAAAGGATTGTAGAAGAGTTCCCAAATTTTTGATTAGATACAGACTACCCACAAAAATACAATTGGATCAAGGATCAAATGTTACATTAAAGGAAGTTGTGGATAATTTAGGAATAAAACAATTCAAATTCATTGTATACCATCCGGAATCACAGGGAACGTTAGAACCATGGCATCAAACTTTAAAAACCAGGTTGAGGGTTTCAGTCAAGACTATCCAGAGGATTGGGATAAAGGAATTCCATTTGTAATTTTTATCATTAGGGATGCATCAAATGAATCAACTAAATTCAGTCCATTTGAATTAGTTTTTGGGCATGAGTTGAGTGGACCCCTGAAATTAATTGAGGAGAAATTGCAAAGTCACAGTTCAGGGACCACATGTTTGGACAATGTATCAAATTTTAGGGAAAGATCAAATAGAGTTAGGTGAGTTGGCTTGACAGTCTTTGAAAGTAGCACAGCATGTGATAAAACAGGAAATGGAAAAAAAAATCAAAAATTAGCAATTTTGCTAATGGAGGTAGTGTTAGGGTTACTTCTAGTGATAGGAGAACCTTTAACGGAAAGGTTTAGTGGGCCTTGTCAAATCAAAAGGAAATTGAATGAGATGAATTATTTGGTAAGAACTCCAGATAGGAAGAAATCTCTCAGAATGTGTCATGTGAATATGCTCAAAAGGTATTTTGATAGGGAAGAAAAGCAAAAGGAGAATGTGTTACTGATTACAACACAGAGTGAAGAACCAAGTTCAGAGGATACTGAATTGGACATTCCTCAAATTAAATTGGACAATGAAAGCATTCTCAAAAATTGGGACAAATTATTGAGTTACCTTCCAGAGGAAAATTAAGATGACCTGAAAGAGTTATTAGAATCTCATGGGAATAAGCTGGGAAGTGCTAGTCTGATTATGCATGATGTAGATATAGGAAATGCAGTTCCAATTAAGCCACATCCTTATAGACTTAACCCTCTAAAGTTTGTACAGGTTTAGAAAGAGGTTGAATGCATGCTCAAAGACAATGTAATCAAACTGAGTTGCAGCAAATGAAGCTCGCTCACAGTAATGGTGCCAAAACCAAATGGTACCCAATGACTGTGTGTGGACTACTGCAAATTCAATGAAGTTATGAAATCTGATTCATATCCTATTCCTCATTTGGAAGACTGTATTGAGAAAGTGGGACAAGCAATTTATAATTCTAAGTTGGACTTACTCAAAGGATACTGGCAAGTACCTTTATTTGAAAGAGTGTAGGAAACTTCAACGTTTGTGATGACAAACGCACTATACCAATTTAAAATCACACCATTTGGTATGAAAAATGTGCCAGCCAAATTCTAAAGATTATTCAATAAAGTCATTTCGGGATTACCCAATTGCATGGTGTACATCAATGATCTGGTGATTTTCAGTCACATATGGAAGGAACATTTGGAGCATCTATTGGAATTGTTTGATTTGGGAAGCGGGCTTGGTGATAAACCTGGCTAAGGGTGAGTCGCAAAAGTCCAAGTCACGTTCCTGGGCCATGTTATCAGACATGGACAGATGGGTCCTCAGGATGTGAAAACCGAGGTTATTGGGGAGTTTCCCACACCAAGAAGAGGGAAATATGACAGTTCCTGGGAGTGAGTGTTTTTTTAATTGCAAGTTTGTACCGAATTTTAGCAGTGTGGTTGATCCACTCACTTGTTGCAGGAGTGCAGAAAATTTCAGTGGGCTGCAGAAGACATTTGACAACCTGAAAGCTTTGTTAACCACTGCCCCAGTGTTAGCCACACCTAATTACACAAAACCATTCGAGGTGGCTATCAATGCGAGTGAAGTGGGTGTTGGGGCTGTGCTCTTAAAAGAAGACAACAAGAAGATAGAAAGACCAAGTAGATATTTTTCCAGAAAATTGAATAATCATCAGTGAAAATATTCCACAATTGAGAAGGGGATCTTGAGCTTGGTGTTGGCGTTGCAACATTTTAACATTTATATTGCCAGTCATGTGTCTGAGACAATTGTATATACTGATTGTAACCCTTAAACATTTTTGGAAAATATTAAGGATAAAAACTTCCAGGCTGTTTAGACAGAGCTTATTATTGCAGCCATTCAATTTGAAAATAATACATGTGGCAAGACGAGAGAATATAATTAACCAATGTATTGTCACAACATTGAGGTGTTCAGTGGCGGGGAAAACAGACTAAAATGGACTATAGAGATAGCTGGAACTGCAGATGCTGGAGAATCTGAGATAACAAGGTGCAGAGTTAGATGAACACAGCAGGCCAAGCAGCATCAGAGGAGCAGGAAGGCTGACGTTTCGGGCCTAGATCCTTCTTCAGAAATTTCTGAAGAAGGGTCGAGGCCGGAAACGTCAGCCTTCCTGCTCCTCTGATGCTGCTTGGCCTGCTGTGTTCATCCAGCTCTACACCTTGTTATCTAAAATGGACTATAGTTGTGAACATTTGCATGCTTACAGTCAATGTAATGTGTGTATATATATTGTACTGCACTAATAGCATAAGGCTAAAAGTTTTTAAAAATGAAGCAATCTTTGTATATTGTTGGGTTTTTTGTTTAAGTAGGAAGGTTTGACAATGCTATGGCTTTGGGAGGTGCTTTTGTCCTGGTTTTTCTTTTTATGAAGAGGTTGAGACAGAGGTGATGAGCAGTCTACTCCAAATCTAGTAAGGTTAACAGCTTGTGAGGCCTCGGTTTTCTTAAAATTTGGAACAATAGAAGCAGCCTGAATGGGTGGGGTCAAGCTCTCACAGAACCAGGATTTTTAAAATAGTTTCAGCCTTCAATAGCAGTTGCTGCTGGGATCTTGAAGCTGGATGTGGAATTTCTTTTTCCTCTTCCTGTTATAACTAAAAGCTGAGGTTCTCTTCCGACTGCCAGAATTGCATGTGAGACTGTCTATTTTACTGAATTTGCCTCTGCCAAAGGTGTGTTTATGGGATGTTCCTATATTGGATCAGTTAATTAGTAGTAGTTAATGTATCTATTATTTTGTTAAGCATTTTGATAGAGTTGCAATTAAGCAAATTCTTTTATTTTTATTTGGTCTATATTTTAATTATAGCTTAAAAATAAAGTGCGTTTTGCCTAATGCCAAGTAGTTTGACCAATTAAGTTGCATCTGGAATGCAACACCTTACACTTACCTTAAAAATAAGGAAAAGTGAGGGTCTAGACTATCTTCTTAATATATTTTATTATATATTAAGGTCCAATTATATATTTGGTCCATAACAGCTGTTACAGCTATGGAGAAAGTGTGGATAAAGATCAACTCTAATGTCTGAGAGGACTGTTCATGAGTCTGATAACAGCCGGGAAGAAACTGCTCTTAAAATGGTACGTGTTTTGTATTATCTGCAGCCATTCTTTTGTATTATCTTTTGTATTATTTTGTATTATCTGCTTGATGGAAGAGGGTGGAGGAGAGGATAGCCGAGTGGGAGGAATCTTTGATGATGTTGGCTGCTTTCCTGAGGCAGCGGGAAGTGTAGATGGAGTCAATGGAAGCAAAGCTGGTTTGTGCGATGGACTGGCTGCACTCACAACTCTCTGTAATTTCTTGCGGTCTTGAATAGAGCAGTTACCGTACCAAGCTGTGATGCATCCAGATAGAATGCTTTCTATGGAGCATCGATAAAAATTGGTGAGAGTCATTGTGGACATGCCTAATTTCCTTAGCCTCCTGAGGAAGTAGAGGCGTTGCTGTGCTTTCTTGACTGTAGCGTCAACATGGATGGACTGGGATACATCGATGGTGATATTTACCCTTAGGAGCTTGAAGGTCTTGACCATCTCCACCTCAGATACAGACAGGAGCATGCCTTCCACACCACTTCCTGAAGTCGACGAGCAGCTCCTTCATTTTGCTGACGTTGAGGGAGAGACTGTTGTCTTTACATTTCCCGCTGTCTCGGGAAAGCAGCCAACGTAATCAAAGTCCCTTCCCACCCTGGTTATACTCTTCCATGCCACTAAGTTGTCTGTCTCTTTCCTGTACTCTGTCTCGTCATTGTTTGAGATCTGACCCACTATGGCGATGTCGTCAGCAAATTTATAATTAGAGTTAGATCATGGGTAATGGGCGAAGGAAGGAGGAGGATAAGTGTTGAGAATGATCAAATCAGCCACGATCTCATTGAATAGCAGAGCAGACTCAATGGGGCGAATGGCCTACTTCTTATGGTCTGTATCAGTTCTTGAGTTAATAAAGGGTTGTGGGTTAGAGCATTATTTTTATTCTTTCATGGGAAGTGGTTATCAGTATCTGTCTGGGCCCAGCGTTTACTGCCCATCCCTAATTTCCCCTAGTGATGAGCAGCCTTCTTGAACTGCTGCAATGTATATGGTGCAGGCAGCAGAGACTCAGAAAGCATTTCTAATTAAGAAAAGTCACAAGCAAAGTTATAATTTATTACAAAGGGACTGGAATATAAAAGTAGGAATGTGTTTTCTATTGCCTTGCAAGTGATTAGTGTGCCCAGATCTAAACTCTGCATACAGTTTTGGTTTCTTTATCTAAAATAGGATTATTGAGACACTTTTGGAGTATGGTGTACACTTTTGGTCACCCTGCTATAGGAAGGATAATATTAAATTGGAGAAGGTGCAGAAAAGTTTTACAAGGATGTTACCAGGGTTGGAGTTATATGGAGAGACTGGGACTTTTTTCCCTGGAGCATCAAAGGTTGAGGGGGTGACCTTGTAAAGGTTTATAAAATTGTGAAGGGCATGGATAAAGTGAATTACAAAGGTCTTTTCCATAGAGTAAGGGAGTTCAAAACTATGGGGCATCATTTTAAGGAGAGAGGAGAAAGATTTAAAAGGGACCCAAGGGGCAATATTCTCCACACAGAGGATGGTTCTTATGTTGGAATAAACTGCTAGAGGAAGTGATAGATGAAGGTACAATTACAACATTTAGAAGACATTTGGACAGATACACAAATAGGAAAAGTTGTGGGATATGGGCCAAACATAGGTAAATAGGACTGGTTTAGTTTGGGAAACCTGGTCAGCACCGACAAGTTGGGCCAAAGAGTCTGTTTCCATGCTGTTGTGACTAAGTGAAATCCTAAGGGGACTTGGACATGGGGACTGCTGACAGAAGGTGTCCCCTTAAAGGGAAGGGGGGGACGGTGGAGATTAGATCTAGGGGACACGGTTTAAAATTAAGGGGTGACCCATTTAATGTATTAATCTGTTTTTCTGACAGCAATGCTCGAGATTATTTTTTGTCTCAAGAGTCTGTGTAATTCCTTCTTCCCAGTGAATGGTGGAGGCTGGATGATTGAATTAAGCCTAAATGGGACAGATTCTTGACCAACCAGGGAGTCAAAGGGCATTGATTAGTCAGGAACATGGAGTTAAGACCACAATAAGACTTTTACCAAGGGGTGGCACAGTGACTAGCATTGGGGTTACCACAAAACAGCACAAGAAATATCAGCAACACCTCTTTCTTTGATAAAATTGAACACTTTAAATAAGTCAGTTCAAATAAAGAACACACAATGGCAGATGGGTATGTATGCTATCCTGTGAAATTATTCCCCCCCCCCCAATATTCCTGGATGCCATGTTTCAGAAGTTTATTAAAACAGGAGGAGATCATAAGCACCTTGTGATTGATGAGGACAGGCAGTGATGTTGTGGTCACAAGCTGCCATCTTGGGGTCACATGGTCCAAAGCAGAAATGGCCACCACAGAGCGTCAACCAAACACGAGGGTGTCGAGTCTTCACGGATTACCTTCAAACCGCAGGTCAAGCCTAAATGACTTGACATCTGGCTCCTGTTGCAGTGAAAACGGTGGGCGTTAAATGCTTTGAAGGTCTCATTGCAGCCTTCTTGCCGTTCCATTACCACACTCTCGCTCGCGTGAGACTTCACCCAACCCTCTACAACTTGAGGTTGATGCCAACTCACCATTTGGGAGTGGGGTCTGCCAAGCGAGAGCAGGGAGATGGTGTCAAGACAACAACACGAGAACCCACGCCCATATGGACACAATTTGGACGTTACAAACTTATGCCCCACTTGTGTGACATTGACCTGGCTCCAAAAGAAAAGTGTGGCCTTCCACCCACTCTTCCATGTGGATGGATATGCAATTTTATACCTAAATTTATTCCCTCCAGGCACCATTTGCCAATTTTATTTGAGTGGCAAGTCCAATTACTTTTCCTCTCAATCCCCCCCCTCAGTAAGTCTTTCATGGGACGTGGCTGGCATTTGTTATTGAGTCATACAGCACAGGAAACCCAACTTGTCTGTGCCGACCAGGATTCCTAAACCGAACCGGTCCCATCTGCTTGCGTTTGGCCCCTATATCTCTAAACCTTTCCCACGTCACCCTTGACCTGAGTTTGGGGGGGGTGGGGGATAGTTTTGAGAGGCACTTAAGAGTTAACCCCATCACTTTGGGCCCAGAGTCGCTTGGATGCATGTGGGGCTGATTTCCCCCCCCGTGTGTAACCCCCCCCCCCCCCCCCCCCCCCCCCCCCCCCAAGAGGATTTTTACACTAACCCATGGCTATGTCACAGCCACCAACACTCAGACTAGCTTTATCTATGGTGGATTTATCAATCAAATTCGAATTGCAAGGGATTTCAATGTGCATCCTGAAAAGCATTAGCCCAGGCCTCTGGCTTATTACTCAGTGCTTTCACCTCAAACACTATTTAAAGCACGTTTTTAAACAGATGCACAGGTTCCTGTGCATGCGATTCACTAGCAATAGTCCCACACTCAGTGGTGATGAAGGGAAATGGGGAGATGGTTTCCAATCAACTTGGACAGAGATGTTATGATACACTCCTCTGGAACAGGAGACACTTGACCCCAGGCCTCCTGGTTCAGAGGCAGGAGCACTGCCACTGCTCCACAAGAGCCACTAACACCTCTTTGAAAGCACTGAGATCATCAATTATGGAGCTGTGTGCCTGTAAATAATCCCTGAAGTCTCTGAAAAGCAGTTTGGAAAGATGGCCCTACAACAGAGTCACAGCACGGAAACAGACCCTTCAGTCCAATTTGTCCATGCCGACTGGATATCCTAAAACTGATCTGATCATAGATTCCCACAGTGTGGAAGCAGGTCATTCAGCCCATCAAGTCCACACTGACCCTCCCCAGAGCAGCTCACCCAGCCAAATTGACCCCATTTGCCAGCATTTGGCCCATATCCCTCTAAACCTTTCCTATTCACATACCCCTCCAGATGCCTTTTAAGTGTTATAATTGTGCCTGCCTCCACCACTTCCATACATGCACCACACTCCGTGAGAAAGAGTTGCCCCCTCAGGTTCCTTTTAAATCTTTCCCTTCTTACCTTAAACCTATGCCCCTCTAGTTTTGGGCTCCCCAACCCTGAGAAAACACCTTGACTATTGACCCTATCCATGCCCCTCATGATTTTATAGACCTGCATAAGGTCATCCCTCAGCCTCCAATGCTCCAGGGGAAAAACCCCAGGACAGACAGTAAGAGGGGTAGGTAAGAATTTCAGAAACCCAAATGTGGATTAAAGTAGGGTTGGAGAGAGGAAAATCCAGGGGTTGGGGGGAAGGACATGAAGGAATGGAGAAGTCAAGGAATAATAGTTTGATCACAGCTTACAGATTAGAGTTTGGGAGCCAGCTAATGGTGGAAGCGGTTAGGAGCAGGATGGCTCCATCCTTGCCTCTTTGACTGGTCTGTCTCTTCTCCACTTATCTTCTCCTCTATCCATCTTCTATCCGCCTCCTCTCTCCCTATTTATTTCAGAACCCCCTTCCCCTCTCCCATTTCTGAAGGCCCAAAACATCAAGCTTTCCTGCTCAGCCTGCTGTGTTCATCCAGCTCTACACCTTGTTATCTCAAATCGAGATAATTGGGACTTGCAGCTTCCTAGGAGTAAATATCACCAACAGTCCGTCCTGGGTCAGCCACATCGACACTATAGTCAAGCGAGCACTCCAAAACCTCTACTTCCTCAGCAGGCTAAGGAAATTCAACAGGTCCACAACAACTCTTACCAATTTTTATAGATGCACCATAGAAAGCAACTTTATCCAGATGCATCACAGCTTGGTCTGGCAACTGCTCTGCCCAAGACTGCAAGTAGTTATGGAGAGCTTTGGACACAGCCCAGCCCATCACACATACCAGCCTTCCATTCATTGACGATGTACACTTCCCACTGCCTCAGGAAAGTTGCCAACATAATTAAAGACCTCTCCCACTCCGGTTATACTCTCCCAACTGAGCAGAAGATACAAGAGTTTGAAAATGCATACCAACAGATTTAAGACAATTTCTTCCCCACTTAAGAACAGACCTCCCATGTTAACATTGACCTTTCTCTTCACCTTCTCTGTAGCTGAAACACTATTTTCTGCATTCCATTCTATTACCCCAATGTACTTACATAAAATATATGTCTGGGTTTGCACACAGAAACAATACTTTTCACTGTATCTTGGTACATGTGATGAGTAGCAAATCAACTCAAAAAACAGAGATAACACAGTGTGGAGCTGAAGGAACACAGCAGACTTTTCACATCAGGACCTTTCTTCAGAAATGGGAGAGGGGAGCGGAGCTCTGAAATAAATAGAAAGGAGGGGTGGGGCTGGAGAAGGTAGGTGGGATGGTGATAGGTGAGTGCAGGTAGGCAATGGTCAGGATTGGTCAGTGAGGTGGGCTTGGTCAGTGAGGTGGGAGGAGCGGATAGGTGGGAGAGAAGACCAATCCCCACCATAGCGTACCTGCACTTACCAATCACCATCCTGTCTACCTTCCCTAGCCCCACCCCTCCTCTCTGTCTGTTTATTTCAGAGTTCCCTTCCCCCTTCCCCCATTTCTGAAGAAGGGTCCTAACCTTAAAGGTTAGCTTTCCTGCTCCTCCAGTGCTGCCTGGCCTGCTGTGTTCCTCCAGCTTCACACTCTGTTATCTCTGACTCTAGCATTGGCAGTTCTCACAATCTCTAACTCAGGAAACAGGCGATAGGGTTAGGGTTAGGAAACAGGCTGCATTTTTCCCCTGTGTGGATTGGGCCCTTGACAATGTAGAGGTGAGAATCTGCTCCCTGTGGAACCATGTCTTGGCAAGAGGTACATGTGTGAGGGAGACAGAGAATGGGGAAACGGTCCAGCAATTATGCCCTGTAGTCCGAGTGGAGTGGAAGAAACAAAAATGGAAATTTGCTGGAGAAACTCAGCAGGTCAGGCAGCATCTGTGGAGAGAGAAAGCAGCGTTAACATTTCAGGTCCAGTGACCCTTCTTCAGAACTTGCACTTCTCTGTTGTTCCAAAGTGCTTCCAAGTTTTGAAATTGTGGTCAGCAAACTTGAGTCCAATGAAGCTCCGTCTACCAAAGATGTTAAATGACCCGATAATGGTACTTAACAGGATGAGAGGGTGTTGGTAAGACGCAGTGAAATCATTTCCACTTGTGGGGAAGGTCAAAACTGACGTCAATATAAGATGGTCACTAATAAATCCAGGTAGGAATTCAGGAGAAACATCTTCCCCCAGAGAGTGAAGAGAAGGTGGGGCTTGCTCCCGTGGGGAGTGGGGGAGAAGGCGGGGCTCGTTCCCGTGGGGAGTGGGAAATAGGGGAACTCGCTCCCAAGGGGGTGTAGGGGGGAGAATGAATGACTCGCTCCCACGGTGAGTGTGGGCGAATGGGGGAGTTTGCTCCAATGGGGAGTGGGGGAGAATGGGAGACTTGCCAGCCCCTGGGTACTCGCCACAAGGTCCTCCCTGGGACAAACGAACCCGGTGTCTAATACATTTAAGGCACCAAAGGCATTAAACAAATAATTCACACTAACAACAGCCGCAAACGATCATTTCTGATATGCTAAACGTGACTTAATTTTGTTCCCAAGCACATTCCTCGGCAAGGTGCCAAGTTGGCTCCTGTCTGTTCGAGGAGGTGTGGCCCCCTTTTGTCAGTTTTCAGTTGTACATACCATGCGGTTGAATGCGATAAATTAAGAACAGAAATTGTGGAGTGGAGCATTGTAACTGCGCATCTGCTTTGTGTCTCAATTGGTGGAGGGGAGGGGAAGGTGGTCATCTAAGCTTGGTTGTGATACAGGGCACCCACTTGCCAATCACAGTGTTTTTGAAGCAAAATACTTCTACGAAGGAACACAACAGGGTGATGATGCAAAGGCTAACAATGCACCGCTTTAATTTAAAAGCAGAATAAAGCGCCAAGCCTCCTTTGTCAGCATTGTCCTCTGATACACAGTGACCAGGCCGCCTTGTCACAGAAGCTCCCCCAGTCCCCACCCTGGCATTAAGAATCATCCAGCACAGAAACAGACCCTTCAGCCCAACTCATCCCCGCCGACCAGGTTTCCCAAATGGATGGGGACAGTGTTGAGAACAGCTTTATTTTACTTCAGCACACAGAGTCACATAGCGCGGAAACAGACCTTTTGCCTTAACGGTTAATGGCTTGCTGTTTAAAATGTAAGAGCTCGTTTATTTAGGACCGAGATAAGGTGAATTTCTTTTTCCAGAGTCATACAGCATGGAAACAGACCTTTCTGTCCAACTCATCCGTGCCGACCAGATTTCCAAAACTAATCTGGTCCCGTTTGCTTGCATTTGACCCACATTCCTCTAGACATTTCCTATCCATGTATCTGTCCAAATACCTTTTAAATGTTGTAACTGTACCAGCCTCCACCACTTCCTCTGGCAGCTCATTCCATACATGCACCACCCTCTGCGTGAAAAAGTTGCCCCTCAGGTCCCTTTTATATCTTTCCCCTCTCACCTAAAACCTATGCCCCTCTAGATTTGGACTCTCCTGTCCTGGGGAAAAGGCTATCACTCTGTCCATGCCCCACATGATTTTATAAATGTCTATAAGGTCATCCTCAGCCTCCGACACTCCATGGAAAAAAGTCCCAACCTTTCCAGCCTCTTCTTATAACTCAAACCTTCCAGGCTCAGTAGCACCCTTGTAAATCTTTTCTTTGCACCTTTTCCAGTTTACTAACATCCTTCCTCTAGCAGGGCAACCAGAATTGCATGCATTATTCCATATGTGGTTAATTCCAGCCTGTGAGATGGGGATTTTCACTGCAAAACATCATCTTAAAGCAGCAGGACACGGGAATTAGGAGATGGGGGAGGCCAATCAACCCATCAACCCTGCCTCACCATTTGGTGGGGGCTGATCTGATTTAGGCCTCAAAGCCCTGTCCATCTCCCACCTCGAATATATTCAGTTAATCAGCCTCCAGAGCTCTCTCAGGGAGAGAATTTCACAGGCTGCCAATCCCCTGATGGAAGAATTTCCCTCCACATTTTCAATGGGAGACGCCTCATTCCAAAACTGTGCTCCCTCTCCCGGTTTTAGATACCCACCACCAGCGGAGGAAACATCCTTTCAGAGCCCAGTGAGATCACCTCTCATTTTCCCTAATTCATGGGCCCCTCCTGTCCAACCTTCCCATCAGCCCAAGGATCGGATGGGAGGGAACACTGGCATCAAGTGAGAATTGAATTGAATTGAATTAGCTTTATTGTCATGTACTCAAATGGGTACGGTGAACTCAAACTGGGACATTCATGCTATGGCTAGCATAACTAGTCAAGCCGGTGGCCATGACAGTGGCTGCCAGAGAGGGCGGGTCAGTTGCTGTCGGCCATTTTGCACAACGTGCGGGTTATGGAGGGGCTGGTTGCACCCTCAACCTCCTCTCGGCCAAATAAACTGCATAGAGGAGGCAACTGTGTAACCACCAGTCCATGAACAATATCTGTTAGGCCCAGAGGTATTATCCCTAGACTGTTAATCCAGAAGCCCCAATAATGTTCAGGGGATGTGGGTTTGAATCCTACTGTGGCAGATGGTTGGAAATTTGAATTCAATGAAGAAGAATCCGGAACTAATGATGTTGGTGGGGGTATCCCATTCTGGTTCACTCATATCCTTTAGGAAACGGTTGTCCTTACTCAGTTGGGCCTACACATGACTCCAGACCCTCAGCAAAGTAGTCGGCACTTAACTGGGCACTTAGTGATGGACAATAAATGCTGGGCCTAGCCGGCAATGCCCACGTCCTGTGAATAAATTAGAAAGTTATTCTCTCCGAGAGGTTAATGCTTCAATCGTCCCTTTTTCCCTGCTCCTTTTCTACCTAATCGATAAAGGGGTGGTCTAATTGAGATTTATTTAAAGACACTTTGTTTGCTGGATGTGCCAAGACAGCACTTAGTGCCTGTCTCTAATTTGCCCAGAGGGCAGTTTAGAGTCAACCCCGTTGCTGTGGGTCTGGAGTCACATGTAGGCCCAAACCAGGTAAGAAAAGTGGATTTCCTTCCCTGAAGGACATTAGCGAACCAGATCAGGGTTGTCGTTAGACTAGTTTTCTTTTTAACTTTAGATCTTTATTGAACTCAAATTTCACAATCTGACATGGTGGGATTTGAACCCTGTGTGTGTGTGTTAAAGGTTGATGGAAAGTAGCAATATCCACATGGGGCGTAGGAGAGTGGGGGAAGTCCAGAACCAGGGGGTAGAACCTGGAAAATTTGAACCAAGCCATTCAGGGGAAATGATTCCCTGTCATCAACCTCCCCACTGCAAAATTTTGGGGTGTGTCAGGGGCGGAGTGCGGGTTAAATGAAAGTATTGGAACTGAGATGCATAGGTCTTTATTGGAGATGAAGGGGCGAGAGAGAGAGCACGAAGATGCATCGATGGGAGTTTGGAAATGGATCCATCGCAAAGAGCCAAATGATCTCTTCAGAGGCTGGCAACATTGCCAGTGTGTCGTGGGGCAGGGAAACAGGTCCCTATTTTAGCAACAGGGTCATGATGCAGCGTGTAGAAGCACAGAATCCCTCCAGTGTGGAAGTAGGCTATTCGGTCCATTGAGTCCACACACTCTTCTAAAGAGCATCCCATTCAGACCTACACCCCCATTTCCCTTTACAAATCCACCTAACTTACACGCTATGGGGCAATTTAGCACGGCCAGTCCACCCTAACCTGCACATCTTCAGACCGTGGGAGGAAACCCACACAGACACGGGGCGAGAATGTGCAAATTCCACACAGACAGTCACCCGAGGGTGGAATCAAACCCGGGTCCCTGGCGCCATGAGGCAGCACTGCTAACCTGCTGAGCCACCATCCCTGCCCCTGGCATTGGGCAGGTGCAACAGGATGGTCCTTGAAAAGAGCCAGCACACGGACAGAGGGCCAAACGGCCGCCTCCTGCGTTGCATCGTCTCGACAGGAAGCTAAAGAAATGAGCTACAGAGGACATTACACACATTTCGAAGGGGCGATCGAAGATGACAGGGACAAGTTGGCAGCAAAGCAAGCAAGTCTTTCACACATGAATGGTAAAACTTTATGGGTTACAAACAATACATTAACAGCTCATTCAAGGCGACGTTTGTGGGAGAACCAACTCAGAGCAGTTCCAAGTCGAGGCCGCTGAAACTTGCAATGGGATCTCGCCAGAAATTGAAGGTATTGTACTGGGCCAGCGTTCCGTCCTCCTCCTCCGTGTCCTGTGAGTCGCGAGGTACGCCCACAGAGGTCTGTCCCCCGGCGCCGGACTTGGGCACATCAAGGCCCAGCACCTCGATCTCCGAGATGTCCACCATGGGGATGGGGGTCCTCCAGAAGAGAAAGGAGTCAAACTGGCTGTTCAGGAGATCCAGCATCTTTGAACTGGAAAAAAAACCAGAAAGTTGGGGGGAGAGCGGGGAATTGAGGGGAGAGAGGTGGAATTCAGTCACAGTCGATGGTTCAGTCAATGCATTCACACCAAATGACAACCTCACAGAACCAGTGCTCCTAGACCCTAGGAGCAGAAGTAGGCCATTCAGCCCATCAGTGTCCTCCACCATTCAATGAGACCGCGGCTGATCTGGTCATCCTCAATTCCATTTACCCGCCTTTTCCCAATAACCCTCAATTCTCATTCCTGATTAAAAATCTCAGCCTTGAATATACTCAATGCCTCAGACCCTGTGTGGTAAGGAATTCCACAGATTCACTCCCCTCGGAGGGTGAAGAAATTACTTCCTCATCTCTGTCCTCAATGGGCGACCCCTTATTCTGAGATGATGCCCCCCTGGCCCTAGACTCTCCCACACAAGGCGAATAACCTGTCTACATCTCCTCTGTCATTTTCCTCCTAAGAATCATGTATGTTTCAATAAGGTCACCTCTCATTTTTCTAAACTTCAATGAGCACCTGCCCCAACCTACACAACCAAACCTCATACGCCCATGTGAAACAGCTCTGGACTGTGTCCGACGCCAGTCTATCTTCCCTTAGATCAGGGCACCAGAATGGTTGGGGAGATGCAAACAGGCACTATGGGAGCAATAAACTCTCAAGAAAAGACTTGCATTTATATAGATATATATAAAGCACTCGATCTATCATGGCAACAGTTCTGAGGAAGGGTCACCAGACCTGAAACGTTAACTAGGATTTTTCTTCACAGATGCGGCCAGACCTGCTGAGCTTTTCCAGAGACATCTGTTTTTGTATCATGACAACAACTTGGCTTACATGCCAGAGACCCGTGGGCTCATTCTGTGGATAACTGAGGCCAGTGAATGCAATACAGCGCTGAGGCGGCCCTGTACTGCCAGAGATGCTGTTGTGAGGGTGAAACGCTAATCCCAGGCCCGACCTGCCGTCTCAGCTGGATGCAAAAGAAATTATGACTATTGAAGTGTGTGTGTGTGTGAGGAGGTGACTAGCTCGCCCCTAAGTCCTGGAGCCTATATTTATCCCTCAACCGACATCTCTAAACCAAATGCACAAACAGGGTCATAGAGACATACAGCACGGAAACTGACCCTTCGGCCCAACACGTCCGTGCCAACCACATATCCTAAATTAATCTAGTCCCATTTGCCAGCATTTGGCCCATCTCCCTTTAAACCCTTTCTATTCATGTACCCATCCAGATGCTTTTTAAATGTTGTAATTGTACCAGCCTCCAATACTTCCTCTGGCAGGTCGTTCCATACACGCACCGCCCGCTGCATGAAAGTGTTGCCCCTCGGGCCCCTTTTAAATCTTTCCCCTCTATCTAAGTGTCTTTTAAATGTTGTCTCACCTTAAACCTATGCCCCTCTAGTTTTAGACTCCCCTACCCTGGGGGAAAAGACCTTGACTGTTCACCCTAACCAAGTCCCTCATGATTTTATAAACCTCTATAAGGTCACCCCCTCAGCCTCCGATGCTCCAGATGCTGTACATGGGAGCTTGCTGTGTGCAAATTTCCTCTGTTACAGCATTGACCACATTTCAGAAGGAATTTTTTGGCTGTGAGGCAGCAAAAAGTGCAACCAAAATTCCAACATTCTTCTTTAGTAAATCCAAAGGACCATCCTGAGGCTGAGGCTCTTAGGCCTAGGCTTATGTAGTCCAGCAAGATCCTATAAAGGAGCAGAGAAGATCAACCTGTTGCAGGAGCAGTGTTGGCATGGAAACCTGCTTTGCCCCCTTCCTCCTCCCCTTCTGGTCAGGGGGCTTTCCACACCCAGGGAACACGCAAGGCAAGTCTCACAGGGGTGTTGGTGGGTGTGAAGGGGATCTTTGGACTGTGGGGGGGCGTGGTATAGGAGGTTTGGGATGAAGCGTCTCACTGCAAAGGTGATACCTAGGACAACGTAACACCCCTCCACCAACTCCTGGGGCACCAACTAGGACTTCTGCCTCAATTTCCTTAATGGGACGTGGGCGCTGCTGGTGAGGCTGGCATTTGTGGTTTTATAATTACCCCCTGAACCAAGTGTCTTGCTCGAGCCCTTTCAGTGGGTCTGGAGTCATGTGTAGGCCCAGGTCACAGAGTCAAACAGCACAGAAACAGACCCTTCAGTCCAGCCAGTCTATGCCGACCAATGATACTAAGCTAAACTAGTCCCAGCTGGCTGCTCCCGGCCCATATCCCTCCAAACCTTTCCCATTCATGTACTCATCTAAGTGTCTTTTAAACATTGTAACTGTACCCACATCCATCGCTTCCTCAGGAAGTTCATTCCACACGAACTGCTCTCTGTGTAAAAAATTTGCCCCTCATGTCTTTTTAAAATCTCTCTCCTCTCACCTTAAAAATGTGCCCCCGATCTTGAAACCCCCCAACCTAGGAAAAAGACAACTACCATTAACCCTATCTACACCCCTCATGAATTTATAAGCTTCTATAAGTTCACCTGTCCACCGCTAAAGGTTCTATTTCCATTCCGTATGGCTCTATGACTCTCAGTCAGGTAAGGCTGGTAAGGAGCACAGTGGCTCAGTGGTTAGGACAGAGAACAGTACAGCATAATACAGGCCCTTCGGCCCACGATGCTGTGCCAAACTTTTACCCTAAACCTAAGGTCTATCTAACCTCCACCCCCTATGCCTATCTAATAGCCACTTAAATGCCCCTAATGAGGCCAACTCCACTACCCTCTCCGGCAATGCATTCCATGCCCCTACCACTCTCTGAGTAAAGAACCTACCTCTGATGTTTCCCCTATATCTACCTCCACTCACTTTAAAACTATGACCCCTCGTAATAGCTACCTCCACCCTAGGAAAAAGTCTCTGGCTGTCCAGAGTTAGCACTGCTGCCTCACAATGCCAGGGACCTGGGTTCGATCCCACCCTTGGGTGACTGTCTGTGAGAAGCTTGCACATTTTCCCTGTGTCTGCGTGGGTTTCCTCCCATAGTCCGAAGATGTGCACGTTAGGGTGGATTGGCGTGCTAAATTGCCCCATAGTGTCCAGGGATGTGCACGTTAGCGTGGATTAGCCATGGGAAATGCAGGGTGACAGGAATGGTGGATTGAGCCTGGGTGGGATGCTGTTCGGAGGGTCGGTGTGGGTTCAATATGATGAAAATGGGATTTGGTACCATGTCTCGCACTGGCCTGAGCTTTTTGGATTCTTACACCAGTCATGTTGCCTTGAAACCCCATCTTCCCAACAGCTGAGTTCTTCTGGAGTAACCCTTTGGGGGAGAAAGCGGGAACAGGGAATTGAGTTGGCTGATTGGCTGTGATAGTATTAAAGGGCGGAGTGGCCTACTCCTGTTGACTATGTCTCTATTACCAGGATCAACTTCTGAGGCCTGGCAACAATCAGGAATGACAAATAACCATGACTCACTCATTCCAATTGAATATTTGTTGCCTCTGTTCCCTGCAGATCTTTGCATATTTTTCAGTCGTTATGTTTTTTTTCTCTGTTTTTAAATCATTTTCCTCTGCACGGCTCCTACCTTGGGGATTGTGCAGGAAGAATGGCAGTTGAGCGCAATTCCTTTGATAAGGAATTATTTATTTCGTATGTAAAGCAGAAACAATGCACATTGTATGAACTGGCCACAGTCCAGGTAAATCCACCAGGGGTCAGTTCCGGAACAGGGCAGCACGGCGATCCTGCTTCACCATTGTCACCCCTGCTCTTCTAGGAGCATACCAGGCAGAAACAGGCCATTCGGCCCTTCTGCTGTGCACCAGCCTCCTCCCAACGCCATCATCATTAGCTCCCCGTCACACAATCCTTCTGTCCCCTTCTCCTCTGTGTGTTTATCCAGCTTTTCCACTTCAAGTAAACCTGCTAGCTGTGGCAGCGAGGCCCCGATTCTCTCCTACTCCACGTGGGAGTGACTCCCCCATTCTCCCCCACTCCCCACAGGAGCAAGTCCCCCATTGCTCCCCCAATTCCTCATGGGAGTGAGTCCCCCATTCTCCCACATCCCGCAAGAATGACTCCCCCATTCTCCCCACTCCCCACGGCAGCAAGTCCCCCATTGGTCCCCCCAATTTCTCATGGGAGTGAGTCCCCCACATCCCACAAGAGCGAGTCCCCCATTCTCAGCCACATCCTGCAACAGCGAGTCCCCCATTCTCCCCCACATCCCGCAAGAGTGACTCCCCCATTCTCCCCCACTCCCCACAGGAGCAAGTCTCCCATTGCTCCCCTCAATTCCTCATGGGAGTGAGTCCCCCATTCTCCCCCACATCTCGCAAGAGTGAGTCCCCCATTCTCCCCCACTCCCCACGGGAGCAAGTCCCCCATTCCTCATGGGAGAAAGTCCCCCATTCTCCCCCCACTTCCCACAGGAGCGAGCCCCCCATTCTTGCTTGCTTTCTGACGATAGTGAATAGGCTAATTGGCCCACTCCCCCTCCTGGTCTGCATTCCCGCCTGAACTGTCACGGTGGTAACAAACTTGAAGCCATGCTGAGGCGGAAGTACATCCCGACAATCCTCCACTGCTGTCTCCCTGCCTCCCTGCCCCAGCACGAATGAGAGCGTATTTGAACACAGAGCTATGTTCTAGGTCTCACTTGCATTTGTATAGAGCCGGGGTGAGAATGCGCTCGGAGTATAGTCAGTATTTTTTGCCCTATTACCCGCAGAAGGATTGAGTGGGTTGGCCAAGCTAATTCCTGAGAAGGAGGGATTGCCTGGATAGGAAAGACTAGATCAACTGGATCTCTAGTCTCTGGAGATCAGTGAACGAGATGGGATCTCAAGACGTATTTCTTACAGGTTCTGAGGAAGAGTCGTTATCGGAATCAAAACACAGTCTCTGCTTTCTCCACGTCAGACCTGTTGAGTTTCTCCAGCGTTTTCTGTGTTTGTTTCAGAATTCTTACCAGACTCGATGGGACAGACACAGGAAGGATAGAGTCACACAGCAGGGGAACAGACCCTTTGGTCCAAGCTGTCCAGGTTTCCAAACTAAACCAGTGCCACTTGCCTGTCCATATCCCTCCAAACCTTTCCTTTTCATGTACCTACCCAAAATGTTTTGCATCCACCACTACGTCTGGCAGTTCATTGCACACACGAACCACCCTCTGTGTGAAAAGGTTGCCCCTCAGGTCCTTTTTGATGATTGCCCTCAGGCCGCGAGGTTGTGAGGAGGGGTATGGGAGGGTCTGAAATCAAGGGGACACTGTCCCATGATAAAAGGGCTGAGGTGGGAAGGGATTTCTTCAATCAAAGGGTGGGGGAACCTTTGGAAATCTCCGCCACAGAAGTTCAGCCACTGAATACATTCAAGACAGTGATGGATGGATCTCTAGGCATGAGAAGTATGAAGGGATGGTGCAGGTGAATAGGAGTAAATTTGCTTTAATTCATTAAATGGCTGAGCAGGTTTGATCTTCCTTCCTCCTGCTCCTTAGAATATACTCCGATGGTGAAAATGAGGCAGAGTGCTTTATATATGGTTACAGATCTGTACTGGGAGGAGATATTCTGATGAAAGAGAATAAAAATGTGGACGGTCAGCCATCTGTATTTGCAGCCAGCAGTTGTCAGCCCCAGGAATACATTCATGACTCAGTCACTGCTCAGGCCTGGATTTGGCATCTTGGCTGAGGCAGCGCCAGACGGTGCCCTCATTACATTCAGGGAAGCAGCATCTGTCTCCCATGGGTTTGAGTTTTACAAGGCGCAAATAGGATCAAGAGAAATAGGAACTGGACAAGGCCATTCGGCCTCTTGAGCCTGATCCACCATTTAATATGATTGTATCCTTTCCTGCCCTCTATCCCCGTAACCTTTGGTTCCCCGACTGATTAAGAATCCCTCTGCCTCAGCCTTAAATATACACGAGGACGCTGCTCTCCCCAAGAGCTCTCTGTGGCAGGGAGTTCCAAACACTCACAACCCTCTGAGAGAAGAAATTCCCCCTCATCTCAGTCTTAAATTGGTGTCCCTTTATTTGGTGCCCTCTGTTTGCCATGAAGGGAAACACCCTGTCAGCACTGACCCTGTCAAGTCCCTTAAGAATCCAATATGTCCCTTTGATAAAAGGCATTCTGATCTAATATTCGCTTCTGTGATTAGGTGTCACATTTGTTTGAAAAACCTACCTCTGAAGTATTTTACTCGATGACAGGCACTATATAAATCTAAGTTGCAAATTACAAACTATTGATTTAGACCAAAGCAACTATTGCCAATTCAAAAGATAATCGTTACAAGTTTCAGAGACAGTAGGAACTGCAGACGCTGGAGAATCTGAGATAACGAGGTGTAGAGCTGGATGAACACAAGCTTTCCTGCTCCTCTGATGCTGCTTGGCCTGCTGTGTTCATCCAGCTCTACACCTTGTTATCTCATCGTTACAAGTTTGCCTGACCGGCTAACTCCAAAATTTGTTTCAGTTGTAAGTTCCAATGAATGAAAGTGTGGAACAAAAATTGTACCTTATAGTATAGTTGCCGGGGGGGGGCCAGGAGTGCGGAAATATTTCCGAAATGTATTTGTATTCTTATCCACATTATGGCCTGTCCAGAAGTAATCATCACTTTCCGAAGCTGCCTAGATTCAAGAATTGTGTAAATGGATTGGAAAATTACAAGGCACCTCTCCATTATTTAAGGAGAAATTTGGATAGAAACTTGAATAGGAAACGTTAGGAGGGATATAGGCCAAACACAAGCAGGTGGGACTGGTTCGGTTTGGGAAACTGGGTTGGCATGAACTGGTTGGACCAAAGCTTCTGTTTGACAATGATCTGCCTTTATTGGTTAGTGCATTGACTATGGGAGTTGGGAGGTCATGTTGCAGCTGTACAGGACATTGGTGAGGCCACTTCTGGAATACTGCATACAATTCTGGTCTGTCTGCGATAGGAAAGACACTGTTAAACTTGAAAGTGTGCAGAAAAGATTTACAATAATGTTGCCAGGACTGGAGAGTTTGAACTGTAGGGAGAACTGAATAGGCTGGGGTTATCTTTCCTTCAGAGTCAGATGGGTAACCTTATAGAAGTTTACAAAATCATGAGGGGTAGGGATAAGGTGAATAACCAAGGTCTTTTTCCTAGAGTCTGGGAGTCCAAAACTCGAGGGCATACGTTTAATAAAAACCGAATCAACTGCAGATGTTGGAAATCAGGAAGAAAAACAGAAATTGCTGGAAAAGCTCAGCAGGTCTAGTAGCATCTGTGGACAGAAATCACAGTTAACTTTTCAAGTCACGTGAGTCTTCCTCAGAACTCCATAGGTACAGGTTTAAGGTGAGAGAGGAAGGATTTAGAAAGGACCTGAGAGGTAACTTTTTAACTCAGACGGTGGTGCGTGTATGGAATGAGCTGCCAGAGGAAGTGGTGGAGGCTGGTACAATTACAACATTTAAAAGGCATCTGGATGGGTATATAAATAGGAAGGGTTTAAAGGGATATGGGCCAAATGCTGGCAAATGGGGCTAGGTCAGATTGGGATATCTGGTTGGCATGGACGAGTTGGACCGAAGGGTCTGTTTCCGTGCTCTATGACTCTGTGTCTGACAAGATCACCTCTCATTCTTCTAAACTCCAGTGAGTAGAATCCCAGTCCATTAGTCTTTGCTCATAAGACTGTCCCTCCACACTGGGGATCATCCTAATGAACCTCCTCTGAACTGCGTCCAATGAAATGATATCTTTCCTTAAATAAGGGGACACAAAACTGCCCACAGTGCTCCAGATGTGGTACAGCTGGAGTCATGCCTCCCTACTCTTGTACTCCAAACCCCTTGAAATCAGGGCCAACATTCCATTAGCCCTTCCTGCTTACCTGCTGTACCTGTGTGCTAGCTTTCTGTGTTTTGTGCACAAGTCCTTTCGGGAATGCAGCTCTATCGCTCGGGCCACATGCTCATCCAGTTCTCCTTCAGCCATACGGAGGTCAAAGCTCGCAGTTGCTAAATTGATTGGAGCAATCAGGCTGGAGGCACAGGTTCGAAGCCTGGGGCTAGAGTTACAGGTCAGGGGAATATGAGGGAAAACTGATTGCTGAGCAGTGAGCGGTACTATACTGGTCCGCCATTGAAGGGTGGGGAGGGGGTTGCAGTGGAAGAAGTGGAGACAATGAATGAGTTAAAAAAGGGAAGGAGACTCACAGGGAGGCAATGCAGGGGTGGGGCCGAATGGACTGCTCAACAGAGAGCGAGCATGGCCTCAATAGGCAGAATGACCTCCCTCCATGCCATAATGACTGCACCAACAGAACAAGGTCAGGAGGTGAGGGAAGGCCCTCGTGGTAAGCGGGAGATTGGTAAACTAAAGGCCCAAATGTCTCTCAGACACGATCGATCTAACCAGCTGTCATTCCCAAAATTATCCCCCAAATCTCGTTTTCAATTAGGATGGAATCACGCCCCAGGAAGAATGTTCTAAAGGTTAATCACTCACTTCCTCACAGACTAGATTTAATTTATATCGTCCTCCGCACCTGTGTTGAGGGAGCGGCTGCCATCGTAGGGTCAGTACTGTGGAGTGGGCACTGTCGGAGGGTCAGTACCGACAAAGTGGGCACCGTCAGAAAGTCAGCACTCAGAAAGTGGGCACTGTCAGAGGGTCAGCGCTGAGAGAGCGGTCACTATTGGTGGGTCAATGCTAAGGGACCAGGCACTGTCGGAGGGTCAGCACCGAGGGAGAGGGTGCTGTTGGAGGGTCAGTGCTGAGGGAGTGAATACTGTCGGAGGGTCAGTGCCGAGGAGTGTGTACTATCGGAGGATCAGTGCTGAGGGAGTGGGCACTGTCAGGAGGTCAGTGCTGAGGGAGCGCCATACTGTCGGAGGGCAATCTTTTGGATATCATGTTAAGCCTCTGACACAGAGATAGAGAATTCCACTCAGTATCCCTGATCCCGGTGTGAGCTCCCCTTGATCTCGCCTAAGTGAGAGGACTTCCGACTGGCCAGGAATGGTGGGCTGCTAAACTGGATGAAGGAGATCTTTCCATTTCTTTCCCCACAATGGTGGATGTAGATGGCGAGGCATGGGGGTTCGGCAAACATCCACAGAGTGGTGTCGCTAATAGGAATGGTGGCACGATTATGATATGCTGAACCATTGATCGATGAGAACTGGAAAGGAGGAACATTCAACATGGCTGCCTTTGAGAGGCTGCACACTCCAGTTGGATGGGATCGCAGAGGATCCACATCACAGGAACTCCCACCAACAGCCTCTCCTGTAACGGCAGCTTGACACAGGCAGCCTGGGCCTAGCCATGATCAACAAGGAGCCTTCTGCCATCTTTTTTATCTCCCAATCCTCGGACGGGCTGCGGGCAAGGCCTCATTTTAATTGACCGCGAGCCAAGTGGCAGTCTGGAGGGCAGTTAAGAGATGACCCCCATTGTTGTGTGGGGTCTGGAGTCACGTGTAGGCCCGGACTAGGGTAAGGACCACAGATTTCCTTCCCCAGTTAGCGCACCCGATGGAATTTTTACCACAAGTGCTGATCATTGTCATTACCGAGGCTAGTTTCATAGATATTTTCCGATTATTATTTTCTGGAGCAAGCAGGACTTGAACCTGGGTCTCTTGGGCCAGAGGTAGGGTCACTACCACAGCGCCACAGGAGGCCTAAAGCTTAGCTTTATGTTTTATTTTCCCTGATCAGCCTGTGCACACACACATCTAGAACAGAGGGGACTTGAACTGTGGCCTCTTGGGTCAGAGGTACAAACACTACCAGTGCACCACTACAGCCAAAGATTAGCTTTATATTTTTTTGCCTCTTCTATCCAGAAGTGAGCGACCTTCCCACCGTGACTCGGGAGGGGGGGGGTCGGTGGTTAGGGAGAGCGGGAAAGGACTAAATCAAAATGGAGTTGGAGGGTGAAATAAAGCACTCAGTCCCCCTTTCTCTCTAATGGCCTCGATCGCACTGATGGACCTTCTCCCGGGGACACCCGGGCACAAATGTAGCCGTGGAGGAGGGGCAGATGGTTGGCAGCCTGCTGTTTGTAGCCAGCCCGGCCAGACCTCCTCTGATTTGCCCTCAGCCCTCCGTACCAGATGCCCAAAGATCAGGAGCGTATGACTGAAAATACAACAGAAGATTGTAAACAGGAGGTGCACACAACTGCAGCAAAGAAAAGAAGTCAAATCTGGTATTAGCTGCGTCAGATAATTCAGTTTCAAATTGTCAGCAGACGTGTACCCATCTGCTAATAAAATGTATCCACTCACATGCAAATGTTTTGGATATTCAATCACCTTTCATGACGATTGGAATACCTTGCTATAGGAAAGATGTTGTTAAACTTTAAAGGGGGCAGAAAAGATTTACAAAGATGTTTGCCAACATTGGGTTTGAGCTACAGGGAGAGGCTGGGGCTATTTTCCCTGGAGCATCGGAGGCTGGGGGGGGGGTGACCTTATAGAGGTTTATAAAATTATGAGGGACATAGATAGGCCAAGGTCTTTCCCCCCAGGGTTGAGGAATCCAAACCAAGAGGGCATAGGTTTAAGGTGAGAGGGGAAAAATCTAAAAGGGACCTACAGGGGAACTTTTTCACGCAGAGGGTGGTGCGTGTATGGAAGGATCTGCCAGAGGAAGTGGTGGAGGCTGGTACAATTACAACATGTAAAAGGCATCTGGATGGGGACATGAATAGAAAGAGTTTAGAGGGATATGGGCCAAATGCTGGCAAATAGGATGGGATTAATTTAGGATATCTGGTCGGCATAGTTGAACTGGACAGAAGGGTCTGTTTCCATGCTGTACAGCTGTATGCGTCTAAATGAGACTACATTAATTTAGGATATCAGGTTGGCATGGATGAGCGGGACCGAAAAGGTCTGTTTCTGTGCTGTACATCTCTATGACTCTTCCAAGTCGATTAATTAACAGATTGCATTTAATTCGACCTCTGTGCTGCATACTCTCCATGAGGGATGCTCAATTTAGATCTCGACACAAATCCTAAATTCATCTCTGAGGTGACTGGCTTGTATATTTGGTGGGATTTGAACAAAGCATTTGCCCAGAATCTGGAATAACCGAATGACCAGCAGAAATGATCACCACCTTCCCAGCTGAACCTTGGCTGTGGATGCTTCCAGTTCTCTGATTAAACAATCGACAATGTTGAAAATAATTTGGCAAATCCGCCCCCCCACCACTTCTTGCCCCAGACTGTAATTCCTCTCTCTCTCCCTGCGCTCTTCAGCAGTCTCCCAGAGACTGAATTTGCATTGTCTTGCTGATTTAATGAAGAAAGGTGTGCCCCACCCTAGAGAAGCAGCTGTAACCATCTGCAGAATGTCTCCTGTGTGTCTGAGAAAAAAAAATGACCTCTGTATTAACCACTGGCATCTTCCTTAAGAGATGCCCGATTTTGGTCTTAGCCATACACAGACAAATCCCTAGTCTGTCTCTGAAGGCCACTTGACCCAGAAATAGACATAAGCAAAAATAGATCAGGGAAATTTGAAGGCGATGCTCAAAAAAAAAATTTGCCTTCACCGCATTTACAAAATAAACATTTTCTGGCTAATGTCTCCTGCAGCTAATAAATCGGGCATGGTTTTTAAGCGTGAAGAAAATGTTTTAAAATGCCATCTTACATCTCTGAGATGAAAGCAAATCTCCAGATATTATAACAGGAGGAAACTGAGTGTGGATGACAGCTCGGGTAAATGTTAAATATTTGAAGTGGTGGTAGGGGAGGAAATAAATGACCTGGGAAGAAAATGAGACACATACTGACCTTTTTCCGAAAAATGTTTCGCTCTGCCTTGGACTGCTGATCGGAGCTCTTCGTATGTCCCTGCAAAGAGCGGTGTGTGTGTAAGACAGAGACGCAGCTTTGAGATGCTGTTCCCACCCCCTCAGGCAGCTATCTCTCTGTCTCTCTCTCTCTTTCTCCACTGCAATGCAGCAGAGATTGGCTGGAACTGTCACGCATGATCTCTTCGATCAGCAGCAGCTCCCAGCGGGTCTACCTCTGTCCTAGCTGCCTCCCCTCCCTTTCCATTACATCTCTTTGATAGCCCCAAAGCTCGAACCCAGAAGTCAGTGGAATATGCAACCGGCTGATGTGAGTGTTAGTGCAGAAGCTGCACAGGGAGATGAGGGAGAAAAGGCTGTTTTGGATGCTGGGAGATCCATTCAAGTACGAGGAGCGGAATTTTGGGCTAAGGCGAACACACAGCAGGATTAGAGTGCAGAGGTAACACGGTGTGTCGAGCTGGAGGAACACAGTAAGCCAGGCAGCATTAGAGGAGCGGGAAAGTTGACAATTCAGGTGGAGACACTTTTTCAGAAACGTCCACTTTCCTGCTCCCCGCATGCTGCCCTGGCCTGCTGTGTTCCTGCAGCTCCACACTGTTATCTCTGACTCCAGCATCTAGGGCTGAGAATGCATCTGCTATGGTATTGAAAGGTTCTTTTTTTCTGTCTTTGTAACAAATCAAATTTGACCCAAGCAGTAAAATGATGCTGTCTTCTCAATCGTTATCCCATTCTCTAGATGAGATGCCAAAGCAGTGTCACTGAATTCTTATGGTGTAGCAGGAGGCCATTTCGCCCATCATGCTTGCCCTGCCTCTTCAAGCATGCATTGTGACCTCCATGCTAATCTCCTGCCTCTTCCCCATATTCTCGTCATGTTATTTCTATCCAGATGATCATCTGATGCCTCTCTTGACTGACTCTGCATCTCCAGGCAGTGCATTCCAGATCCTAACCCCTGGTGGTATTCTTGCTGGACTGTTAATCCAGATTCCCAGGTAAAATTCTGGGGACCCGAATCCTGCCACTGCAGATGGTGGGATTTGAATTCAATAAAAATCTGGAATTAAGAGTCTAATGATGACCATGAAACCATTGTTGATTGTCAGAAAATCCCATCTGGTTCACTAATGAGAACAAAGCTGCCATCCTTACCCGGTCTGGCCTACATGTGACTCCAGACCCTTCCTATCCATGTCCCCATCCAGAAGCCTTTTAAATGTTGTGACTGTACCAGCCTCCACAACTTCCTCTGGCAGCTCGTTCCATACATGCACCACCCTCTGTGTGAAATAGTTGCCCCTCAGGTCCGTTTTAAATCGTTCCCCTCTCACCTTAAACCTATGCCCCTCTAGTTTTGGACGTGCCTGCCCTGGGGAAAAGGCCATGGCTATTCACCCTGAATTGAAAAGAACAGCAGGCTGTCTGAGTATGAATTTGCTGCTGCTTTTGGATCTTCCTGTGTAAAAGCCTTACACGACCACAATGGCTACATTTCACAAAGCATTTCATTGGCTGTGAAGGCGCTTAAGCATGGCACAAATGCAAATCTTTCTATCTTCCGATTCTTCCAGATGCCAACGGCCTCCTAGTGTTGAAGCCCAAATGATCCCATCCCATGGGGTATTGTCAGTTTTGATTCTTGCTTCAGTTCGAAGCCAATGGGGGGAGGTTGCTGACCAAGAGCATCTTGCTATTGGCTGTGCCGGGGAAACCTGGGGGACTGGACCTGGCATATTACCAGAGTCATACAGCACGGAAACAGACCCTTCGGTCCAACCAGTCCATGCTGACCGTAATCCCAAACTAAACTAGTCCCACCTGCCCGCTCCTGACCCATATCTCTCCAAATCTTTCCCACTCGTGTACTTATCCAAATATCTTCTAAACATTATAACTGCACTCGCATATTCTGGAATTTTGTTCCACACATGAACATCTGTGTAAATAATTTGCCCCCTCATGTCTTTTATAAATCTTTCTTCTCTCACCTTAAAAATATGCCCCCTAGTCTTGAAATCCCTCACCCTAGGGAAAAGACACCTGCCATTCACCTTATCTATACCCTTCATGATTTTATAAACCTCCTACAATCCAGTGAGAAAGTCCCAACCTCTCCAGCCTCTCCTTATGACTCAAACTGTCCACTCCCAGCAATATTCTGGGAGATATTTTCTGAGCCCTCTCCAGCTTAATAACATCCTTCCTATAACAGGGCATCCAAAACTGAACGCAGTAATCCAGAAGAGGTCTCACCAACATCTTATACAACCCCAACATGACGTCCCAACTCCTATATTCAGAGCTCTGAACAATGAAGGCAAGCGTGCTAAACGCCTTCTTAACCCCCCTGTCTACCTGTGACACAAACTTCAAAGAATTATGTACCTGAACCTCTAGGTCTCTCTGTTCCACAGCACTACCTAAGGCCCCATCATTAATTGTAAAAGTCCTGCCCCTGTTTGTTTTATCAAAATGCAATACCTCACATTTATCCAAAGTAAACTCCATCTGTTACTCCTCAGCTCATTGACCCAATTAATAAAGATCACTTTGTAAATCTTAGATAACCTTCTTCACTGTCCATTATACCACCAATTTTGATGTCATCTCAAACTTATTAACTACACCTTCTATATTATCATCCAAACATGAACATAAATAACAAACAAAAGTGGACCCAGTACCGATCCCTGTGGAACACTACTGGTTACAGGCCTCCAGTCTGAAAACCAGCCTTCCACCATCGCCCTCTGTCCCCTGCCATTAAGCTAATTTTGTATCCAATTGGCAAGCTCACCCTGAATCTCACATGGTCTAAAAATTTACCAATTAGTGTACCATGGGGAACATTGCCAAAGGGTTTACTAAGGTCCAAATAAACAATGTCTACCATTCTGCTCACCTCAATCTTGGTTATCTCATCAAAAAACCTCATGCAAGTTTGTAAGACATGATTTGTCTCTCAGAGAAAAAGCATGCTGAGGTCCAATGTGCATAGAGAACATCCCAGATCAGTTTGAGATGGTGATCAGGGCAGCTCTGATATGAGAAATAGCTGCTCCCTTGGGCGGCCCCAGAGAATTGGTTTCCACTGAGATGAGGCATCCTTGAAGAGATAAGTAAGGCTGGTCAAGAAATGGCCATCTCAACCATCTGAAGATCCAACAGTAGTGGAATTATTGACCCATCGCAGCGATTGACTTCCATCAATTTGTAGATCACAGGCACAAGGGGAGGGAAATCACCTTGTAAATATCTAAAGTCATCTGATGAGGCATCTATGCCTTGTCTACTCCAAAGAGAGGTGTCAATAGCAGCCCTACCCCTCATTCTAGCATACTGCAATGCAATGCCAATAGTCACACTGCCCTGTGTTGGCCAACATAGGTATAGTCAGTCGTCACTTGGCCCAAGTACTCAGTTGGATGGTATCGAAACATGCAAGATCCTGAGTGGGTGGGAGAGGAGTTCGGACAGGGTAGATGCTGAGAGGATGTTTCCTCCTCCTGGGAGGAGGGGGGTAAGTTAGAATTGGGGAGAAGCGTACTAAGGAAGGCCTCTCCCGTGTAAGATGGAGATGAGGAGAAATTTCATTAGTGTGTGTAATTCTCTCCCTCAGGGAATAAAGCAGGCTAGCTCAGGGAACATATTCAAGGCTGAGTTAGACAGTTAGATCAACAAGGGAGTTGTGGGTTATGGGAGGATGGGGGGGAGTGGAGGCAAACAGCAAACTGGTTTGGAGACCATAGTCTGATCAAACTGATGTGAACATACTTGCTGGTGGAACAGGCTCGAGGGCCTGAATGGCCTACTCCTGCTCCTTGTTCTGACGTTTGCACAATCCAATATTAATGGCCCGTCAGCCTAAAGTATAAACATAACTTGCCTCGGACTTAAATGTTGATATTCAAAAATGACTTACTCTTGAGGTTTCCCAGATGACTGTCGGTTGCAATGATGTCACGCTATGATGTCAGCATTCTGTGATAATAACAGAATACATGATGTCATTGTACATTGCAATGGCAACATCAATTATGTCATCGCTCGTAACGACGGCAACGCTGATGACATCATTGCCTGTAGTGATGACAAGGCAACACTGATGATGCCATTGCATGTAACAATGGCAACGCTGATGACATCATTGCACACAACAATGGTAACATTGATGATGTCATCACACGCAATGATGGCAACACCGATGTCATCACACAACGATGACAGCACCAATGATGTCATCACATGTTCCAATAGCAACATGCATGAGGTCATTTTACATCATGCTGACGATGGTGATGATGTCAGCATCATGTGATAATGACAGAACTCATGATACTTGCATCAAGTGACCATGATTGAACTTGTGATGACAAATGGGGGATGTGAGCGCTCAGTCTCCTAACGCACACAGCATATGCTCAGAGGTGAACCACAGTCCCAGTTCCTCTTCAGTTTGCAGGCAGAGCAAGTCACCATGACCTCCCAATTCTGCTTTTCCCTAAAGTGCTGCTCCAGTAATCACTGAATAATGTGAGGATATCTGCCTTCCCAGCCTCAGCTGGCTAAAGTCTTTGCAGAACCATCTCATGCTGCATTGGATGTGAATATTCAAATAGGAATGGACCAGCTTTTCAAAAATGATGAAGGGAGATCCTTCTGTTATGGTTGGCTGAGACTCAGATAGTGGACTAACTGAACCATTGTAAGAAACATGAAAGACTTACATTTTTACAAAGCCTGTCATGACTCGTGTGTCCCTTAAACACTTTGGAGTCACATTCAACAAGCCACCATCATAACGCAGCAGCCAATTTGTACACAGCAAGCTTCAGCAAACAACAATGAGATATTTTTCCGATTAATACTGCTGGGTTAAAGCCATCAAGAAGAACAATCCAACTCTCTTTATGAAAATAGTATTTTCTTTCACATCCACCTGAGAAGGACTGATGAGGCCTCAATTTAACGACTCAACTGAAAGATGGCATCACTGACAGTACAGGACTCCCTCAGCCCTGATTCTGAAACAGTGCCTGCTCCCTCAGCACTGACCCTCCAACAGTGCCCCTCCCTCAGCGCTGACCCTTCGACAGTGCCCCTCCCTCAGCACTAACCCTCCGACAATGCCCACTCCCTCAGCGCTGACCCTTCGACAGTGCCCGCTCCCTCAGCATTGGCACAGGGAGTATTGGTCTCGATCAGGGAGCGGACCTCACACCTACAAACTTTCCATTCAGAGCTTAGATGAGAGTCCACAAGGCCGAGGCTTGATGTGATGTGAGTAGGAGGACAACATTCAAAGATATGGGACAAGTGAAGGGAATTGGGATTAGCGCATCTTTGGTGGTAGCTACGTCAGTGTAGACTCGATGGGCCAAATGGCCTTTCCTGAGCTGTATGGCTCTCCTGAGTTTAGAAGAATGAGAGGCGACCTCATTGAAACATTCTTAAGGGGCTTGACGGGGTAAACGATGAGAGGATTTCCTCTCGTGGGAAAGTCTAGGACCAGACGGCACAGTCTCAGGATAAAGGGGCACCAATTTAAGACTGAGACGAGGAGGGATTTCTTCTCTCAGAGGGTCATGGATCCTTGCCACGGAGAGCTGTGGGGGCAGAGTCCTTGTGTATATTTATGGCTGAGATAGATAGATTCTTGATCAGTCCACGATCCAGGGAAAGGACAGGAAAGTGGACTTGAGGACTGTCAGATCAGCCACAATCCTATTGAGTGCCTGAGGGACTGAATGGCCTACTCCTGTTACTATTTCTTATGGAGCAAACTGGGAAGGCGATGAATGCTCATTGGATCCCAGAACTCGCTGTAGAAACAAACATTGTCTCACATAATCAGTCCTCCTTTATCACCACACCCAAAATAATATAGCTATGAGCTTACATATAATAACAATTAGTACATTGTTTTAAAAACAAAACCCTGCAATTGCTTTTTCTCCCTCCAACTGTCTGCTTTCGTCTTGTAGCCGCTGACAAGGAAGGTGTACAATTGAAGCAAACAGTGTGGAAGGAAGCCATTCAGCCTACTTTGACAGTGCTAGCCCCCCTTAGTGTAGCTATCCAATTAAGCCTTGCCATTGTTTTCCCTCCCCTTGGGTGAGTTGAACAGGAGTGATTCAGTGAAGGGATGGAACCTGGATAAACTCATGAGGGAGAAAGGAATAGAAGGATCGAGAAATATGTGGGATGAGGGGGTGGGTGAAAGGTGGTTTCTATCGAATCATAGAACACAGAAACAGACCTTTAAGTCCAACTGTTCCATGCCATAGAGTCATAGAATTGTGCAGCACGGAAACAGACCCTTCGGTCCAACTCGTCCAGGCCGACCATGTAAACTAGTCCCATTTCTCTGCAGAGGTAGTGAGAACTGCCGATGCTGGAGTTTGAGATAACACAGTGTGGAGCTGGAGGGACACAGCAGGCCAGGCAGCATCAGAGGAGCAGGAAAGCTGACGTTTCGGGTCCTGACCCTCCTTCAGAAAAAATGGTGAGGGGGAAAGATTTAAAAGGGACCTAAGGGGCAACTTTTTCACACCAGGGTGGTGTGTGTACGGAATGAGCTGCCAAAGGAAGTGTTGGAGGTAGGTATAATTACAACATTTAATAGACATCTGGATGGGTCAATGAATAGGAAGGGTTTAGAGGGATATGGGCCAAATGCTGGCATATTGGACTAGATTAATTTAGGAAATGTAGTCGGCATGGACCAAAGGGTCTGTTTCTGTGCTGTACAACTCTATGACTATAACTCTATGACTACAACTATTCATGTACCTGTCTTTTAAATATTGTAACAGTACCCACATCTACCAATTCCTCTGGCAGCTTGTTCCATACATGCACAACCCTCTGCATGAAAAAGTTGCCCCTTAGGTCTCTTTTAAATCTTTCCCCTCTCACCTTAAACCTATGCCCTCTCATTTTGGACTCTCCTATCCTAGGGAAAGACCTTGGCTGTTCACCATCTATGCCCCTCATGATTTTATAAATGTCTGTAAGACCTCAACCTCCTACACATCAGTTGAAAAAAGTTCCAGCCTATCCAGCCTGTCCTTATAACTCAAACCATTCAGTCCAGGTAACATCCTTGTAAAACCTTTCTGCCCCCTTTCCAATTTAATAATGTTTTTCCTGTAGCAGGGTGACCAGGACTGTACACAGTACTCCAAAAGTAGCACCACCAATGCAATATAACATCCCAATTTCTGTACTCAGTGCTCTGACCAGTGAAGACAAGCATGCCAAATGTGGAGCAGAAATGCTAGGATGGAGCAGAGGGGCCGAAAGGCCCATTTCTGGGCTAGAAAATTCCAGCTAACCTGATGAGCTCAGTGAGGCTGTATTGGGTCTGGTCGTGGCTCAGCCCTGTTTCAGTTCCCTGCCTTGGTGTTTCCTCTGATCTCCAGCCGACCTCAAATCTCCAGGTTGAGAAGAGGAAAAGAAGCCTTCACCAAGCTGGGTAGCCTGGTGGATCAGTGGGTAGCACTGTTGCTTCATAGTGCCAGGGATTGTGAGTTCAATCTCAGCTTTGGGAGACTGCCTGTGTGCAGTTTGCATGTTATTCCCTGTGTCTGTGTGGGTTTCCTCTGGATGCTCCAGATTCCTCCTGCAGTCCAAATATGTGCAGGTTAGGGTGGATTGGCCGTTCTAAGTTGCTGCCCCTTGGTATCCAGGGATGTGCAGGCTAAGGTGGATTGGCCATGCTAAATTGTCCCGTAGTGCCCAGGGATGTGCGGGTTAGGGTGGATTAGCCGTGGTAAATTGTCCCGTAGTGCCCAGGGATGTGCAGGTTAGGGTGGATTGGCCGTGCTAAATTGTCCCATACTGCCCAGCGATGTGCAATAGAGTGGATTGGCTGTGCTAAATTGTCCCGTAGTGCCCAGGGATGTGCAGGGTAGGGTGGATTGGCCATGCTAAATTGTCCCGTAGTGGCCGGGGATGTGGAGGTTTGGGTGGATTGGCCGTGCTAAATTGTCCTGTAGTGCCCAGGGATGTGCAGGGTAGGGTGGATTGGCCATGCTAAATTGTCCCGTAGTGGCCGGGGATGTGCAGGTTAGGGTGGACTTACTGTGCTAAGTTTGCCCAGGGTTAGGTGGGTTAGCTGTGGGAAATGCAGGGTTACAGGGACCGGGTGGAGATGCTGTTTGGAAGGGCAGTGAGGACTCAAGAAGCTGAATGGCCTGCTTCCACACTGTAGGGATTCTATCATTTTCCAGGGACCCGTGCTGCAGTCAGCAGTGAGGGAGTGCTGCACTGTCAGAGGGTCAGTGCTGAGGGAAAGCCTCTAGTGTGTGTGTATGTTTGTGTGAAATGGCTGTCAGTGCCTGTCCTACAGGAGCAACTTGCATTTATGTAGCATGACGAAGAACATGAGGAGCAGGAATAGGCCATCAGGCCTCCTCAAGCCTGCCCTGCCATTTAATAAGATCATGACTGGTAATTTTTTCGTGGCCTCAGCTCCACTTACCTGCCTGCTCACCAAAACGCTTAATCCCTTTACTGTTCCAAAATTTTATCTTTGCCTTAAAAGCATTCAATGAGGTAGTCTTACTTGGCAGGGAATTCAACAGATTGACAACCCTTCGGGTAGAGAAGTTTTTCCTCAACTCAGTCCTGAACCTGCTCCTCCTTATTATGAAGCCATGCCCCATAATTCTAGTTCCATCTGCCAGCATAAACAAGCTCCCTACTTCTGTCTTATCTATTCCCTTCATAATTTTATATGTTTCTACAAGATCCCCCTTCATTCTTCTAAATTCCAATGAGTATAGTCCCAGTCTACTCAATCCCTCCTCGTAAGCCAACCCCCCCTTAACTCGGAATTATTTTGGGAAACCTCCTCTGCATCCCGTCCAGTGCCAGTACATCCTTTCTCAAGTAAAGACACCGAAACTGTACGTTAAGGCAGCAATTCCTAAACAGAAGTTCCCCAACAGTCAAGCAAGGAGGATGGCACAGTGGCTCAGTGGTTAGCACTGCTGTCTCAAAGTGCCAGGGATCTGGGTTCAGTTCTGGCCTCTGTGTGGAGTTTGCACTTTCTCTCCTGTGTGTGAGTTTCCTCTGCTTTCCTTTGACAGTCTATGCTAGTTGCCTTTTTCCCTAGGATGGGGGTTTTCAAAACTAGGGGGCACATTTTTAGGGAGAGGGAGAGATTTTAAAAAAGACATGGGGGACAATTTTCCACCACAGAGGGTGGTTCGTGTGTGGAAAGAACTTCCAGAGGAAGTGGTGGATGTGGGCACAGTTACAATGTTTAAAAGACATTTGGATAAGTACATGATTAGGAAGGGTTTGGAGGGATATGGGCCAGGAGCAGGCAGGTGGGACTAGTTTAGTTTGGGATTACGTTCAGCATGGACTGGTTGAACCGAAGGGTCTGTTTCCGTGTTGTATGACTCTATGTGCATGTTAGGATGGATTGGCCGTGCTAAATTGTCCCATAGTGTCCAGGGATGTGCGGGTTAGGATGGATTGGCCATACTAAATTGTCCCATAGTGTCCAGGGATGGGCAGGTTAGGATGGATTGGCCATACTAAATTGTCCCATAGTGTCCAGGGATGGGCAGGTTAGGGTGGATCGGCCATGTTAAATTGCCCCGTAGTGCCCAGGGATGTGCAGGTTAGGGTGGATTGGCCGTGCTAAATTGCCCCGTAGTGCCCAGGGATGTGCGGGTTAGGATGGATTGGCCGTGCTAAATTGCCCCGTAGTGCCCAGGGATGTGCGGGTTAGGGTGGACTGACTGTGCTAAAATGTCCCGTAGTGCCCATGGATGTGCGGGTTAGGGTGGATTGGCCGTGCTAAATTGCCTGTTGGTGTCCAGGCAAGTGCAGGCTCTGTGGGTTAGCCATAGGAAATACAGGGTTACTGGGATCGGATCTTATTGGGATGCTTTTTGCAGGGGGTCGGTGTGGATTCGATGGGCCGAATAGCCGGCTTCCACACTGTAGGGATTCTCGAGAGAAAAAAGACGAGACATTTGGCTTGGTCGCTTTTAATGAATGTCTTTAAAGTGGAGAGATTTAGGGAGACAAATCCAAAGTTTGTGAGGGGGCCATGAGCAATTTTGATTTTGAAAAAAATGAATAAGGCTGACACCCTGAATCTTGGTATTTTGCAAAAACAAAATGTTCTGAAATGTATAGAGCTGCCCAGAATAGTTATACCCAGAGGTGGCGTTCTCTGAGTGTGTTTTTGAATAGAACAGACCCTCCCCCTGTCTGGCCATGGGAAATTGAAAAGTCTGTTCCTCTTCAGTTTTTAGAAAAAAAGTGAGGCTAGTGACTCAGTGAGCGAATGAAAGTCAGAGCCCCACCTTACAGGGACAGCCAATCCAACAAGGAAGCAACATTTCGGACCAGCTAATTTTAAAAAAACACGCACAAGGACTCGATAAAAGTCCAGATCGTTTTCTCTTTTAAAAAAAGTGGATCAAATACTTTTGAAATCTCGACTTCCTGATTGACTTAGAGAGAGGCAGCCTGACAAAAGGTAAGCCGTGGTGTGTGTTCGCAGATGGTGAAATTCCTCCAAGTTTTTGGAGGCTGTAGGAGAAAGGGAGAGCTCTGGAAAACAAAAACCCCCAAAAAGTTTAGTTCTCTTTCTGTCTCTCTGTCGCCTGCAGTTACTGTCTGAAGCAGAGACAAAAATCTTGCTGGGACTTTTTTTAATGAAATGGGGGTGGGGTGGGGTGAAGAAACGGGGCATTAAATAAATTGAATCGATAATTTTAATGTAATCACTAAATTAAAGCAAAAATAAAGAACAGTTGACTTTTTTTGAGGGTTTGAGAGCAGTTGCTGCTCCCAATCTGAGTTACAAATTACTTCGTTGAATTTCAAAGGCGGGGTTTGGCATTTCATTTCATTTCATGACAGAATGGGAACTTTTGAGTATTTGTTAACTTGGATGAATGTGCTGCAACCCTCGATTTTTTTTTTCCATTTGGTTTGGTTTTATTTGTTAGAAAAGCAGTCGACTTTTGGGGGAGGGGGGGAAGAAAGCTCCTTTAACATAACTGGCAGTCTAGTGTTCACAGTCTGTATCTTTCAAAGAAAAGCAGAAATTTTTTTGCAAGTGGTGGGAGTCAGGTCTCCCTTTTTCCTTGTTGTGGCTGTTTTAGTTTTTACAGATTGCATGAGTAAACTTGACCCCAGAGCTCCAAATCAGCTTGGCTGGATATTATAAGGCCTGCCTTTTGTGAGACCTTCTGACTTCGTTACAGAACTTCCTTCCTCTCTCGCTTTCTCCCTTCTCATCTCGAGTCTAGCTGCCCAGTCCAAAACTTGTTCTTCCTGTTCGTTGAACCAACTCGACCTAGTCCCTATTCCCTATGGAATGGGTATGGTGAAGGGAACCGGGAGGTAGCCCAAGTTTATTTGGAGACCGAGTTTTAATCACCAACTTATTTTGGTTTTTTTTTAGGAAAAGAATAAGCAACAGGAAGTCAGCCTAAGCAAAGGGAACCATAGTAGCTATCGTCACTTGTGGAAAAATACCACCAACTTCATTTAATACCCACTTATTTATCTCTTAGGGAGGGCATTTTGCTATCCTTACCAGCTCTGGCCTGCCACATGACAACTTGACCCCTCGCCTCGTCTCCCAATTGGGCCTAGCAAGGCCCAAAGCCTCAAGGTCAATTACAGCGACTGGGGGAAAATGAAGGTTGGCCGCCCTCCGACCTTCCATCAAGTCATTAAAATCTCTCCCCCATCCCCACTCCCACTGACAATATCCATACTGCCTTTCCAAACACGGTGTTCCTCCTTCCATAACCTGCTATTTTTACAGAATTTATTTTCTTTTAAAATAAAGTTTGGCTATAAAGTACTTTCGGGGTGTCTCGAGAACTTAGATCCTCTTTGGCCCATCAAAAACAAAGCAGTGCTGTGTTCCAGCTTTTGGCCTGCACCTCATATGCCTGAAGGGTGTTAAACAAATGCATGTTATTTCTTCCCTGATTTAAAGTGACGTTCCAAACCCCCCCCCCCCACTTACTTTTGTGCCAGCTTCCGATGCTAAGAAACCTGGATTTCTGACTAATGTCCTTGCTCTTCTCTGAATGCATTTGTTTCTGTTACCAATGAGATTACTATCCATTTGAGCGAAATGTGACCTGGGGTGGGTCACTTTCTTCACCCTACGAAACTGCAAGCTGGCAGGTTTCTTTTCCTGCCAGTGTCGGCTTAGGCACCTGCACTGTTAAACATTACCTCTCCTTGGAAAGGTGGAAATTAAAATTCCATAGCAGCTTTCACAACCTCAGCACCTCCGGGTGCTTTAGGGCAAATGAGGCGTTTAGCATTATAATCGTGGAACGGTGGCAGCCAGAGACCGCCTCCCCCACCCACCTTTGCTCTTCCAATACTGGCCGTGTCTTTTGTAAATGCACTGGGACACCGTGTGGATCGGGCCTTGATTTGAAGCCTCTTGATCACAGGAGGGTTGCCAACCAGCTGGGTCCACAAATTTGGGCTCGTCCAAACTTGCAGAGAGTCCCACGCAATTGCTGGCCTGCACCAGCTTCCAATTTGCCATCATCTCGTAGGAATTGGGAGTGGGCAGTTTTGATCCTCTGAACCCGCTGCGCCATTTAACATGATCTGATCTTATCCTGGTCTCAACTCCACTCTTCTGCCTGCTCCCCATAGCCCTTTATCCCACCTTTCATCACAGAAACCTCTTGCTTTCTTGACTGTTGATTTGATTTTGCACTCTCTTGGGGTGGTGAGTTTCACAATCTAGGTGTTAAGTTTCCCATCTGTGCTTTCCAATTCCTCCCTCTTGATGCCTCCCTATCACTGTGACCTCCAACCCCTTTTCTTTCCACACAGAGTGTGGTTCGTGTGTGCAATGAACTGCCAGCAGCAGTGGAGGATGTAGGTACACTTACAAAGTTTAGAATGGACATTTTGGATAAGGACATGAGTAGGGAAACTTTTGGAGGGATATGGACCTTTTGGAAGTTTATAAAATAACGAGGGATAATAGTTGTATTTTCCCTAGGGTGGATTATTTCAAGACTTAAGTTTTTCAGGTGAGAGGAGAAACGTTTAAAAAAGACATGAGGGGTAATTTTTTTTTAATCTCAGAGGGTGGTTTGCGTGTGGAATGAACTTCCTGAGGAAGTGGGGGATGTGGGGTACTATTACAATGTTTAAAAGACATTTGGATAAGTACATGGATAGGAAAGGTTTGGAGGCATACGGACCAGGAGCAGGGCAGGGAGGGCAGGTGGGACTTGTTTAGTTTGGGGTTATGTTCAGTATGGACAAGTAGGACCAGAGGGTCTGCTTCTGTGACCCCATCTCTGCACCCTCCCTGAATTTTGTGCTAATCCCTCACTTATACACTTGTACTGCTTCTCCACTAGCACCATTCCCTCCCCTAATTCTCTCTGCCTCGCTCTCCTCCTTTTTAAGGTGCACCTCAAAAAAAAAAGGGAGATATACCTGCATTGAAGACTGTCCAGAGAAGGTTCACTAGGGTGATCCCAAATACAGAGGGCCTGTTGTATGAGGAGAGGTTGAATAGGTTGGGCCTGGACTCAATGGAATGAGAGGTGGCCTTACTGAAACATACAAGATTCTTGGGGGGAAAAATTGACAGGGGAGATGTGGAGAGGTTGTTTCCCCTTGTGTGGGAGAGTCCAGGAACCAGAGGAGCATCATTTCAGAATAAGGGGTCGCCCAGTAAAGATGCAGATGAGCAGAAATTTCCTGTCTGACGGGAGTGAATCTGTGGAATTCTTTATCACAGAGGGCTGTTGTGTTTGGAGACAGATATTATTTTAATCAGGAAGGTGATAGGGGAGAAAAGGTAGGAAAGTGAAGCTGAGGAGCTGCTAACGGTGGAGCAGACTTGATGGGCTGAATGGCCTTCCTGGACTCCTTTTGTCTTAAGGTCTATGCTCTTGGCCCAATCTGCCTTCGTATATCTTGATGTGGCTCGGTGTCACGTACTGTTTTGTGTAACATTCCTGCAAAGCATCTCGGGGTGTTTTGTCAACACTGAAGGTGCTATATGAATACAGGTTGTTGTTGTGGTTCCCCTCCCTTATTAAGATTCCACTTGCCAGTGAGTGAGTGAGGCAGGTCCTGGTCAAGACCGTGGGGAGCTGGAGGGACACAGCAGGTCGGGCAGCATCAGAGGAGCAAGAGAGTTGACTTTGCAGGTTTACACCCTGGTTGGTTAAAGCAGATAACGTTTGGGGGACCTGGGTTCGAATCCCGCTACGGCAGACGGTGGAAATTGAATTCAATAAAAAAAAAACCCGGAATAGTGAGTCTAATGATGACCTCGAATCCATTGTCGGAAAAATCCATCTGGTTCACTAATGTCCTTCAGGGAAGGAAATCTGCCATCCTTACCTGGACCCGATGAAGTGTTTAAACCAAAAACGTTGACTTTCCTGCTCCTCTGCTGCCTGACCTGCTGTGTTCCTCCAGCTTCACACTGTATTGACTCTGACTCCGGCATCTGGAGTTCTTGCTATCTCAGAGGTGGGTTCTGGTCCTTTGGTTGGGGGGGTAAAGTGAATGGACTTAAGTGCCAGGGAAGGAAATCTGCCATCTTTACCTGGCCTACACGTGACTGCAGACCCACAGCAGTGTAGTTGACTCTTAACTGCCCTCTGGGTAATCTGGGATGGGCAATAAATACTGGCCTGGCCAGCGATGCCCTGATGTGGTGAATGAATTAAAAACAAAATCGGGGTTACTGGGGCGATTTTCTGTTGTGGTGTAGACCCCCCCCCACCCCCAGCAATGCCCCTAGCCTTCCCTCCACCCCCATTCCCTGCTTCCTGGTCAATGACAGGGGTACTCAGTGCCACGGTGATGGGGCACAGATGGACCGAAATGGACGATGTTGGCACGGCCCTCTTCTGAAGCTTGTTTTTGTCCAATCGAACAGCAAGCTCTTGGGGTTTCCTGGTAATAAACTTGATGTTTTTTGGACGTGATCTTTGCCATCTTTTGCCACAAACATTTTTTTTTGTTAAATAATGTGTCTGAAACCTGGAACAGGTCCAAAGATACCGCAGCTTCCTCTTGGCTGACTGTGCATCGATGGAGAGTTGCCAACGCCTGGTGGAATCTGGAGACACTCGGAGTAGAGAAAGCTGAGAGGATATTTGGTTTGAGGTGATTGTCACAGTCCGATAGGTCCACCGCACAGCTATCTAGCCTGTGTCGGTCAAAAACTACCTCCTAACTATTTTAGCCCCTATTTCCCAGCACTTAGCCCGTGGCCTTGGCATTGCAAGTGCACCCATAGAATCATACAGCATGGAAAAAGACCTTCCACTCCAACAAGCCCAACACATTGTGGGATAAGGAGGTGGGTACAATTAGAATGCTTAAAAGCCATCTGGTTGGGTACATGAATAGAAAAGGGTTTGGAAGGATATGGGCCAAATGCTGGCAAATGGGGTGGCACGGTGGCTCAATGGTTAGCACTGCTGCCTCACAGCGCCAGGGACCCAGGTTCGATTCCAGCCTCGGGTGACTGTCTGTGTGGAGTTTGCACGTTCTCCCTGTGTCTGTGTGGAATTCCTCCGGGTGCTCCAGTCTCCTCCCACAATCCAAAGATGTGCAGGTTAGGTGGATTGGCCATGCTAAATTGCCCGTAGAGTTCAGGGATGTGTAGATTAGGTGGGTTACAAGGGGACGGGTCTGGGTGGGATACTCCAAGGTCTAATTCTAATCAATGGAAAGGACATTGGTGAGGCTGCTTTTGGAATACTATGTTCAGTTCTGGTCTCCCCGCTGTAGGAAAGATGTTGCTAAACACGAAAGGGTTCAGAAAAATATTTACAGGGACACTGCCTTGTTTGGAGGGTTTGAGCCGCAGGGAGAGGCTGAAGAGGCTGGGGTGATTCTCGCTGGAGTGAGGGAGGCTGAGGGTGTGACCTTTTATAGAGGTTTATAACATCATGAGGGTCATGGACAGAGTGAATAGTCAAGGTCTTTTTCCCTGGAGTAGAGGAGTCCAAATCTAGAGGGACATCGGTTTAAGGTGAGAGGGGGAAAGATTATAAAAGGGAGCTGAGGGGCAGCTTTTTCCACGCAGAAGGTGGTGTGTAATATGGAATGAGCTGCCAGAAGAAGTGGTGGAGGCTGGTACAATTACAACATTTAAAAGGCATCTGGATGGGTATATGAAAAAGAAGGATGAAAGGGATATGGGCCAAATGCTGGCAAATGGGCCTAGATGAATTTAGGATATCTGGTCGGCATGGACGGGTTGGGCCGAAGGGTCTGTACAACTCCATGCTGTACAACTCTGACTGTCAGGTTGGCACCCTTCAATATGATGAGCGTTTCTGCCTCTGCCATCCTCTCGGGCAACGAGTTCCAGATTCCTACCACTGCCTGGATGAAAAACCTCACATCTCCTCTCTACCTCCTATCCCTTACCTTAAATCTATGCCCTTCTTGGTCATTGATCTCTCCATCAATGGGAAAATCTCCTTCCTGTCTTCCCCCATCTATCCCCCTCATAATTTTATATAGCGCAATCGTGACCCCCCCCCCCCCCCCCGACTCCTCTGGTCCAAGGTAAACAACCCCAGTCCATCCTGATTCTCTCTTGCTCAGGTGAACCTCCTGGTAAACCTCCCTCATCGCATTCCCTCCTATCTTGTGGATTCCAGGACTGAGCACAGCTGGACTGCTCCAGCTGTGGCGAAATGCCTCACTGTTGTGAACTTTCCCACCTGGCTCCCATCACCCTTTCGACGTTACCTCGATTTTAAAAAATATTCCGTAACTCCAGCCTCCGCTGCTGTTTTGGGGGAGACGGTTCCACAGACTTAAAGTGCCTCCTCATCTTTGTCTTTCGGGCCCCCCCCACCTTCTGAACCCCGTACCCTGACACCCCACCCCCAGTTCTAATCATCCCACCACCTGGATGAGAGGGAAGCATCCATCCTGTTAAGGTACCTCTCATGTACGTTCTGCTAAAGTGGTGAGCTTAAATCATCGCCTCGTTTTTAGAGCTTGTCTCTTTTTTAAGGAAAAGTATGGCTGTAAAGTACCTCGGGATATTATAAGATTGCGTCGGGTGCTATACAGATTCAGTTTCTCAGGATCTTCATCAAATTTCTCCCCCTTTTTTTTCATCGGTGCCAATTTGCACTTGACCTATGCTGTTCTAGTCCCACTTTTCCCTCAATTGTGTGTTATGGTGCCTCGAGTGATTGCTGAGTCATGGAGGTCTATCCCCAGAAATAAGGCCCTTCAGCCCATCGAGTCTGTGCTGGTCAAAAACAACCACCAACTCCCCTAATCCTGTTTTCCAGCACTTGTCCCGTAGCTTGTATATTGTGGTATCTAACTGTCATGATGATTTCACTCTCTGCTGTCCGTTTGATAACTTGCATTTCCATAGCGCCTTTTGGGAACTTTCAAAGTGCTTTGGGGACAATGAAATATGCTTTTTTTTTTAACTGAAGTGTAGGCACTCTTGGTAACTTGTACACAATGAGTTCCCGCTGGAACGGTTAGCACAGCTGCCTCACAGCACGAGGGACTGGGGTTCGATTCCAGCCTCGTGTGACTGTCAGTGCGGAGTTTGTAGGTTCTCCCCCCCAATGTCTGCGTGGGTTTCCTCTGGGGGCTCTCTTTTCCTCCCAAAGATGAGCAGGTTAGTGTGGATTGGCCATGCTAAATTGCCTCGTAGTGCCCAGGGATGTGCGGGTTAGGGTGGATTGGCTGTGCTAAATTGCCCCGTTGTGCCCAGGGATGTGCAGAGTAGGTGGGTTAGCCATGGTAAAATGTGGGGTTCGATGGGATGCTGTCCAGAGGGCTGCTGCAGACTTGATGAGCCGAATGGCCTCTATCTACACTGTAAGGATTCTGTAACACCTTTTTAAAAGAAAAAATGTGCCAAGTTCTAGTTACTGGTGCTGATTTGAGTAAACTGGTCAGAATCCCATGCTCTTTCAACAAGTGGCCGTGGGATCTTTCTTTGCCCTTCACTTTGAGAGGGAGATTTCGATTTGACATGCCATCTTTTATGGCAGCCTGTTGGCACTGACCTTCCCACAGGGCAACAAGAGGGGTCTCTAGATGCGAGACTTGAACCACTCGCCTTCTGACCAGTTACTCCATCAAGTGAGGGGAGGGTGGTAGATTGAGAAATGGTAGGCTTTTGGAGGTGGGAGGCAGTGGGAGGAGGGGTTTGCAGTGACAGTCCTAGAGTTGGGAGCCAAAGTCTTGGAAGGTACAGTCCACAAGGATTGAAGTAGGAGAGAACTGGCCAATTTGGAGCAGCCCACTTGATTCGCACCATATCCCACAAATCTCACTCCCTCTACTCTCGGGAGCAGCAGTGTGTACGTGAGCTGCAAAATTCACCAAAGGTCTTCCACAGAGTCGTACAGCACAGAAACAGGCCCTTCGGCCCAACTCATCCATGCTGACCAGGTTTCTGAAACTGAACTAGTCCCGTTTGCCTGCCTTTGGCCCATATCCCTCTAAACCTTCTCTATCCATGTACCTGTCCAAATATCTTTTCAATGTTGTAATTGTACCCACCTCCACGACTTTCTCTGACAGCTCGTTTCGTGCACGCAACACCCTCTGCTTGGAAAAGTTGCTCCTCGGGTCCCTTTTTAAATCTTTTCCCCTCTCCCCTTAAACCTTATGTTGTCTAGTTTTGGACTTTTGGGGAGAAAAGACCTTGGCTATTCACCTTATCTATGCTCCTCATGATTTTATAAACCCCTGTAAGGTCATACCTCAGCCTCTGACACTCCAAAGGGAAAATTTCACAGCCTACCCAGCCTCGCCTTTAACTCAAACCTTCTAGTTTTGGTAACATTCTTGTACGTCTTTACTTTGCACCCTTTCCAGTTTGATAAAATCCTTCCTACAGCAGGGTGACCAGAACTGTAAACAGTTCTCCGAATGTGGCCTTGCCGATGTACAGCTGTAACATGATGATCCAAGCACTGCTCTGTCCGATGAAGGCAAGTGTGCCGAATGCCTTGTTCACTGTCCTATTTACTTGTGACCACTAACACGTAGAAGGACAAAGGCAGCTGATACGTAGGAATACCACCCCTTGCAAGTTCCCCTCTGAGCCCCACACCAAGCTGACTTGGAAATATATCACCGCTCCTTTAGTGTTGCTGAGTCAAAACCCTGAAACTCCCTTCCTAAAGGAACTGCTGCGGCACGGTGGCTCAGTGGTTAGCACTGCTGCCTCATGGTGCCAGGGGCTTGGGTTCGATTCCACTCTCAGGTAATTGTTTGTGTGGCGTCTGTGTGGGTTTTCTTTGGGTGCTCCGGTTTCCTCCCACAGCCCACAGATGTGCAGGTTAGGGTGGATTGGCCGTGCTAAATTGTTCCGTAGTCCCCAGGGATGTGCAGGTTAGGATGGATTGGCCGTGCTAAATTGTCCCATAGCGTGCAGGGATGTGTAGGCTAGGTGGATAGGCCATAGGAAATGCGAGGTTACAGGGGCAGGGTGGATGAGGTGGGTCTTGGATGGGCTGCTCTTCAGAGGGTCAGTGTACTTTTGATGGGCTGAATGGCCTGCTTCCAACATTGTAAGGTTTTCACCGAAAACTGCGGGTGCCCCTGCACCAGACAGGGCTGCAGTGGTTCAAGAAGGCAGCTCCCCATCACCTTCTGAAGGGGGCAACTAGGGGATGGGCAATAAATGCTGGCCCCAGCTAGCAAGGAGCACATCCTGTGAGTGTATATATTTTTTAAAAAATCAACTACCTACTGGTTGTAATCCCTTCAATCTTTTGGAGTTGAGCCAGCAAGGGCTGGCCGATGGAAAGGTTTACTCCCAAGCCATCTCCTAGTGTGTCAGCAGTAATGAGGGAGAATCTAGCCTCTGTGCCAAAGGAGAGTGGAACTATATTGTTCAAACTTGTCAGAGCGTAGTCAGCTCCTTGTGACTGGCTTGGCACCGCTCCTATGGGTTACAGTAAAGCCAGTTTCCTGTCTGTAGGTGCTGTCTCTGAACCTGTGTTTGTGATTGAACAAAAACCAGTCGGACAGCTTTATTTATTCTTTTCCCCCCTTCGTCTTGCCCTTGGCGTGTTGAGTCCCGAGAGGCCTGTTGAAGAATTCACCCGCTAACTCCCTCCAAGTTGGCGTCTCTGTCCCTTCCTCGCCCATCTCCATTGCCGTCCGCAGGCAGAAGGGCAATTGCCAGGGTCCTGTCCTGCCTTTCGAGTGTTTCCGAATATTTTCGAAGAGTCGATTGCTTTGGAATTTCTTGCGGAAGGTGGCTTGCCAGTTTTGGGTACAGCCAGTTCCCTCACCACTGCAATGGGATGATGGTGAGCTTGTATAGCATGGGAAAAGAGACCCTTCAGCCCATCATATCCATGCTGGTCATCGACCAGTGGGGCACTGCAAGGATCAGTGCTGGCTCCTCTGCTGTTTGCCATTTATATAACTGATTTGGATGTGAATATAGAAGGAATGGTTAGTAAGATTTAAGATGGCACCAAAATTGGCGCTGTAGTGGACAGTGAAGAAGGTTACCTCAGAGTACAACGGGATCTTGTTCATATGAGCTGATGGGCAGAGGAGCGGCAGATGGAGTTTAATTTGGATAAATGTGAGGTGCTGCATTTTGGTAATGCAAATCAAAGTAGGACTAAATGTGAAGATCCTGGGGCATGTTGCCGAACAAAGAGAACTTGGGGTATAGGTTCATAGCTCCTTGAAAGTGGAGTCGCGGGTAGACAGGGCGGTGAAGGAGGTGTTTGGTACGCTTGCCTTTATTGGTCAGTGCATTGAGTATAGGAGTTGGGATGTCAAATTGCAGCTATGCAGGACATTGGTCAGGCGCATTTAGAATACTGTGTGCAATTCTGGTCTCCGTGCTATCAGAAATATGTTGCTAAACTTGAAAGGGTTCAGAAAAGACTTACAAGGACGTTGCCAGGGTTGGAGCTATAGAGAGAGGCTGAATAGGCCGGGGCTATTTTCCCTGGACTGTCGGAGGCTGAGGAGTGACCTTATAGAGATTTGTAAAATCATGAGGGTCATGGACAGGGTGAATAGCCAAGGTTTTTTCCCAGGGTTGGGGAGTCCAAAGCTAGAAGGAATAGGTTTAAGGTGCGAGGGGAAAGATATGAAAGGGACCTAAGGGGCTTTTTCACAGAGGGTGGTGCATGTATGGAATGAGCTGCCAGAGGAAGTGGTGGAGGCTGGTACAATTACAACATTTAAAAGGCATCTGGATGGGTACATGAATGGGAAGGGTTTAGGGGTACATGGGCTAAATGCTGGCAAATGGGACTGGCTTAATTTAGGATATCTGGTCAGAATGGATGAGTTGGACTGAAGGGTCTGTTTCTCTGCTGTACAACACTGTATGACTTTATAAAAAGTGCTTCGAGTCATTATCCATATACATCACTCTACCTTCCTGTTGGGCGCAGTAAGTTGTAGATACAACCGGCGCCCCCGGCCTCTTGGGTAGATGTTGTTTTCCTTGCACTCCCGCTCCAAACAAACCCCTTGCTCCTTTACCTTTAAAACTGTGTACCCCCCCACCCCCTGTTATCGACTTCTTGAAGGAGAGCGGTTTCTCCCTATCCACACTGTCTATGCACCTCAGAACTGTGCACACCTCAATCATATGCCACCTCAGATTCCTCTTCTCTATGGAAAACAGCCCCTGCCCCTCTAGTCTCTCTTCGTCCTTGGATCTCTCCAACGTCCTGGTGAACGTCCTCAGCACCCCATCTCTAGTGCAATCTGTAAGGAGGATGTACGGTTCAGATACCGAAACCGCACACAGTACTCCAGCTGTGCCTAGCACACAGCTCTACCGTAACCTCCCTGCTCTTGTTTTCTGTGCCTTGACCAATGTGTGGATTCTGTAAACAACTGATAGTGGTGTGATTTGAACTCGTGCGTCAGGGTGGTTGAGCAGGTGTTCACCACGCTTGCCTTCGTTGCTCAGACGTTTGAGTGTAGGAGTTGGGACGTCATGTTGAGGCTGTACAGGACGTTGGTGAGGCCTGTAGTGGAGTACTGTGCCCAGTTCTGTCAGAGGAAGGGTATAATTAAGCTGGAGAGGGTTCAGAAGAGACTTACCAGGATGTTGCCGGGAATGGAGGGTTTGAGTTATAAGGAGAGGCTGGGACTTCTTTCACTGGAGCATAACAGGGAGACCTTATTGAGGCTTATGAAATCATTAGGGGTCTAGATAAGGCGAATGGCTGGTGTCTTCATCATAGAGTGGGGGATTTCAAGACAAGGGGGCAAGTTTAAGATGAGAGGAGAAAAATTTCAAAAGACATGAGGGGCAATTTCTTTTGCACTGAGCAGTGGAATGAACTTCCAGAGGTAGTGGTGGATTTGGGTACAGTCACAGCGTTTTAAAGGCATTTGGATAAGTACATGATTAAGAAAGGTTTGGAGGGTTATAGACCAAGCACAGGCAGGTGGGACTAGTTTAGTTTGGCATAGTGGTCGGCATGGACTGGTTGGACCGAAGGGTCCATTTTTGTGCTGTGTTACTGTATGACTCATGCCTTTCGAAAGACTGCTTGGCCACAATACCACAAACGAGAGCATCCATGGGATGCACTGCAGATCTCAGTGTTGATGATCTGGGTTTCTAAAAATACATTATTTGTTTGTGGAAAGTGGCAGGGCTGGCATTTTTTTTTGACCATCCTTAATTGTCCATTGAGAAAGTAGTGGTGAGCTGCCTTCTTAAACCGCTGTGGTCTTCTCTTCCACAAACTTTGGTGGACACTGGATCAGTTGTTAGTTTTAATTCCGAGAAATTTTTGTGAAGCAGGTTAAGGGATGTGGGCCAAAGGCGAGGAAATGGAGTTAGATCAGCCAGGATCTCATTGATCGACAGGCTGAGTGGCCTACTCCTGTTCCTGTGCCTGTGCGGTATAGTTGTGGGATTTTGATACTGAAGAAATGGCTGATAGATTTCTGAGTTGGGATGATGTGCATCTCGGAGGGGGATCATTTAGGGGGTGGTGTTGCCGCCATGTCACCCTTGTCCTCCTTTTGGCAGTTAGAAATGACAGGTTTGGAAGACTCTGTTAGAGGAGTTTTGGTGAGTCGATACAGTAGATAGACGGCGACAGTGTTCACTCTGTTTGCAGTGAAACACGTCAAGATGGCACGGGGTTGTGAGGTGTGGCTACGAAAATGCAACTCCCTCCTGACGCAAGGGGACATGAATCTGTGTCATAAAAGTGCGTACGCCACATCAGCCAAGCTGGGTGACTGGGTATTCCCTCCCTAAGGGCATTGTGTGGCTCTCCCTGCACCACAATTTGTTCAAGAACCACCACCTTTTGGGGCAACTAGGGACGGGCAATAACGGCTGGCCAGGCCAGCAAAGCCTACAGATGGGGGCGCAGTGTAGAGGGAGCTTTGCTCTGTATCTAACCCCGTGCTGTCCCTGCTGTGGGAGTGTTTGATGGGCGGGGGGGGGGGAACAGTGTAGAGGGAGCTTTACTCTGTATCTAACCCTGTGCTGTCCCTGTCCCTGGGAGTGTTTGATTGGGGGGGGGGGGGAACAGTGTAGAGGGAGCTTTACTTTCAGTGTAAGAGAGCAGACAAATCACTCCGTGTGTGTGGGACTGTGTGTCCTCTTCCTGTTTGTTCACCGTCCCTGGCCCAGGTGAGGAGGTAAGGCCGGGAGTGTCCATCTTGTCGAGCTGCAGGGGGACGGGGTGGGGAAGTGAGGCGGGGTTTGGGTGCGTCCGTTATGCCCCGGAGGGAGAGGCCGTCGCTTGGAAACGCGACACCGCGGATCCGTGGCCTACAGCCTGGGGCTAGGCCTCGGCCGCCTCCTCACTCCCACCCCGCGGCCTACACCCCGTCATCAGGCCTCGGCCTCGATTTGCTCAGCCTCCCTCGTCCTTGTGAACCCTTCCCCGGGGACGGGCAGCTTCGAGAGCCGCGCTTTCTGAGGTAAACCTCGCCTCCTTTTTTAAAATTGTTATCGTTTAATTATTAGTTTTTAACTACATTTTTAATTTTGAAAGATTTTTAATAGTTTAATATATTTTTAATTAATTTAAAATATGCTTTTTATTTAAAATTTTATTAAATTGTAATTATTTTTAATTAAATTTTTGAAAATTTTTCATTACTTTTTAAAAATTATTTACAAATTTTTAAACTTATTTTTAAGAATATTTTTAATTACTCAATTTTTGTCACTATTTTCAAAACTGATTTTTAATTATTTTAACAACTATTAAGCTTAATTATTTTCAAATATTTTACATTTTAAAAATATTTAATAATTTGAATTTAGTATTTTCATTGGAATTTTTAATTACTATTTTTTTAAAAAAAATTTTTATTTGATATTTTTGGTCCTTTTTTAAAACAATGATTTCTAATTGTTTTAATTTTTAAAAAATAATTTTTGAATTATTTAGGAAGTTTAATTATTTTGTTTTCGGATCAGGCATTAAAAGAAGATGCTCAATTTTTTTTTCCCTTATGGGTAGGATTTCTATCTGAGGGTCAGTCACGGCAGTGGCTGACGGAAAGGAACCAGATTGGAGAATAAGAACTTCCACCCCTGAGTGAAGTGGGAACAATAAAGGGTAAAATTGGTCAGGATGGGGTGAAAATAATTTCGAGAAAATGCAGGATTGTGGAACCGCTCACTCGGGTGGTGGGGGATGTGGTGAACACTTTTTTTTTTAATCCTTTCATTTTTCTGTGCTTTGACCCTATACGTGGTGTGCCTCAAGGATCGGAGCCTGGGTTTGCTGCTGGTTCTCATTTACACACATGATTTGGATGTGAATATAGGAGGAATGGTTAGTAAGTTTGCGGGTGACACCGCAATTGGAGGCGTAGTGGAGCGGGAAGAAGGTTATCTCGGAGTTCAAGCGGGAGCTTGATCAAGGCGGACGAATGGGCCGAGGAGTGGCAGATGGAGTTTAATTTCGATAAATGTGAGGTGTTGCGTTTTGCCAGGACTTACACAGTTAATGGTAGGGCCCTGGGGAGTGGTGGTGAACAAAGAGACCTTGGGGTGCATCTCTATGCCTCTGCTAGGTATGCTTGGCTTTATTGGTCAGTGCATTGAGTGTAAGAATTGGGAGGTCATGTTGAGGCCACTTTTGGAATACTGCATTCAGTTTTGGCCTCCTTGCTGGGCAAAAGGTGTTGTGAAACTTTGAAAGGGTTCAGAACACATGGCACAGTGGTTAGCACTGCTGCCTCTCAGCACCAGCGACCTGGGTCGCTGTCTGTGCGGAGTTTGCACGTTCTCCCCATGCCTGCGTGGGTTTCCTCCGGGTGCTCCGGTTTCCTCCCACAGGCCAAACATGTGCAGGCTAGAGCGGATTGGCCATGCTAAATTGCCCATATTCTTCAGGGATGTGTAGATTAGGTGGGTTATCGGGGGATGGGTCTGGGTGGGATGCTGTGAGGGTCAGTGTGGACTTGTTGGGCCAAAAGGCCTGTTTCCACACTGTAGGGATTCTATGATCTATTGCCAAGTTTGGAGGGTTTTAGCAATAGGGAGAGACTGAATAGGCTGGGATTATTTTCGGTGGAATGTCAGAGGCTGAGGCGTGACATTAGAGGTTTGTAAAATCATGAGGGGCATGGTTAGGGAGAATAGTCAAGGTCATTTCCCCAGGGTAGGGGAGTCCCAAACTAGAGGGCAGAAGTTTAAGGTAAGAGGGGAAAGATTTGAAAGGGACCTAAAGGGACTGCATTTGCAGTGTAGGGATTCTATGATCTAAAGGTCTTTGGTTCAATTCTGGCCAGAATCAGCAGACCCTTCTGTTTTAGTGTTTCTTTAATCGGGCTCTTGTGCCTGGTAGCGTCCATAACGAACTGGGGGGCCCAGCTTCAAATCCCAGCGCTGCTGTGGAGTTATGTCCTAACATCTTGGAACAGGTTGGTTAGAAATTTGTATGTGCCACAGTTGACCAGGAGTGTCCTTGCCCTTCCCTGACAAGCTGGCATGTGGTGGCAACCCTGAAATTGACCTCTGCGACCGGGGGCTCGCGAAAGGGAGTATGGAGGCAGGAGGGAATTAGCCAGGGCTCCAACCGCTCACGTGGGGGCACCTCCAAGCAGGATGCCAGGATTGTCAGTGGTGCCTCCTGCAGTTAACCAGCTGACTCGAGTGAAGGAATGCCACTGTCTGGTATAGCAAAGCCGAACACACCACCTCCAATATTGTGGATTGAGGGTGAGATTGAGTGTAAGAGAGGGAAGGTGATGTCCTAGTGATAGCTATTAATTTAAGTGTAGTATCTCCTTACAATCTAGATTTTCCCTCGTCTGGGCTTGTGTTTGACTCCGCACCCACAGCAACGTGGTTACCTCTCAGCTAGGCTCCACTGTGGCTGAGGGAGACACTGGTTGAAGGGCATTTGGAGATGGGCATCAAATGCTGGCCCAGTCGGTGATGCCTACATCCCAAGAAATGGAGTCAGTGTTAATGGGCCTCTTTTGTTTTTTTATTTCTTTGGTGGTTTGTTTACACTGATGCTTTTTTTTAATCTGGGTTGAGATTCTGGGAGAGTGTCTTGGTTATCCTAGAGGAGGAAGCCCAAATTTGGTCAGTGCGATTCTGAGACTGTGTTTTTTCTTTGAAGCCAGCATTCCGGGAGCATCCCTGCACAGGAGGAGGCTATTCAGCTACTCCTACTCCTGCCCTTTGGTCCTGTATCCCGGTGAAGTGAGAGCATGATCCCATTTGGAATCAGAGTTCTGCAGCATGGGAACAGACCTCTTCGGTCCAACCCGTCCATGCTGACCAGATTATCCTATTATCCTAAATTAATCTAGTCCTATTTGCCAACATTTGGCCCATATCCCTTTAAACCCTCCCTATTCATGTACCCATCCAGATGCCTTTTCAATGTTGTAATTGTACCAGCCTCCACCACCACCTCTGGCAGCTTGTGCCATACACCCACCACCCTCTGTGTGAAAAAGTTGCCCCCCCCCCCCCAACCGCCGAGAAAAAGACCTTGACTGTTCACCCTATCTATGCCATTCGTGATTTTATAAATCTCTATAAAGGTCACCCCTCAGCCTCCTACGCTCCAGGGAAAATAGCCCCAGCCTCTTCAGCTTCTCCCTATAGCTCAAACCCTCCAATTCCAGCAACGTCCTCGTAAATCTTTTCTGAACCCTTTCAAGTTTCACAATATCCTTCCTATAGCAGGGAGACCAGAATTGAACACAGTATTCCAAAAGTGGCCCTAACCAATGACCTTTACAGCCGCAACATGACCTTCCAACTGAATGCACTGACCAATAAAGGCAATCTCTGAAGCAGACTGAGGGTTTTTGCCAGGAAAAGGGTTGGGGCGTTTAGAGCATTTATTATTTTCGCAGCAGGAAGGAATTCCCTTCTTCTCTCCGTCACGTTTCCCATCAGCTGCTGTGCTGCATTGATTTATAATCCATTTTTTCTCCCTCCAACAGGTCTGGGCTCAACAGGAACGGAATTTCGAAAGATCACAGGGGAGCCGGTGTGCTGAACTTTGACCTACGGCTGATATCTGTAGGTCTGCCCTCGACTGCCAGCTGAGATTTGTAAACCCAGGCCGACTGCCCCATGTAGTCTATCGACTGCCCCCCGCCGAATTGTGGCACGTGTGTTGGGGCAGGGTAAGGGGACAATCCTAGGCCTGAGTGAATCCGTCCAGGAGGCATTGGCAGAGACCCGAGGGAATGAGCGACTTCTGGTTGTGTTTTGGCTGCTCGGAGGTTGAGAAGGCCCAGCCAGTAAGTGCAGCGTGATTTTTTTTTTTTCCTATCGTATCGGTCTCTTCATGTCTCTGCTCTTGACTGTCAATCTTCAGTGAGACCAGCCACTGGTGGAGCTTCGTCTGTTGCTTGGGACGATGGGAATTCCACAAGGCTAGTAATCCAGAGATATCGTTTCGAATCCCACCTTGGCACAAATTCGATCAATGAATTAAGCCTAGAATTTGTTTTTGTTTAAGCAGGGAAAGGTCAGGCCAGGTAAAGATAAATGTTCCCCACTGGTTGGGGACTCTAGGACTAGTCTGAGAATTCAGCAGACCTGTCGAGAGGTGCTTGTACCAGCACAGGTTCTGAACGCTGTCTAGATTTAATTTGATTTATTATTGTTGCACGTACTGCAATACAGTGAAAAGTATTGTTTGGCGGGCTGCTGTTATTTTTAAATCTGAGCTAGGTACGCTTTTGTGAAGCACGTTGCTGGAGTCACATGTGGGCCAGACCGGGTAAGGACGGCAGTTACTTTCCCTAAAGCATTAGTGAACCGGGTGCACTTTTCTTTTAAACCCCAGACAACTGACAATAATTCCAGATTTTGTTTTTAAATACTTCTACATCGTGGCAAATGTTGGAATGTGGATTCGAACCCAGCTCTCCAGAGCAATAACAGAAATTGCTAGAAAGGCTCAGCAGGTCTGGCAGCGTCAGTGGAGAGAAATCGAGAGTTAATGTTTCGGGTTGAGTGACCCTTCCTCAGGACATTACCTGGGCTCTTTAGATTACACGTCACAGTGACAATACCATTGAGCCTCCCCTGTTGTTTTGAAAAACGGTTGAAAGCTCATCTCTGTGATGGCGACTGACAACTGTACGGAAACGCCCGTCGGGGGTCACTAACTGGGGAAGGAGATCGGCTTCCTTACCTCGTCTGGACCTACATGTGGCTGCAGACACCCCACAGCAATGGGGTTGACTCTTAGCCGCCCTAATCTGAACAGTTAGGGGTGGGCTATAATTGTTGCCCCAGTCAGTGTTGCCCAAATCTGGGGGGTGGGGGGGAAAGCGGGATGGGTTTGGGGGTGTTGGATGGGGAAGAGAAAATGAAAGACTGCCCTGATTGATCTGAGGTGACAAATGTAATCTTTACTATTCAAGGAACAGTGTAGCCTCTTGGATGCGTCTTGGGCAAGTAAATACAGTGTGTGTGAGTGTGTGAATCATAGAATCTTACAGCACAGAAAGAAGTCGTTCGGCCCATCGTGTCTGTGCCAGCTCCCGAAAGAGCTATCTGGCTGGTCCCACTTTCCAGCTCCATCTCCATACCCCTCTTAAAGCAGAAAGGCTAACGCTGCCTTACATAGTTGAACTGTCACCTCCCTAGTTAGTCGGCCATGGGGCCTGGTTCTCTAAATAAAAATGTGATCCAGTTATATCCTTCACCACTTGAGGGTTTTTATTTTGTCTGTGGGGTGGATGGGGAAACAGCTGGACCAGAGACTGACTTCAGTCCAGGTTAACCTTAATTCAAGCATCGATACTGGGGAGGGAGTGTAAGACGGGTCAAAGTTTACACGCTGTTTCTGTTCTGAATGTTTACGCCGCAGATTCGTGACGTAGCGTAGGAGGCTACTGGGCCTTCAGTCGGTACCCCATAACTCTGTCTCTATTTAAATAATCACCTAATGCCCACTTGGATGCCTCAGTTGAACCTGCCCCTACCGCAATTCCAGGCAGTGCATCTCCATAGAGAAGGCGATGGCCTAGTGGTATTCTCACAGAGAACCAGGTAACCTGGGTTTGAATCCCACCACAGTAGAATTTGAATTCGGTAAAGAATCTGGAATTACAAGCCTAATGATAACCATGACCCCATTGTAAGAAAAACCCATCTGGTTCACTAATGCCCTTTAGGGAAGGAATCTGCCATTCTTATCTGGTCTGGCTAATATGTGACTCAAGACCCACAGCAATGTAGTTGACTCTTAACTACCCTTTGGGCAATAAATGCTGGCCTAGCCAGTGACGCCCTCACATACAACAGAGAAACAGACTCCTTGTATGTGTTGTCTAGGCAGACCCCCACGAGATATGGAAAGCATCTATCAAATCTCCTCTCGGGCTTCCAACTTCCTCCAATCTGTCCCTATAATTGCAGTGTCTCAGTCTTAGAACCATTCTCGTAAACCTGTTCTGCACTCTTTCCAATACATTCACATCTTTCTTGAACTGTGGTGCCCGAAACTATACACAGTACTCCAGAGGTACGGCCAATGTCTTCTATAACTTTCCTACTCCCACTGGGTGACACAGTGGCTCTGTGGTTAGCGGCAGGGACCCAGGCTTGATACCAGCCTCTGGTGACTGTGTCTGAGTGGAGTTTGCCCATTCTCCCACCGTGTCTGCATGGGTTTCCTCTGGGTGCTCTGGTTTTGTCCCATAGTCCAAAGATGAGCAGGTTAGGGTGGATTGGTCTTGGGGAATTTGGGGTTAAAGGGATAGAGTAGGGAGGTAGGTCAGGCTGTGATGCTGTTTGGAGGGTCACTGTGGACTCAATGGGCTGAATGGCCACACTGTAGAGATTCTATGATACTTGATTACTTCTGAAACCTAAAATACTGTTGTTTGCCTCTATCTGTCCTGTTGGTTTCAGTAACTTAGGTAGCCAGTTCTCTAATCTCCCTCACACCCTTTTCGAATAGTACACTATCGTTTATGCTTAATCTGTATGTCCTTTGTACCACTTCAAGTTCTACATTGTCCTCCTCACAGTTTTACAATTCTCCCCAAGTTTCGTCTTCTGAAAACTTTGTCCCCTGCTCAGCAAGATCCAAGACTTTCATATAATCCCTGGGGAAACTCTGCTACAAACCTTCATCCAGCCTGAAAAATACCCAGTAATTATTTCTGTTTCCTATTCCTCAGCCAGTTTTTTGTCCATAGTCATTCAGCACGGAAACAGACCCATTTCAATCCTACCAGTCCAATTCATGTACTTATCCAAATGCCTTTTGAATGTTGTAACTGTACCCGCATCCACCACTTCCTCAAGAAGTTCACTCCACACACAAACCACCTGTGTAAAACATTTGCCTCTTGTGTCTTTTTACAATCTCTTTCCTTAAAGATGTGTCCCCTAGTCTTGAGATCCCCCATCCTAGGGAAAAGACAACTATTGTTAACTCTGTCTATACCTTTCATTATTTTGTAAACCTCTATAAGGTCATCTGTCAACCTCCTACATTCTAGTGAGAAAAGTGTCAGCCTGTCCAAGTTTGTACTGTCCATTTTATTCCACAAGCTATAGCCTTCCTTGCCAGCCTGTGGTATCAAACACCTTCTACAAGTCCCTATAGACCACAACCACAGCATTACCTTCATCAACCCTCTTTATCATCTCCTCCAAAAGAGTTGGACACAATGTTCCCTGAACAAATCCATGCCAACTCTTCCAAATCATGAATCCTATCCCAAATAACTTTCTATATGTTTTCCCACCACCGCAGTTAAATGATATGGTCTGGAGTTACTGGCAGAGTACGATCCTTAAGACCTTTTTCAAAAAAGAGATGAGGCAAATTTTTTTACACCGCATGATTTGCATATGGAATGAACTTCATGAGGAAGTGGTGAATGTGGGTACAGTCACAATGTTTAGAAGACATTTGGATATGTCCATGAATAGGAAAGGTTTGCAGAGATATGGGCTAGGAGCAGGCAGTGGAACTAGTTTAGTTTGGGATTATGGAGTGGTTGGACTGAGGGGTATGTTTCCGTCCTGTATGACTCCGACAAATGTTTCAGCATCATCCCCCAGAAAGAACCCCGCACTTTTCTCTTCTGCTGTAACAGTAACTGTGGGGTCTGTCGTGTCCATTTCTGAAAGCGGGTGTTATCCAAGGAAAGCTTCCTCGTGAACAGTGCCGGTCCCAATCGATATTGGCACTGGGAGTATCAGAGAGATTCTGCATGGAGTGCTGGTGTGTTTAATCAGATGTGGCAGTGGAGATTAAGTGGAAACTCTCCTGCACCCATTACAAATAGACGACACAAAGTGAAACTGTGATGGTAGGGTGAGGAGGTACGTGCTTGGAGGGCGACGCTTTGTAAAGAAACAGTCTTACAAGTGTGGCAAGATAGGCTCCGGTTGTATCCTTCGCCACCAGACTTTCTATGATGGAACATAATTCCTGCAGTGAGTTTTGAACCTGCTTCTCATCCAACACCATTTTGAAAAGAGCTGATCTGGGTGTTACCTAAATGTGGGAGCTTACTGTGTATAATCTGGCCGCCGATTATTCCTACTTTCGATTACGACTTCGTTTCTTTAAGTGGTTGTTGGAAATGTTTGGTGTCAAGCGTTTTGCAAGTTCTTTAATTTTTCCTCTGTCTCCACAGACACTGCCAGATCTGCTGAGTTTCTCCAGAACTTCCTGTTTGTTTCAGATTTCCAGCACCCACAGTACTTTTCTGATATGATGATCCTCTGTCCTTTGTTGTTTCCTTTATTCTATGCCAGGATGTGGACTTTGCTGTCTCACTCAGTAAATTGCCCAGTCTGAGTTGCCCTTAAGACCGTGAAGAGCGGAGGAGAAGGTGACGGAGATAGGGAAGGGCTGTAGGGGGCTCGAGGTGACAGAGGTATGGACGGGTGTAGGGGGACACTCTGTCCTGCATTTGCCTGATGGTTCCGTGGAGAGGTGGGAGCTGGAGGGGGGTGCTGTGATGTGGTCTCGCCGTGTTAACGCAATACTTCGATTCTGCAGAAAAAACGGAAACGTATCGACAGGAGTATGATCGGCGAGCCCATGAACTTCGTGCACTTGACGCACGTCGGGTCAGGAGACATGTCGAGCCAAGGCTTCTCGATGGTGAGTCACCAAGTGTGCTTTCGGGCACTTCCTTCTCGTATCTCGGAGTCTGGCCTTGGAGACTGGGTAAATCCTTCTGGGACGGAGTCAGGGAAAGGGAGTAATTGTGGATTCTGTCTGAGGATATGATATCGATTCACGGTTGAATGTTGCGTGCTACAGACATTCTAAGATCAAGCGACTGTAGATGGAAGACCTTGCGTTGACTGACTTGTGCCACGCAGCTAGAGAATTCCTCTTGAGGTGTCGTCACTGTTGTGGTGTACAAAATGCGGCAGCCAGTCAGTGCCCTGCATGCTCCCACAGTTGGCACTGGGAGGGCGACCCAGGTTATCTGTTTTTCTGTGAACTTTTGGGTTTTGGTGTCAGGTTGCTGTTCGTTAGCAGCAGTAAGGTCGGGGAAATCCACTAAGAGGATGGATGGGAGCTTCAGAAAAATGTGTACATCTCTGACAGTGCCCACCCCATCAGCGCTGCCCCCCCCCAGTGCCCGCTCTCTTGGCGCTGACCCTCCGATGGTGTGGCACTCCCCTGGCTCTGACCTGCTTGCTGGTCACTAAATCAGCCCCTTTTCACTTCTAATCCCTTCTCTCCAGGAATGTCAAGCCTGGAGTTTTGAAATCCTTGCCAACTAGTCATGTGGATGTATCCCTTAAGCGCTGAAGATTACGGGGTGGTCTAATTGAGGGGTTTAAGAGGATTAAACTATTCAATGGGGTAGATAGAGGCTATTTCCTTTTGAAAAGAGTCAGAGCGCTTTAGAGGGATCAGGGTTTCGAATCTTTAAAATTCCACCCAGGGCTGTTTGTAGTGTCATAGGAAACGCTTGCTCAATGCTGAAAATGGAGGGCTCTGTTTGAAATGTCAAAACAAAGACTTTGCTAAAGGGAAGAGGCTGCTGGCCGAGTAGTATTATCATTAGACTATTAACACGCACAGCCAGGTAATGAATAAAACAACTTCAAACCCAGGTCGCCAGAACATTAACAGGATGAAGACATTGCTAGCTAGGCAGCATTTATTGCCCATCCCTAATTGCCCAGAGGGCAGATCAGAGTCTAGCACATTGCCATGGGTCTGGAGTCAAGTGTAGGCCAGACTAGGTAAGGATGGCAGTTTCCTTCCGTAAAGGACATTAGTGAACCAGATGGGTGTTCCTGACATCATTAGACTCTTAATTCCAGATATGTTATTGAATTCAGATACCACCATCTGCTGTGGCGGGATTCGAACCCGGGTCCCCAGAATGTTATCCAGGTCTCTGGATTAACAGTCCAGAGATAATACCACTAGGCCATTGCCTCCCCATGGCAGTTGGTGGAATCTGAATTCGATAAAATGATCTGGAATGAAGAGGCAGGAACAATCTATCTAGTTCACTTACCTAGTCTGGCCTACATATGACTCCAGACCCACAGCAACGTGGTTGACACTTAACTGCCCTCTGGGCAATTAGGAGTGGGCCAGAGGGTAAAGCTGCACACATCCCCTTTTTAAAAAAAAAAGCAAGATGGCAGGCTGGAGGCAGTTAGATGGAGTCGAGAATGTAGATCAGCTCCAATCTGATCGAAGAAATGGTGGAACAGGCTTTGAAGGGGGTGGGGGGGTTGCCCCCCCCCCCCCCCCTCCTCCTGTACCTTCCGTAAGTGAGAGTGTTGCAGCACACCGAGTCGAAGAGCCAGTGGTTGCTGCTTGGCCTGTCTCGAGCGCTGTGTGGTCACTGCGGTAATTCAGGGAAACCTGGTTACAAACGTGTGTGTGCAACAAGTTCCCACAAGCAGCGATTCAATGGCTACCCTTTGGACAAGTTGATGGGAGGTAGCATGGGGGAATGGAACGCAGACCGGATCCCGCACTTGCCTCAGGACCACCGGACGGAAGGGTCAGGTTAGCTTGAGGTTTGGAGTCGCTGGCCCCCAAGCTGATCTCGGTGGCGAGAGAAAGAGATCCGCTCACTCCCCGTCAACAAGAGGAGAGGGGAGATAATAGGTACTGCAGATGCTGGAGAATCCGAGATAACAAGGTGTGGAGCTGGATGAACACAGCAGGCCAAGCAGCATCATAGGATCCCCGCCTCTTTGACTTGTCTGCCTCCTCTCCACCTATCCTCTCCTCTATCCATCTTCTATCCGCCTCCCCCTCTCTTCCTATTTATTTCAGAACCCTCTTCCCCTCTCCCATTTCTGATGAAGGGTCCAGGCCTGAAACGTCAAGCTTTCCTGCTCCTATGATGCTGCTTGGCCTGCTGTGTTCATCCAGCTCTGCACCTTGTTATCTAAGAGGAGAGGGGAGGGTTTGCATTGCTGTTGCCTGGCTCTTCAACCATGAGAGAGGCACCTCCTGCACTCTGATAACTGGAGTGGTCAAGGGCTCAGTGTTGAAGCTTTAAGATCTCGGTGGCCTGGCGTAGCCTTGAGCAGACCGATTGGCTTGGGTTTTCTGAACATAACGTGCTTGAAAACTGCTGCTCCAGATAAATGTTGGAGGGCCAGCTCAAAATCTCTCTGAAGGAGATTCGGAATGGACTCTGTTAACGATGTTTCTCTCTACAGGTGCTGCCAGACCTACTGAATTTGTTCAGCACCTTTTTGTATTTTCCACTCTTCCTCCACTGACTTCACTCCCCCTGCCTCCCTCTCTCACAAAAACATAGAAAATTGGGGCAGATGTAGGCTATTCAGCCCTTCGAGCCAGCTTCGTTCTTCAGTACTGTCATGGTTGATCATTCAGCTGAGTTCCCTGCTTTCTCCCCTATTGATTTGTTCAGAACTATATCCAACTCCTTTTTGAGAACATTTGATTTTTCAGCCCCGACTGCTTTCTGCAGCTATTTTTCTCCCTCCACACACTTCTCTGCTGCCCCACCCTTCCAATAACCCCTTTGAGCTTGCTGAGCCCATATCTCTACCCCTTTTTCCCCTTCTGGTATATTCGGAATCGAGAGAGAGAGTTCTGTGGTCACTGGACAGAGTTGAGGTTCTGAGTCCAGTGTCACTTTACAGTGGAGAAAATTCTGACTTTAAGGAAAAAGAAACCCAATTGAATTCAATGTATCCTTAAAGAAAAGGCCTGCATTTCTGAACCCCCCCACCGCTGGGCCTGTCGAATGTTAAGGCAGCCAGTTTTAATTGTTGCCGCAGTAGGAAATCCTATTGTGTACAAGTCTCCCCACATTGTCCTTAATGTGAGGCTTGTTTACGAGCTGTTGGGAGATTCCTGACATTCCCGGAGGGGGAGGGGAAGCCGTGACTGCATGTCACATGGTCAGGATGACAATAGCCCCCTTTTATATATTTTTTTCACAGAGCTGTCTCTTGGTCCTATTTCGATCGTGTGACTCCAGGTCCCGTGTATTGTGTCACAGGATGGTGCCATTCTATCAAATGAAATTTTCTTGCCCCACTCTGGTCAGGGCTGGCTTCTGGTGCATTGTAACTCGATAAGTAAATAGCTGGGAGTGGCTGCATTAATCATCCTGTCGAGAGTTCAGAGTCAAATGCCCTTCATTTGAATCGACACTCCCTGTACTAACTAGCTCTTGTGCCAGCTGAGAGTTATCAGTGCCATTAAAAAGGACTTGGAGGCTTATCATGTGAATTTAACTATGGTCGCGCTCGCTCACTCTCTCTCACTACACCTCCTCTGCCTTTGGGTCGAGACTTCAAGTGGCACTTTAGAGCAAGGTCAACAAATTAGTACTGATGCTCGGGGGGGGCCGCCGCGCCCCCCCCCCAAAGCTTTAGTTAATAATGCTAGAAATCACACGACACCAGATTATAGTCCAACAGGATTATTTGAAAACACAAGCTTTCTGAGCCTCGCTCCTCCTTTTAGGTGTGAGTGAGAGAGGTAGTATCCGACACAGAATTTAAGTAAAAGGTCAAAGGGAGGGGGCCATCACCTCCTGACTAAATGAAGACACCCTGGCTCACCTCAGTCCTAAATGGCCTGTTCTTTATTCTGAGACTGTGCCTCTGGACGTGGATTTCCACACAATCTCAATCTCTGATGGCTTGCTATTTCATCAGCTGCTGCCCCCTCTGTGTTGGGGAAACTCCATTAGGTAGCACTCTGTTTAATTTCAAATCCCACTTTCCTTTGTGGCTGGCCTTGGACGATCCCACTCCTACTGTCAGCAGTTCTCCCTGTAATGAATGTCACCAGCATAGAACGACTGGTCACTTATTGGTGTTATCAGTAAGCTTGCTGTGTGCAACTTGGCCGACCCATTTTCTCCCTTGCGACACTTTGCAAAGAGTCTTGCTGGCCTTGTTGCTGTTCAGCACATCCTGGAGGCCTTCAAAAGGTCTGTTTCCTTGCTGTACACCTCTGACTCTAACTGGGAGCATTGTTCCTTCTGAGCGTGTGGTCATGAGGCAGCTTCTGCTGTGGAATTGACCCAAACAGCTCAAACTAACCATGAAGTGTTAAGCACCGTGCTTGCCAATGAGTGGTTGAAACATCATCCGTTCAATGGGTGTGAACTAGCGGGCTCCTTGCCCTGGGCCTTCCGTCAGGGGTGCCCTATAATCGGCCTTGGTTCTGCTGGGTCAAGGAGACATTAAAAACCATCTCCCATTTCCCTGTCACGGGGGCTAACTGGATAGGAAGGAGATGGGGTTCAGAGGAACGTGTCAATGTCACTGATAATTGGCCACAATTAATGTGCAATAAACTATCAGGGTATGACTGCTTTTAAGACTTTAGACCAGTATTACTGTATATTGTCTGTATATGTGATGTTGCTTTGGACAGGAGCTCTGTCTCTGTTGCTGCAGTCTGTGTGTGTCTCTCTCTCTCTCTCACTCCCGTTTTCCTCTGTATCTTCACTCCTGACTAATTCTGCCTGTTTCTCTCTATCTCTAACCCCTGTGTCTCTCTCTCGCGCTCTCACTCCCATTTCCCCTTCTGTACCCTGACTAGTTCTGTTTCTGTAACCCATCTGTCTGTGTGTCTCTCTTGCTCCCGTCTGTGTTTCTGTCATCCTGACTTCCCCTCCTGCTACCTCCTGTCTGTGTGTGTGTGTGTGTGTGTGTGTGGTGATAATAACTGTCAGATACTGTCATTTGCACCAGCTGCTGGGTCCCATGCCATCAATCGAATGAATCCACTGGAGAGATGCTGAAAACTGAAGCATTGTGTATTCTAGATGTGTCTGTTCTGCCAGGACCGAATAAGAGGGCAGTTGTGATGGTGGTTGGGGGTGGGGGTGTCGCTGTTGCTGATAATGATTCTGCAGCTGCTCAAAGAAAAGACCTTTTCTATGGAATTAATTTCACAAAAAGAGAGAAAAACCGCCAGTCAACACCCCCTGTTATTCTTTTGTTGCCTGTTTGTTAGTGTGATTTCTTTCTAATGTTTTCACCCGACCACTGCACGCTTAAAGGAGACAAACTGGGAGCAGGGGAAGGCCACTCAGCCCCTCAATTCTGCTCAGCCATCTGATAAAATCACGGTGCAGTAGATTCCGGCCTCAATCAGCCACCACCAAATAACGCTCAGCTTCCTTGTCGATCTAAGTTCTGTCTAACTTGCCCTTTTTTTTTCAATTATTCAGTCTCCCCTGTTGACTGGGAAGAGGAGAGAGAATTCCACAGCGCTCTGAAAGAAAAGATTGTTTCAACTTGCAAGTGCCCTTCCCCATTCTTTCACTCTTGCCTCATGACCACACAGCGGAGAAGGAGCAATGCTCCCAGTTAGTCATAGAGCAATACAGCATGGAAACAGACCCTGCAGTCCAACCCGTCCATGCCAACCAAATATCCAAATTAATCTAGTCCCATTTGCTGGCATTTGGCCCATTATCCCTCTTAAACCGTTCCTATTCATATACCCATCCAGATGCCTTTTAAATGTTGTAATTGTACCAGCCTCCCTTCCTCTGGCAGCTCATTCCATAGACACACCACCCTCTGCGTGAAAAACTTGCCCCTTAGGTCCCTTGTAAATCTTTCCCCTTCTCACCTTAAACCGATGCCCTCTAGTTTTGGACTCCCCTATCCTGGGGGAAAAACCTTGGCTATTCACCCTACCCATGCCTGTCATGATTTTATAAATCTCTATAAGGTCACCCCTCAACCTTTAATGTTTCAGGGAGAATAGCCCCAGCCTATACAGCCTCTCCCTATAGCTCAAACCGCCCAACCCTAGTAAATTTTCTGTACCCTCTCGAGTTTCACAACATCCTTCCTGTAGCAGGGAGACTGGAACTGTGCGCAGTATTCCAAAAGTGGCCCTAACCAATGTCCTGTACAGCCACAGCATGACCTCCCAACTCCTGTATTCAATGCACTGACCAATAAAGGCAAGCGTACCAGACACCTTTTTCACTATCCTGTCTACTTGTGACTCCGCTTTCAAGGAAATATAAACCTGTACCCCAAGGTCTCTTTGTTCGCTAACACTCTTCCAGTTCAGTGCAGTAACTGCAGCAATGAGACTGTTTTGCCTTTATAGTTCATGGTGATGTTGTCGGTCATGAGATGTAGGCCAGCGTTTATTTGCCATCCCAGGTTGCCCCTTGACCTGAATGGCTCGCCCTCTACTTTCCCAGAAAACTATTCCAGTATGTCACCCATATCTCAAGAGGTAGTTGGCACTGGGCAGCGAATGTTGGCCTTGCCTGCAATGCCCACATCCCATGAATGAATGAATTAACAAAACTAAATGCTCTAATTTTAGCACTGTTGGTAAAGCTTCTTTCTTTCTGCCTCGACAGCCAGGGTCGGTACAAGAGCGGATGAAATCCAAAAGTGGTTTGGTTGCCAATTCTACTACGGATTCAAGACAGAATGTAGCAAACAGCCAGTTTTCTTCACAGTGAGCACCTCTTTCAGCAAGTAAGTCCTTCAAATAGAAAATTAACTAGACAAATACTGGACTAATGGGCAGGTTATCTTCTGAGAACAGTTGGAATGGCTACGCTTGTATCTGCGGGAATTTGGAAGAGTAAGAGGCAAGAACTGATTAGGAATAGGCTGCATGGTTTTGTGCAAGGAAAATCGTGTCTCACGAACTTGATTGAATTTTTTTGAAATTGAGTAACCAAAAGATTGATGAAGGCAGAGTGGTGGACGTTGTTTACACAGACTTCAGTAAAGCCTTTGACAAGGGTCCACACAGTAAACTAATTAGTAAAGTTAGATCACATGGGATTCAGGGTGAGCTTGCCAATTGTATACAAAATTTGCTTGAGGGCAGGAGACAGAGGGTGGTGGTGGAGGGTTGTTTCTCGGACTGGAGGCCTGTGACCAGTCGTGTTCCACAGCAATCGGTGCTAGGTCCACTATTGTTTGTCATTTATATAAATAATTTTAATGAGAATATGGGAGGCATGGTTAATAAATTTTGAGAATAGCGCCAATTTTGGTGCCAAAAGTTGACCATGAAGAAGGTTATCTAATATTACAAAGAGACCTTGGTCAATTGGGCGAATGGTCTGAGGAGTGGCAGATGCAGTTTAATTTGGATAAACGTGAAGCATTGCATTTTGGTAAAACAAACGAGGACAGGACTTGTACAATTCGTGGTAGGGAACTGCGTTATGTTGTGGAACAGAGACAGCTGGGGGTTCAAGTACATAATTCCTTGAAATTTGTGTCGCAGGTAGACAGGGTGGCTAAGAAGCCATTTAGCACGTTTGCCTTCATTGCTCAGACCTTTGAGGATAGGAGTTGGGCATCGTGGTGAGGTTGTACAGGATGTTGGGTCAGGCATCGTCAGGAGTACTGTATGCAGTTCTGGTCACACTGTTATAGGAAGGATATCACTAAACTGGAGAGTTCAGAAAAGATTTACCAGGATGTTGCTGGGGATAGAGGGTTTGAGATATAAAAATAGACTGGATAGGATGGGACATTTTTCATTGGAGAATTAGAGGTTGAGGGGTGACGTTATAAGAGGTTTATAAAATCCTGAAGGGTATAGGTAAGGTGAATGACAAAGATCTTGTGCCCAAGATGGGGAGTGCAAGACCTCGGGGGCACATTTTTTAAGGTGAGAAGGGAAGAGATTTTGAAAAAGACATGAGGGGCAAAAGTTTTTAGAGTGGTTCGTGTGTGAAATGAACTTCCAGAGGAAGTGGTGGATGTGGACACCAGATACAATGTTTAAAAGACACTTGGATAAGGACATGAATAGGACGGGTTTGGAGGGATATGGGCTGAGGCGAGGCAGTGGGACTAGTTTAGTTTGGGATTATGTTCGGCGTGGACTGGTTGGACCGAAGGGTCTGTTTCGTGCTGCATGACTCCATATAAGGTCTTGAGAGCTTAGATGTGGAGAAGCTGTTTACTGTAGTGAAAGAATCTAGAACTTGGGCTCACTAGTTTCAAAATAATTTCAAACAGATGAGAATCTTTATTCCTGTCAGTCACAAGTCTTTAGAATTCCTTCCTCAAAAGGCATTGGGAACAGAGTTTTTGAATATTTTTAAGACAGAGGTTGATCCTTTGTAGGCAAGGGATGTCAGGAGTTGATGGGAATGTGAAATAATGACCTTATTGAATGGTGGAGTAGTCTTAAGGGACCAAATGGCCTATTCCTGCACTTAATTCCTGTTCCTACTTAACCAGAGACACACTACAGCCTTGGAACTATTTTTAAAAAATAGCCAGGTTTGAATAGAATCCCTGCAGTGTGGAAGCAGGCCATTTGGCCTGTCGAGTCCACACAGACCCTCCAAAAAGCATCCAATCCAGACCCATATCCCTGCATTTTGCATGGCCCACCACCCCTCCGCACGTCCCTGGAAACTTTGGGGAATTTAGCATGGCCAATCCACCCTAACCTTAACATCTTTGAACTGTGGGAGGAAACCGGAAACTTGCACAGACATGAGGAGAATGTACAAACTCCACGCAATCGCCCGAGGGTGCAATCAAATCCGGGTCCCTGGGGCTGTGAGGCAGCAGTGCTAACCACTGAGCCACTGTGCCACCCATAATGTGATGGATGAGGAGAGTGGAATTATGGGTCCTGAATATAAACCAATGAAAACTTATTTGGAGGCAGTAGAAGGAATTTCCCCACATTGGCACGGTGGCTTAGTGGTTAGCACTGCTGCCTCTCAGCGCCAGGGGCCCAGGTTTAATTCCAACCTTGGGCGACTGTGGGGAGTTTGCATATTCTCCCTGCGTCTGTGTGGGTTTCCGCCAGGTGCTCCGGTTTCCACCCACAGTCCAAATGTGCAAGTTAGGTGGATTGGCCATGCTAAATTGTCCCATAATATCCAGGGATGTTTGGTTAGGTGCATTAGCCATGGGAAATGCATGGTTGCAGGTATAGGGTAGGGATCGGGTCTGGGTGGGATGCTGTTCAGAGGATCTTTGTGGACTTGTTGGGCCAAATGGCCTATTTCCACACTGTGAGAATTGTATGATTTTGGGGTGCAGAGCTGATCAAGTAGGAACAGGGTTAGGGTCCATAAGACGATAAGATACAGGTGCTGAATTAGGGCATTCGACCAATTAAGATTTTCCTCGATTGTGGGTGATCCCCACTCTCCTCTCCTCTCTTCTCCCCGTAACCTTTGATCCCCTTACTAATCACGAATGCATCTATCTGTGCCTTTAAATACAGGAGCATGAACATTCAGCAGAGTGTGGAATCGAGAATGATGAGGGCCAACGTTTGGTGGGAACCTTGGAATATTTATTGGAAGAGCTTCAGTGGGAAATGTGGGGCAGGGATGTTGATGGGGGTTGGGCAGTTGCAGAGGGTATTTTGGGAGAGATCGGTGATGATTGCAGAACCTCGGAGGAAATGGGGGTTACGAGAGAGGAGTTGGGCGAGGGGCAACATTTCATTCGGCTGCCAAACGTTTTAAGAATAGAAACTAGGAATGGGTATAGGCCATTCAGCCCTTTTAGGCCTGCCCTGTCATTCAGTATGATAATGGCTAATTCTCTTATCTCAACACCATATTCTTGCTTTCTCTCCATACCACTTGACACCTTTTTAATAAGTAAAAATGTATCAAACTCTTGAATATGCTCAAAGACCTGGTCTCCACAGCCTTCTGCAGTTGTGAATCATTTGAGTTTTGAGGCAATTTGCTGAATCCGTGAGATCCTCCATGAGTTCATTAGACCTAACTGGTGGTGAAATCTCTTTAAATTGAAGGCCTTTCATTCATTCTTAAGGTTGTACAGGATATTGGTGAGGCCTCTTCTGGAGTACTGTGTGCAGTTCTGGTTGCCCTGTTATGGGGAGGATATTATTAAGCTGGAGAGTTCAGAGGAGAGTCGTCAAGATGATGCAGGGTATGGAAGGTTTGCCTTATTAAAAGAGGCTGGAACTTTTTCACTGGAGCGTAGGAGGTTGAGACGTGAACTTAAGTTTATAAAATAATGGGGGGTATAGATAGAGTTAATGGTTGTTGTCTTTTCTCTAGGATGGAGGATTTCAAGACTGGGGGCACACTTTTAAATCTCTCTCCTCACCTTTTTTAAAGACATTAGGCAAATTTTTTACACAGCGGGTGGTTCGTGTGTGGAATGAGCTTCCTGAGGAAGCGGCGGATGCAGGCACAGTCACAGCGTTTAAAAGACATTTGGGATAAGTACATGAATAGGAAAGGTTTGCTGGGATATGGGTAAGGAGTAGGCAGGTGGGACCAGTTTAGTTTGGGATTATGTTCGGCATGGATTGGGTACATCAAAAGGTCTGTTTCTGCGTTGTATAAATCTGCATGGCTCTACAGCTGACTATGTTTGACAAATTGCATCAAAACTATTGGCCTATCTGTCTTTTCTTCATTAAGAGTTTCTCACAGATGTCCTTTTATTTTTTTTTTTAGGTGATGGGCAGGCAACAAAACCACACTTGAACTCCCTTGATTACCAAAAAAAAGGTCTGCTCTTTACAAAAAAAGCCACTTCGCATGGTTTGGACTAACTTATACATATATACTCACACACACGTGGGTCTCCTCTGATTCCTCCTTTTACATTTTCTGTCCCACTCGAGAACTCTGTGGACAGTTCCTCGTGTGCGTTCCTCCTAAAAGAACACAAGCTCTCTGCAAATATTCCTGAGGTGGAAGAACAAAGGGCTGCCTGTCTCTCTGAAATCTCCGCTGAAGTGTCTTTTTTAAATCTGCTGTTTTGCTCAGTTCAGCTCAGTCTGCAGGTCACGTCCCCTTGGTTTGCAGTGCAAGTTATTGCTCTGTCTGTCTGTGCGTGCATGTGCGTGTGCTTGGTGGGTGGGGGGGGGGGGCGAAGGTGTTTGTGTAGAGTGCAGGGGACAAGTTTCTTTCTTTTAATCTTTTGGCTTTCTGAGTGGAAAAACTCCACCCAACAAAACAATTTGAACAAGAAATGTGGTGAGATGGGGACAGGTACTTGAGGCTGGTGGTAACTGGAGAGATGCCGGACTTCAGCTTGTGGGAATAATCTTCACTTGCTGACGGTCAGATTGTAATCCTGGTTTGAAAAATGAAACTTCTGCCTGTCTGTAGAAGTGCAAGTCCCCATGACACAAATTTGGGAGGGTCTCACACCAAGTGTGAGGCGACATCTCTGCAAGCGAACTGATCTCGACTGTAGGACTGGTAGTAAGTTTCTAATGGAGCTAAATTATTTCCTTTCGATATTTTTTTTCTCTGGAATTTTGGTTATCTGAGAGAACATCATCTTTTTCTCTGCTTGACCCGCATCACGGCTTGGAAGCTGACATGGCAGCGCAGATTTTGGAGAGAGGTGATGCAACACCGTTTTTCTGTATATAGCACTGTTGACCAGATGTCCCAAAGATTTAATTTGTGGAACATTGAGGATAGCCTCCCTTGCAACTCAAGAGAGTAAACTGCACTGCCATGGGGAAGACAGATCCACACAGTCCAGGCTATCCCCAGCCCAAATGTTAGGCTCAATATGGTTAAACCCAAAGGCTGAACTGTAACGCACACTGGATCAGGCAGGACGCAAAGCAGCCATCTTCTGATTGCGCTCCGAGAAGCAGAAGTGAGGGACCGAGTTTTGAAGTTGCTGCCTGACTACTGCCATCGTCGAAAGCACTGTCATGACCTCTTGAGTTGTGTGAGGACAAATTGCCTCACTGACAAGGAGTGCCCGCATATGAGATTATTGTAGGGCGACACTTCCTCCAAACCATCGTGGTAAAATGGAGAGAATTAAGACTTTCTTTATCACATGGCCAGTTCCCCTTCCCAACCCCCTGCAAGCCACAACTCGTGGCTTACCTAATTGGTATATCAACCTAGCCCGAAGTCACTGGCAATTTCCACATAATTGTGTTAATTCCCCCACAGCCCTCAACAGCGTTCTATGTTGCCATGTTCAACTGAGTCTTGTTCTCAAGAAAGATATCAGTGGAGGGGTGGGGCCTCCAATCCATGGGTGTAGTCCAACCTTCAATACTTCCATTGGAACCTGCTGCTCCAGAGATGGGAAATATTATTTTAGCTGGGAGGGTGGGTAGCTGGTGGTGTTTTTTAAGAAGTAATATTTTTCAGCGAATATCTTGATCTTGAATAAATCTTTGAAACGCTTGCTTTTGTTTTTCTTTTGAGGTCTGGGTTCTTGCTCTGTGGAGAGGGTGGTTGAGATGCTCTGTGGGCTCAAATGGGAGGGTTGCAAAGACTGGGAGAGGGGAGAGTGATGGCATTGAACGAGTACAATACAGAAATGAGCCATTCAAACTGGGCAGGTCTGTGATGGAGCATGTTCTCCCCATGTGCTGCCTCCTTGGTTTTTCCAACCCTCCCTGTCACCAAACAATTTTGTGTTTGTGAGGCTGAACAGGCCAACTGCAGATTAAAAGTATGCTCTTCAGACAAAAATCTCCTGTACCAGCTTGATGTGTGCATTTTCCAGTGGCATCTTTTGAGCCAGTTTGTAAGATCCTCTGCAGGCTGTTGCCACTGTATGGGTGCTACCTGAAATTTCAACTTCTGGCAGGTGAGAATGCTTCTAGCTTCCAGTGTCTGGCAGTGAAACCTGTTAATAAAGCGGTAAGATTTTCTGTAACACTGATTTTTCTTCCTGAAGTGTTGATCCGTTTTTTGAAAAGCTGAGTATCTTAACATCCCATCCGTGGGAAATGATTCAGAACTTAATTTGTTAACTTGGTAGAGTGACACAGGTGTTCTGATGATCCAGCAGCATGTGCATGTGCGTGATACCAGACTGATGTTTCCCCCCATCTCCGTGTTCCGGACCAGCCCGAGTCATTTTGAGAACTCGCTATTTACCATGTGAGGAAATCGAGGCCAAACTTCTAATGAAACTTCTCAAAATCCCAGGTTACATTCTGACCGAGGGAGGTCATTCAAACCATCTCACTTCTCCTATCCAGACAATCCCATCGTCCCAGTTTGCAGCTGTTTTTTAAAAATTATTCTAGGATATTCACATGCAAATGTGGGTATTCCAAGCATACAGTGTGAAAGCACAGTGAGTGGAATTTATTATGTCACACTGTCCTAACCTCAGCTGCCCGAAATCCTTTCTTTTGCCTTCAGCAATGGATGAGAATTCCAAAAGATGCTCAGAAATGCATTAACACAACCCAAGCCTCCAGCAAATTTGACACCAATCTGTGCTACAAGTCCAGAATCCTTTTTGCCAATGGTGGGAGTAGAATTGCCTTATGGTGTTTGTGCTACTCAACAAAATGCAAACTGTGACGAAAACCGAAAGTGCTTGAGGAAACTCCGCAGGTCTGGCAGCATCTGTGGAGAGAGAGAGAGAGTTAACATTCCGAGTCCAGTATGACTCTTCTATGGAAAACTGTTTTGTTTCTCTAGCTCTTTCTAATTTTATTTCCGATCTCCAGCATTTGTAGTACTTTGATTAAAATGGCAAATAACTTCGACCTTTTAAAGCCTTCTCATTCTAGGGGGGCAGCCACAGAATTAAATGCCAATTCACCTAAAATGTACTATTTGACTTTTTTTTTTTTTTTTTTTTTTTTTTCCTCCTCCCATGCACTATGAATATATATTTACCCACCAAATCCCGTCATCGCTTGAAGCTCTTGCTCATCAGGGCTTTATTTCCATTAGCTGTATGGCCTTCATTGCCTAACTAAAGTGGACACCTTTCCCATGTGCACCTTGTGTTTGACCATGAGACCAATGTGATCTTTTGCCCAGCTGTCCTCCGGTAAAACGTGAACTTGGCAGCAGTCACTGGATCGTTGGGACCATGTTGTTTCAATTGTATATTCCTCAAGTCACGTTGAGGACAGGAGTAACTTCTTTGGGGTAAACTGGAGACCTACGGATCAACTATGAGCACAGGGATGCCACAGCAGTCCCCAGTGTAAGCCTCCTTGTAGTCAAACAATTGGGCAAAAAGAAGGGTGAAAGTTGCAGCCACCAAACAGTCTGCGCTACATCTAAATGATGGGAAGGGGTGTCGCATTGGAGGCACTTCTGATTTCAGCACTTGACCAACAAGAGCAATTATTTGAATGCATGCGTATTGATGACAGCTGGACTGTCTTTCTTACAGCGAAGCACAACAATTCCTTTTTCTTCTCAGAACGTCTACTGACGGATAGCTGGGCTATTCCTGTAACTGTTTAGCGTTTGCATTCCCTGGCCAAATCATCATAAGTGATAACATTTTTAGATATATATATATATATATATTCGTTTGGTAACGTTCGGGTTAATTTCAGAGATTTCTTATGGTTTTTAGGCTGGACTGGCAGAGGGGAAGAACTTTGTATGTTATTGTTTAAGACATACAGAGTGTTTTTAGTCAAACTTTGTCTGCTGCCTTTTAAGAATTGTATTGATATTATGCTTTGGTAAGCAGTTGGTTAATGATTCATGATGCAACAGATTGATTAGCTGATCTTGAACTTGAGCATATAGGAAACTTTAAAGCACGTGTTTGGGCACTTTAAGTGCAAGTTGATTTACATTTGCTCGAAGCTGTAAGTGACCTGTGCTGTACATGTTTGCAGTATCATTTTTTTTTCTGTTTTAAGCTATAAAGCTTCATGTTCTCTTTGTCTGTTGTAATGAATGAGCTTTTTGATGGAACTACTTTCCTGAGCGTGTCTCTTTTATTCCACCAGCACAAACTTCAGTCTTGGTGCACTCTACATTATTGGCAAACAGTAGCTCTTTACAGTCTATTGAATGAGATCATGTGGGGTGACTTCAAGATATTACAGCTGTCTTGCTCTGAATGTCAAGTATATAGTTTCACACCATGCACCCAATTTGACAACAGTGGGAGGAAATTGTGGCTCGGCTGAAACTTGCCTTCCTCTGAAGTTAAGACATTGTTTGAATAACTTGGTAAGGAGCTAGGGGGTCAGGAATGGCTGATTCATTTTATTTTGAGTCCTCTAAGTAGTTTGGGTAAATGCTGAGTTCTGTTCTTGTATTCTTGCTGCTTCACTACAGAGGTCAGCTTACTGGGTACAGACAAGGGAATTACTACATAGCAGCTCCAGAATTACATCTTTATTCTTTAGTGGCATGTGGACATTAACAAGGCTGCATTTGTTGCCAGTCCTTAAATGCCATCATTGTTAGGCCAATGGGTAATTAACCGTATTGCTTTGGTTTGGAGTCACTTGTAGGCCAGACTGGATAATCGTGGCAGATTTTGTTCTGCAAAGGACGTGGGTGAACCAGTTGGGCTTTTAAGGAAATCCCTTTCTGAAGGATGTCAAAGAATCATAGAATCCCCACCGTGTGGAAGCAGGTCATTTGGCCCATTGAGTCCATGCTGGCCCTCTGAAGAGCAACTCACCCAGACCTGACCCCCTACTCTATCCCTGTAACCCTGCATTTCCCATGGCTAAACCACCTAACCTTCACATCCTTGGATACCAAAGGGCAATATAGCATAGCCGATCCACCTAAACTGCACATCTTTGGCTGTGGGAGGAAACCGGAGCACTCTGAAGAAACCCACACAGACAGTTACCTGAGGATAGTATCAAACCTAGGTCCCCAGTGCCGAGAGGCAGCAGTTCTAACCGCTGTGCTGCCCAAATCACACTGTTTTGAGGAAGAGTAGGTAGTTCTGGGCCAATGTTTCACCCTGATGTAGTACATCAAACAACAGCAAAAAGATGAAGAAATCTTTATTTAGTCATGGGATTTTTGCAAAGTGCAAAATAACTACTGTATTTGTGTACGCAATGAAATGCAGTTGAAAATAGTTTGATGAACAAACATGGAAAGAGGCTGGTGAAATGCAAGTGTTTTGACGTGTTTTAATTTGGTCCCTTTCTTTAAGGTGTTGCCACCTTCCTAATGACATGACTAACAGTAAGAATTCAATTTGTGAGGTAGCCCTACACATGCCTCCTCTTTCCCCCCATCTCACTTGCCCCAGGACCATTTCCAATATAGCAACAGGGTGAACACTGTCCTGGTTTTAAAGTCATTTGTATCAAACAAATTTTTAGGCAGATTTTTTAAAGCATTCTGGGAATAACTCATTTTTTGGTAAACTTATTATGCAAATCCATAACCAGTCACAGCGCTGATTTTATTTGATCATTGGTTTTGGTGACTTCGACCATGATCCATGGGTTGGCTTCAGTGGTTCAGCAAGTTGTTCCTGTTCCTGATTTGCTGTGCAGTGATCCACTTGTCTGAGTAATGATATCGAGAGAAACAGAGACAATGTGTGCTGCTGGAGACTGATGCCTTAAAAAAGTTTTCTTTTAATATATTCACTCATGGGATGTGGGCATTGATGGCTGGCCAGCATTTATTGCTTATCCTTATTTGCCCTTGAGAAGATGGTGGTGAGCTGCCTTCTTAAACTGCTACAGTCTTACAAGTAATGCACTACTTCTGTTTCCTACATGTTTGATTTTCAAAATGTTGACAAAAAAAAATGAAGGTCACAAATGCAAAGTTAATTGACATCCTATTTAATTCATACAGTATAGTGCAAAGAATCTCTCTGTGATACACAGGAGTTAAGTCTGCAGGATAATTATGGTAGCCTGGCGAATTCTCCAGCTGATGGTGAGGTTAGCGGCCTACTGATCCTGTTGAGAAAAATCAAGATAAAGGAAAATCAAGCTGTGATTCATTTGGTGTTCCTGTCAGACAGAACAGACACACAGTTTCCACACCATCAGATTAACCAGAACCATTAAATCAAGAGGGCATGATTCTTGTGTGCCTTCCTGCAGTAGAATTTGTGATTCACTTTGTACCATTGGAGGAATGGAGGGATTATGTTTGAATGTACACCTTGTTTTCTCCCAGCTCGTTGGAGGAAACTCACCTAGGAGCCATTTTTCCAGGGTAAGATTCAAAAAGCAAGTGTTTAGCAGATTGCAAGATAATGGAGAACATCACTGCCTATTATCTTTGTCTGGTCAGCCTCACCATTTTCCTCGGGTGCATTTCTCCCCAGTAGGTTGTTTGTCACAAGAAACTGTCCTTATTTGCATGTAGTTTGAAACATTTTCCATTTTCTCTGTGTAGTCATAGCTCATTAGCCCCTTGGTAACCAAGCAACTGTAACAATGAAATCCCTGCAATCTGACTCTCTTGTGTTAAAGAGCTTTATAAAAACGTTACCAGGATCAGGGAAATGGGATAGGGGAATCTTCTACACTTCTGTTGCAAAAGTGACTTATTAAAGTACATAATAATGTACAGCACAAAAAAAAAGACCATTCAGCCCCACCTGGCTGTGCTGGTGTCAAACTGTTTAATGAACTGCCTCCTCTGCCAATCCAACCTTGCAGACAGGTGTATAATAAAGTGCTTGAGAATTGCACAAGGAAAGAATGACAGCATAGCTGGAGATCTGTGTAATGTTGCACAGATTAAATCCTGTACCTTTTTTAAAATCATTCCTTAAACAATTCTGCAGCTTATCCTTTGAGAAAGCAGCAGGCTTCAAGATCATCCAAACAGAAATTTTCAGTTAGCACAAAAGTTGATACAATTACTGAGTCATTGTAGTTAGAAGTACAGACCGGAAAATAAATTTAAAATGCTGAAATTAACAATAAGAAGTGAAATCAGGTAAAATGTTTCACCAAGTGGTTACTGAAATAAATGAGTCACTGGAGAGAAGTTCTGCCAGAAGTCTTTCCTGTGACCACCTCACTTATTGTGATGATTTCATTTGATCCCTGGTTTTGGTGACCTCGACCAGGATCGGTAGGTTGGCTTCAGTGATTGAACAAGTTCTTCTGTTCCTGATTTACTGTGCAGTCATCCACTTATCTGGATAAAAATATGAATGCTTTCTGAATGGAAAATATACACAGTCATTCTGCATTGGGTTTGCCCAGATTACAGTAGACTGCAACGTGAGTAGCAAATACTTACGCCGGTACCTCTCTCTTCCAGACATTATTGAGGAGAGTTGCACCAAAACCACTGGTCATAGAATCCCAACAGTGTGGAAGCAGGCCGTTTGGCCCATCGGGTCCACACCTACCCTCCAAACTCTTATACCCCAGCCCAACTATTCTGCTGTAACCTACACTGTGCAGCCATCCTATATTCAATAGATGTGAAGCTGGGAAAGCACAGCAAGTCAGGCAGCATCTGAGGAACAGAAAAATAAATGTTAACTTTTCCAGCTTCACATCTATTGACTCTGGCTTCCAGCATCTGCAGTCCTTACTGTCTCCGAGTCACTGGAAATCAAAACTACGCAGTCTCTTCTAAGGATGCCCAACTTGAAGAAGTTTTCCTTCTCCCTCTGAAGAGAGCTCAGTGAGTCTCTCTCTCTCATTGCAACCCCCTGGTTGCCTCCTCTGCCCTGAAGCTCTTCAACCATATTCTGAAGACTTCATCAGCTTCAAAATATCTCCAAACCCAGCCTTACCCCATGTCCAGCCCTCCCCCCCCCCCCACCTCACCTCCCTGACCTGACCTAACCTAACCTGTCCATCTTGCTACTCACCTATCCACTCCACCCTTCCCACTGTCCAATCACAATAAACCCCCACCTGTATCTACCTATCAACATCCCACTTACCCTTAGCCCCCCTCCCCTATTTACGTCTGGGCTTCGCTTCCCCCTCCCCAGTCCTGATGAAGGTTTTCAGCCTGAAACGTTGACTTTCTTGCTCCTCGGATGCTGTCTGACCTGCTGTGCTTTTGCAGCTTTACATCCATCTGGCTTCCAGCATCTGCAGTCCTTACTATCTGCAAGCCATCCCATATTCATTTGCTTGGCTCATGATCACCCAAGTATTGCCTTTGCACCTTCAAGAATTTTGCTATTGAATTGTTCTTGCTCTCCTAGCAGTCACAGAGGTCACTGTGTTGTACTATTTTCCATCTTCCATCCTGAGGAAAATCACTGCATCTCTTTCTCTCTCTGTCTCGCTCTAGATGAATTTTGGAGTTTAATTTCTAAAATTGTGGGGGCTAACCAAAATCAAGGAAAGGGCATTCTTGAACCCTTGAGCAAGGTGACCTGCTATTCACCTTCCCCCATTGCTGTAAAATACCTTCTACCTTTTCTCAGTTTATTTTACCACCTGGACTTAGAAGAAGAGTCCTCATGTAAACAAAATTCGCAGGAAGATCACAATGCAGTAGGAAGCCATCTAGACAGAGTCATACAGCACGGAAACAGACCCTTTGGTCCAACAGTCCACACCATTCATAATCCCAAAATAAACTAGTCCCACCTGCCTACATTTGGCCCATATCCTACCATAATTTCTTGTTCAAGTATTAATCAAAATGTCACTTAAATGTTGTAACCATACCTGCATCCTTCTGGAAGTTCATTCCACACACGAACCACTCTATGTAAAAAAAAATGTTCCTCATGCCTTTTCTAAAATCTTTCTCCTCTCACCTTTAAAAATATGGCCCAGAGTCTTGAAATCCTTCATGCTATGGAAAAGACCTTTGCCATTCTGCCATTCACCTTATCTATACCTCTCATTATTTTATAGACCTGTATGAGTTCACCGCTCAAACTCCTACACTTCAGTGAACGAAGTCCCAACCTATCCTGCCCCTCCCCATAACTCAAACCCTCCATACATAAAGCTGCAGAGCTGGGCTGAGAGGTGGCAAATGGAGTTTAATGTGGAAAAGTGTGAGGTGAGTCACTTTGGAAGGAGTAACAGGAATACAGAGTACTGGGCTAATGGTAAGATTCTTGGTAGTGTGGACGAGCAGAGAGATCTCGGTGTCCATGTGCATAGATCCCTGAAAGTTGCCACCCAGGTTGATAGGGTTATTAAGAAGGTGTACGGTGTGTTAGGTTTTATTGGTAGAGGGATTGAGTTTCGGAGCCGTGAGGTCATGTTGCAGCTGTACAAAACTCTGGTGCGGTCGCACTTGAAGTATTGCATACGGTTCTGGTCACTCCATTATAAGAAGGATGTGGAAGCATTGGAAAGGGTGCAGAGGAGATTTACCAGGATGTTGCCTGGTATGGAGGGAAGATCTTATGAGGAAAGGCTGAGGGACTTGAGGCTGTTTTCGTTAGAGAGAAGGAGGTTAAGAGGTGACTTAATAGAGACATACAAGATGATCAGAGGATTAGATAGGGTGGACTGTGAGAGCCTTTTTCCTCGGATGGTGATGGCTAGCATGAGGGGACATAGCTTTAAATTGAGGGATGATAGCTATAGGACAGATGTCAGAGGTAGATTCTTTACTCAGAGAGTAGGAAGGGCATGGAATGCCTTGCCTGCAGCAGTTGTAGACTCGCCAACTTTAAGGGCATTTAAATGGTCGTTGGATAAACATATGGATGATAATGGAATAGTGTAGGTTAGATGGGCTTCAGATTGGTTTCACAGGTCAGCGCAACATCGAGGGCCGAAGGGCCTGTACTGCGCTGTAATGTTCTATGTTCTATTCTCAGCAAGACCCTTTGTGGGATGTTAGAGAGGAAATTGCAGGGCCCCTTGCAGAAATATTTGTATCATCTATAACATTATATAACGTTTAAACTGCCTGAGGCTGTGAGTTGATGTGTAGAACGTGATAGTTGTACATGATATGCTGGAGAAATAACTGGTGGACAGTAGTTTCAAATGACGAATGACAGGAGGCAAACCAGTGGAATCAACCTCCAATATTTTTCTGAAAGGCAGCAATTCACCATCTTGTCCTCTTCCACAAAACAAGGGTTTTCTCCTAGCGATGTTTCAAAGAAAAATAATTTCGACTAAAAAGCCAACTTTCACGCCAAATGAAACTTAACCAATGGAGTGTGTTTAAAACAAGCCTATCCCAAAGGATGAGATCACAGAGCTCCAGTTACATCTGCACTGTAACGGTCAGGTAATCTTTTTTCCTGTACAAATGATTGCGTGCAAGGCAAGCCATGGAAGAAAAGGCGAAGAATATCTAAGACCATTTCTTTTTATTATGGTCACACAGTGGTCATGTTTACTAACAGTACAGAGATTTCAGAGATGTGAATTCAAATATTGCCAATTTTAAACTCAATTAATTTAATAAATTTGGAACAAAATACAGGTATTGGTCGTGGCAATATCAAATTACTGTTTAAAAAGTCCCATCTGGTTCACTAATATCATTTAGGGAAGGAAATCTGCCATCTTTACCTGATCTAACCCACGTCTGTCTCCAGACCCACAACAATGTGGTTGATTCTTTGCTGCCCTCTCAAGTATTTATGGAAGTTGTGTGAACTGTAAGCAGGCAAACAATAACTACAAAAAGAGACAGGTTGGTGGAAGGGATGAACAGGTGGCAGATGCAATTTAATACAGAGAAGTAAGAGATGATTTATTTTGCTAAGAAGAGCAAACAGGGGTGATACAAAATAAAAGATACCACTGTAAAAGGGCTGCAGGAGTAGAAGGACCTAGGGTGCTGTGTAGAAATCATTAAAAGTAGCAGGACAGCTGAAAAGTACAGTCAATAAAAGCACACGATATCCAAGCCTTAGTAACAGGGATATAGAGTACAAAAGCAATAAGTCCTAGACCTGTATAAAGCACTGGTTCAACTTCCATTGCAGTATTATATCTAGCACTGTATTTTAGGAAGGAGGCGAAGGCTTTAAAGAAGGCGCAGAAGATATTCACAAGAATGGCTCCAGGGAAAAGGGACTCCAGTAATGAGGACAGATTGGAGAAGCTGCACTTCTGCTTGAAGGAGAGAAGGCAGTGAGGAGGTTCAAATGTGGTGCTCAAAATGATGAGTGATCTAGACAGAGAGGGAGAAACTGTTCCCATTGTTGGAAGGCTTGAAAACAAGAGGCATATAGGTTTAAGGTGATTAACAAAAGAAGCAGCATTGTGGGAAAATATTTTCATGCAGTGAGTGGTTAAGAAGCAGCAGCACTGTGGGAAAATATTTTCAGACAGCGAGTGGTTAAGCTCTGGAATTCACTATCTGCAAGTGTGGTGGAGGCAGAGGCAATCACAGCTTTCAAAAGAGAATTGGATCATTATGTGGAAAGAAAAATTTGCATGGTGATGGTGAAAGGACAAGAGAGTGGGCCTGGGTTGTTGCTCCAACAGAGAGAAAGCTGGCATAAACACACCAGACCAAACAGGCTGTGGTGTAACAGTTTGTTGACTTCAGAAAAAATGGCTGGGCAAGATATTTGGTTGGATTCAAGAAAGTGGCTCAATGCCAACTTCTCAAGGGGCAATTGTCAAGGGGGGAGAGTTGTTGAATTAACAGCAATACCCACATCCCTGTCAATGAATTAATGACCAAGGGCGACAATCTGCTAAAGTGTATGACCAAACTGACTCTTGTACAAAACTGAGCCCCACCTCAAAGCAGCATTTGCTGGCTGCAACAGCCTTCCTCCCTCCAACAGGACCTGGCAAATTTCTTACCTCATTGACTATGTCTCCTCATTTGCATTTTTCATCAAGAACGTTTTAATTTTGTGATAAAGGGCCTGGACTCCCTTTTGCAACTTATTCCAGTAATGCTTGGAGTCCAAAACACCCTGATAGGCGATGTCATTGAGTACACAGTCATATGGGTTGGACTCTAAACAGGTGACATTAGTGGCGTTGCACTGCTTGTCCTCCTGGCTGCACTGGCAGACCTTATAGTCACAAGGCTCTCTTTGGAAATAACTTAGCTGGTAGTCCTTGGCATGGAGGATGGCACCTGTCTCTTTGTCCATAATGCCCCGGATTCGTGACATGCTGCTATTGAGGCAATTGCAGTACCAGTCACTCCACTGGGCCCATGTATAAGAAGAGGTGTCTAATGAGACAACGATAGTCATGGCCATGTGGGGCGAAATTGTGGCCTTTTGTACTGTGGGACTCTTGCCTGCGACCACCACAGTGGCTTTGCTTCCGTTAAGAATAATGGGAACCGAAGTCTCTGGAATGACAGATGTGCGTGCCTGCTTGGCCTCTGTCTCTGCCATTTCTGAGTAAAGTTCAGTTATTACTTCCAAACCACTGTCTAAAACAATCGGATGTTCACTATCTTTTATGCTGGCAATTTTGATTTTGGTTTCGTTGCTGAGCAAGATGGAAGTAGCCGTTTCAGTCCAAGCACCATTAGAACTGGCGACCACAATCTCGTCCCCACTGCTGAGGACAATGGAAGCAGACGTTGCATTTTCTGAGCCCTCAGCATTGGAGATGATGATTTCCGTCTGGCTGCTGCTGTTGTCAGGAGGACTGCTGTTGTTCCCAGTGTTGTCCAAACTAGCAACAATGATCTCATCCCCAGCTTTTAGGATGATGGGGATGGCGGTCTCTTTTACTTTGCTGTCCAAGTTGGCGACGATGATCTCTGCCCCCTCACCAATGGTGACTGGGGCGGCTGCGGTATGCCCAGAGTGGCTGGAATCACTGATGGAGATTTGAGAGGAGCCCATCAGGACAATGGGGGAGGAGGCAGCTGAGGTCTGCGTCACATTTGGGGCAGCAGACAGGGTGGTAGTTTCAGCTGTTGTTTGGCTGGAAAATTGTGTGTTCGACTGGATGGGTGACTGGGTGGTGGGTTGGGCAGTAGACTGGGTGTCAGACTGCGTAGACTGGGTGATAGGCAGAGTGGGAGGCTTGTCAGTAGAGTTGGTAACGTACTGGATGGCAGATTGTGTGCCAAAATGGGTGGTGAACTGGATAACAGACTGGGTGCCAGCCTTGATGATGTACTGGGTGGTATGCTGGGCCACAGGCTGGGTGCCAGACTGGGTGGTTTGCTGGGCCACAGGATGGGTGGCAGGCTGGACAACAAACTGGGTGGCATGCTGGGCAGCAGTTTGGGTGTGAAACTTGGTGGCCTGTTGGGCAGCACGCTGGGTGCCAGACTGTGTGGTAGACTGGATAGCAGGCTGAGTGCCAGACTGAGTGGCATACTGGTCAGCAGGCTGGGTGGCGGGCTGACCAGCAGGCTGGTTGCCAGACTTGGTGGTGTGCTGGGCCGCACGCTGGGTGCCAGGCTTGGTGGTGT
>JAHRHZ010000169.1:268113-370211 GCA_024137785.1 Ginglymostoma cirratum
GCAGGCTGGGTGCCAGGCTTGCTGGCGTGCTGCGCAGCAGGCTGGGTGCCAGGCTTAGTGGCCTGCTGGGCAGCAGGCTGAGCAGTAGACCAAATGATGGTCTGGGCAGTGGATCGGATGCCAGGCTGAGTGGCAGGTAAAGCAACAGACTTGGTGGCAGACTGGTTGCTGAGCCATGTGCCAATCTGGGCATTTGTAAGCCGGGTGGACGGCGAGGCGAGACGATTTGGGGCAGTTCCATCACTGGGCACTGCCGTCAAGACAGCACCTCCAGCCACAGCTGGTGCCTTCCCCGGTGTGGCCAAGTGGGCAAGTAGGAAGGTGAGCGCAACAAAGTGCATGGCCACTGCTGTGCTCCCTGGAAAGTGAGATCCAGTAGGTCTCTTGACTTCCACCAATCATCATGGCCGCCATTAGATGGTGGCCCCGGGAAAATCCGTTAAAAAGCGCTCGAGGAAGGTGGCATTCAAAATGCCCGGGAGCGAGCGCATCGGCGTCTCCATAGAGACTGTGCTATTATGACGTCAGACTGGGGCGATTTGACCAATCACAGGCTGTCCCTCCAAAACGCGAGTGGAAGGAACTTGGCGCGTGGTGGAGGAGGTGAGCATTCAATGGTTGATACGGGTCGTTCCATTTTCATCTGGGGGGGGCGGTAAAAGGACAATTTAAAACTCAATAAAAATATAGACTTAAAATTATATCTAAAGGCTTCAGCCCCTTCGAACGATTTCTAATCGTACATATCCTTCAAACAGGGATTATCCGTGCATGGATTTGGTTAAAGTGGAGGTTTTCTTTTCCACCTGCTCACCCAACTCCCTTCTTTGCTGATTTGTGGTATTTACCATGGTTCTTCGTGTTAAACCTGTAGTTTATAACCGAGTAACCCTTAACAAATCCAACACCAAACCATTAGTGACTATTTGGAGTATTTTAATTGCAAAAAGAATTCCTTGTGTGCAATATATGGGTCGCAGATGTTTCCACTTACCAAAGGGCCCCATGTATAAACAAACATGGCCGCCAGGGTGACTAAGGTAAAAAGATCTATGGTTGAATGTTCTTATCATACGAATTACATTTTTGTTCAATGTGTTAATACAGAATGCCTTTGTCTGTGGTGAAATTGGGCCACTGCAGAAATGAACCAGTCTTTTCCCTGCCACTGTCATTATTGCAGCCAAAACGAAGTGGAAGTGATCCGGAGAGCAGAAAAGGTTAATGTGGGTATTCAGTGAAGACATTACAAAGTCAAGGAAGGGTTTAGATCGAGTAAATGTTGCACATAATGGAGACAGCTGTTCACAAGAAAGAGCGTTCTTCCAAAAACAGGAGGACACCAACATCCTTTAGCATCTCAACATCTCAGCTAATTAAAGCAGTTACTTGGTGGCAACTTGACAAAAATAAGGACATATATTTACACACCGCATTTCACAACTCCATTACTGTGAAACACTTTGCAACTTCCTGAGTTACTTGCAAATTGGAACCACGTAGGGAAAGCAGCAAGTTCCCACAAACAGCCATTGCATCATAACCAAATGATTTTTGTTTTTAAAAGTTGGCTGACAGATAAACGTTCACCCCCTTAAGAGAACTTCCCTACTCTCCTTCCGAACAGTAGCCATAGGATCTTTGGCCTCCACCCAAAGAACCTGACGGGGCCTCAGTTTAATGAACCATGCTGCCCAGGTACTGGGCATGTCAGCCATGAACTATTGGATTTTGAAATGTGCCCACCATGAACTGTAAGGAGTCAGATGTATGAGATTCTCCAATGCCAAATGTATGTTGTGGCCAGAGATCCCATTTTGCGCTGCACAACACTGGGATGAACTGGTTGTGGTGGTACTGATTTTAAGTAATGAATTCCTTGACAGCAAGCTTTTTGACATCAATAGAGTCATACAGAACTCTTTAAAAGGTCAGAGGTACAAGAAAATGAATAGATCACAGTAAAACCAGTCCCAAATCATACAATAGACTGAACCTGCCATTTTTAAAATGTGTTCCTGGGATGTGGGAAATATCGGGTATGCCAGCATTCATTCCCCATCCCTGCCTTCTTGGTAAGGTGGTGGTGAACTACCTTCTTGAACTATGGAAGTCTCTGGTGTAGAGATATCTACAGTGAGATAAAGGTTCCAGCATCTTCACCAGCAACAGTGAAGGAAGTTGCAAATTGGTGTGTGGCTTCGTGGGGAACTCACAGGGTATGGTGTTCCATGTATCTGTTGCCCTTGATTTTCCAGGTGGTAGAGGTCATGGTGTTCTAGAATGTGCTGTTGGAGGAGGCATGGTGAGCTGCGGCAGGGCATATTGTAGATGGTACACAATGCTTCCATTGTGCATCGGTGGTTGATAGAGTGACAATGAAGCAGGATGCCTCATGTCGGATGGTGTTTGGCTTCTCAAGTGCTTCCTGAGCCAATATAGTCAATTGGAGAGTATTCCATTTCTCTCCTAACTTGTGCCTCATAACTGGTGGACAGACTTTGAGGAATCAGGATGTGAATTACTCACCACAAAATTCCCAGCCTCTAATCAGGTCACATAACCAGACCATTGATATGGCTAGCCGGTTTCAGTTTCTATATCGGTAGCTTCTCCGACCAGTTTGGTAATGTTCAACGTTGCCAGAAAAATAAAAAAAATTGTCTTCGCTAGAAACATTTGTGCACCAGCTTGCATGCACATAGAGTCATAGAGCGAGACAGCATGGAAACAGGCCCTTCGGTCCAACTCGTCCATGCCGATCAGATATCCTAAATCAATCTAGTCCCATTTGCCAGCATTTGGCCCATATCACTCTAAACCATTCCTATTCATGTACCCATCCAGATACCTTTTAAGTGGTGTAATTGTACCAGTTTCCAACACTTCTCCTGGCAGCTCATTCCATACACACACCACGCTCTTCACGAAGAAGTCGCTTTTAAATCTTTTAAAATCTTTTAAGCCTTTTAAATCTTGCCCCTCTCACCTTAAACCTATGCCCTCTTGTTTTAGACTGCCCCACTCCTTGTCTAAATACTTTGTATTTTCACCCTATCCATGCCGGTCATGATTTCATAAACCTTTATAAGGTCACCCCTCAGCCTCCGACACTCCAGGGAAAATAGCCCCAGTCTATTCAACCTCTCCCTATAGCTCAAACCATCCAACCCTAGCAACATCCTTGTCAATCTTTTCTGAACCCTTTCAAACTTTACAACATCCTTCCTAGAGCAGGGAGACCAGAATTGCACACAATATTCCAGAAGTAGCCTAACCAATGTCTTGTACAGCTGCTACATAACCTTCCAACTCCTATTCTCAATGCACTAACCAATAAAGGCAAGCCTACCAAACGCTGCCTTCACTATCCTGTCTACCTGCAATTCCAGTTTCAAAGAACTATGAACCTGTACTTGGCTGTTTGTAGACCATGCACTTTGACAGTACAATGCTTGGGTGAAAGTTAAAGCACTGAACGATTGGATTTCTAAAGTGTGTCCACCTTGAACTGTAAAAACTCAGATGTACAAGATTCTCCCATTCCAAATGTGGGTTGCGTCCAGAGATCCCATTTGCAATACCCAGTAGGAGCATTTTGCTGAATTTAGAATGCACATTCACACAAACAGGCAGGGAAGGTATCTCATGAACATCGTAGGATATCTATGTGACAACACTCTCAATGAAAGATTAATAATTGTGATGTTTATTACTCCAAGTATATCGAAAATCTTTAATTCTGCTGACAGAGAATTGCTAAATCACTAAGACAGTATTAGAGCAATATAATATTGACATGCAGCTCTTTCTGATCCAGTGCATCCTTAAAAAGTGAGAAATACTCTCAATAATTAAATAATGCTTCTTATGAAAAGAAAAGCACAACATACTTTAATGTCCTTAAATATACTTGCTGGTAGTGAAGGAAGAACTACTCCCAGGAAATGCGTATACGTACTCATAAATTGAGTACTAAAAGCTGAGAGAGAATTTCTCACTCAAGGTAATCTCCTGCTGTCTGCTTAAAAGGAGAGACTTTTTTTTTAGGTCCATTTATTGGCTTTTCTTGGGTCTTTGGCAGCTCTGGACACTGGACTTTAACAAAGCCCGTGGTAACAGCAATCATCAGGTTGGCCCAGGAGGCTACTAGGCACTGGAATAGGGTCCTGAAAATATATTCATGACCTAACACGGTCAAAAAGGTATCTTCCAGGTTGCATCCCCCATCTGCCGTCCCCCTGCCCCCTCAAGGGCATGAGACTCAAGATGGGGGAAGTGGATGTCTAAGAACTCAGAATTTATGTGAGACAGGCTAATTGGATCAGGAGGTCTCTCCCTCATCATTTTCATTTTTTCCCGCAAGACTTGGGTGCCATTTTCAAAGTTAAAAAACAAACATGAACTTTTTTAAAAAAATGACAATGGGGAATTACTGAACATAAAACATTCTCCAGACTTTCTAAAAATATATATTATATATATAAAAAATATAAATGGCTCTTCTTTCTCCCCAGGCCTACTATCTTGTCATAAGTTCTTTTAATGAAGATTTGGGGGTTGGGCCAAGATAGGGCTCGGATTCTCTACAGTTTCTGTTAATGTTACTGCCACAGTCAGCAAATGGTGATGCAACCTTCTGGAATGAGTTAACAATACCAAGTCTTCTCTCTCTGCTTCTACCCAGGGACAGAATATTTCCTAAATAAAGACAAACTGAAGAAATTCAACAGATTGGGCAGCAGTTTGGGGAGAGAAAAACAGTTTTGCGTCCAAAAGGTCTCTTTATCAGAACTGGTGGTGCTGGAAAATGATGGCATTTATGCAAATCTGCTAATTATTCATTATGCTGTTTCATAATCTGAAGTTAACAACTTTGGAACTCGAAGATGGTTCTCCATTTCAATTACATCCTTCACCCATCCCAAGTATCTTGTTTGGATGGGTTTGTTCTCAGCAGACCTAACCCATTTTCTGCTTTGAACACCTATTCTTCACCTATATCACTCCTCTATTATCATGAGCAGTGCTTTTGCCTTTTGCTCTGCACGTCCTCATCATCTGTTCCAACTGCTCATCATCCTTTGTCGATAGCATAAGTACCATTGTTTCTCAGCCCCTTTTCCTACTACTTGAAACATTAACTTTATTTCTTTCTCCACAGACGCCACCAGACCTGTTGCATTTCTCTAGCGTTTTCTTTTTGTTTTATATCACCAGCATCTGCAGTACTTGCTTGATATTAAGAAAATACTTCCCTTCTACTGGCCTGATGAACCCTCTGCTATAAGCTAACAGATAGCTCACACTGAGATCCCTGGCCCTGGTTGATTGGGTAATAGTGCTGTGTTAAGCATTAGGCCATTGAGTCTCAAAACTGAAGTTCCTATTAAAATTATAATGATTAGTGGTTCAAACCTGAAAAGAAAGGGAAACAAATTCTCACAATAAAAATGTGAAACATATATTATTTCGGATATCAATTTAAGTTACTTTTTTTTAATAGAAAGAAAACCACATTGCATGAAACCTTGACTTGGGAACAGGCTTAATGTAAACCCTCTCCCTCCTCCAATGTACAAGTTTCCAATTCAGCGAAACATTAATAGAGTTAACAGATCTTGAACTCGCAACCATCTGGTTTTAGTTCAAATTAGATCGTTTTCCCCTTGGCCCCCCCACGCCATAAAACCGCTTGCAAGACCGTGAGACAAACACAGAGGAAGGGCACTCACCCTTCTTAAGTTACTACAGCAAAAATAAAAAGCCCTCCACACTCCCTCTATCATACTCTGTCCCCGTCATCCCCAAAGCACATCCCATACATTGATACCAATACCATTTGTAAATGAACCCTTGGCTTTGATAACATTCCCTGGCAACGTCAAGGCTGATTAACACCACCTGCCACCATTGTCCACTCAGTCAACAATTGGGAAACAGCAGAGAGGGGACACCAAAGGTTGCTGATAAAACTCTCTCTCCTGGACCCTAATTCCCTGCTCTACACATTCCAATTGTTGCTTTCCCCCAGCACTATTACCATTCCTAGTGACCCATTGTGCACAGATTTGCAACATGAGTGCCATTGCAGGAGCTTAATTCCCTCCTTATCCACATTCTGCAAACAAACTCTTAATGGAAATCTCAAGCTGGTGATTGCAAATAGAAGCCTAGGTCAGTTTTTTATTCTCCTAAGCACCCCCTTGGCCCTCCCCCAAAACATAATGGATCAAACAAACTCAGCATGCACTGGGAATTGAACCCGTCATCCCCAGTCCTGTATGGTTGAGTCATTAAGCTATCGAGCGTCCATTCAGAATTTTTTCTTTTAAAAGTCCGCTGTTGAGTGTGTTGGAGGGAAATTTATTTTGAAGTAGAATAGATTCTGCAACACTGGTCTTGAACATCTCTCTGCTGTTCTTATATTATCTGCACCACGGTCAATTTCTGTTGGCCACTCAGAGAATGTCTCTTCCACATTAGATAGAAAGTAATTTAGCAGAATTCCCCACACTCACGAAAATAATAAGACTTCTAGGAGCTTTCTGAATTTCCATTTAACTCTGCATCCAGCCTGTTTAAAAGAAAGGAAAAGGGCTGTAAATATTGAAGAAAATCCATGGCCATTATAGCTTGGTTCCCCGTTTCCAGAACTCCTTCAACCACCTGTAAGATTCCTCAACCTGCTCAGCAAAACATTCATTGCATTTGACTTAAGATTGTTCAGAATACTTATCACCTATTGGATAGAATTTTAAATACCAAGATCTAATTTACATCAATCTAACAACAACTTCAAATATTTATGTAGCACCTTTAACATAGAAAATATGTTATCAGACAAAATATGAACCCACTCCCCCCCCAAGTCACATGAGATGTTAGGGACAGATGACAAAAGCGTAGTCAAAGGGTCAAGGATGGTCTTAGAGGAGGACAGCGAGAAACCCTGAGCTCAGGGTTCCAAGCAACAGCAGGGGGAGATGTCTGAGATTACAGAGATAGGGAGAGATGTAGGAACCGTAGATTGAGGTAGGGACTGGCAGAGGTTGCAGAGGTAGAGAGTGGCATAGGGGTGGGAGGAGAATAGAGATAGGGAGGGGGTAAGGAGGAATTTGAAAACAAAGATATGAATTTAATGAATTGAATGGTTGCTGGAGTGAGTGTCAGTTTAGTGCAACAAGGAAAGGAGATGATGATAATTGGGACTTGGTATAAAGATAGTAGAGTTTTAGATGAGCTGTAGTCTGTATAAGAGTGAAAACTGGAGATTGGCCAAAGGAGCTTTGAAAGAGAAAAGTCCCAAGGTAGGAAAGGCATAGATATTAAGTGCTGTTGTATCACGTTATCTTCATGTATTTATTATTCCGATAATACTTTATTTATACCTCCTTTCTCCCTGTAGGTTGTAGAACTCAATTTGCTATTGTGTTTCCTCATTGCCGTTTTTATCTGGGATTGATCTTATCACTCCAACCTTCACCCTCTCCTGTGCACTGAGAGTCACAGAAAATTATTATGCAGAAATAAGCCGTTTGGTTCATGCTGTGTGCTGGCCAAGAAACAGCTATCAGCTTAATCCCACTTTCCAACTTTTGGTCCGTAGCCCTGTCGTCCAGGTAGGTGATGGCCTAGTGGTATTATCACTAGATTATTAATTCAGAGATCTGGGTAGTGTTCTGGGGACTTGGGTTCGAATCCTGCCATGGCAAATGGTGGAATTTGAATTCAATAATAATCTAGAAATAAGAGTCTAATGATGATCATGAAATGATTGTCAGGAGAAACCCACCTAGTTCACTAATATCCTTTAGGATCCTTACCTGGTCTGGCCTATGTGTCACTCCAGGCCCACAGCAATGTAGTTGACTCTTAACTGCAGTTAACAGCTGGTGGGCAATAAATGTCCATATCCGATGAATAAAGAAAAAAGGTTATGGCACTTCAAATTCATATCTGAATGCTGTATGTTTTAAGTTTGACAAGTCTGCCTCTACCACCTCTTCAGGGAAGAAGTCTCAACCTCAACTCCCTATCATTGGGTAAGAAAAATTCTCAACTGATTGTTAGTACTTCCATCAGTTACCTGAGGTCTGTTCCTCTTTCTAGTTTTGACCTTTCTGCTCAGAGAAATAGGTTTTTCCTGTCCACTTTAAGGACGCGTAGAAATTTATTTCCATCGTTTTAATCTCCCTTCAGTCTCCTCTGTTCCAAAGGAAGGAACTCCAGCCAATCCAATCCTTCCTCGTCACTAAAATTCAACAATCCAAGCCTCATAAATCTCTACCTTCTCCACTCAGATCTCATTCTTGGCAAAAGTGTGGTAGCTGGACCTGTACACAATGTTGTGCTCACGGCCTGACTAGCTGGATCTATCCTGTGAAGAACATACAGCTTTTATTTATTTTCGTCTGTGGAAGCTATACTTGCATTTTGTATGGAAGGCAGATGTACCCTCTGCCTCCTTGATGGATTTTGACCTGCCTTACCTTTATGTTCCAAATCAATGCTTGTGTCCAGTTTGCCCTTTGCCCTCTCTGAAGGCCTACACAGTTGCACCAAACCCTGGCTGCTCTCTGGCATGCTGCTGAAGTCACCTCTTGAACCGTAACAGCAAGCAGTGTCAGGCCATTCAGCAGTGGTGTGCATCAAGGCCATGCTATGTGCTATCCTCACACTTTGTAAGCATAGTTGCAGTAGTTGAGAAGAAGGAACTCTTCTCCTCTGGATCCCATTTACTTAGAAGTCAAACATATGGGCCCTGATTGTATTTTCAGCCTTCTTTCTGCCTCAGCACAGGACTTGCCAACTGAGTTCTCTTCCCCTGTCACCAGAAAATGCTAGTATGGAAGTCTGGTGATTATGGAATTAAACTGGCTACCTAGAGGTTACGAGCACAAATCCTGCCATGACATATTGTGCAAATTGTGAAAAATTTGGCAGTAGCACCAGAAAATTGATGGAAAACCCTCAGTTCAGCAAAGGAAGGGGTTCATCACATCCCTAGCCCTGTATGACTGATGTGTGACTGCTGTTCCATATTTTGTGCTTTCAGGGCACTGGGAGAGCTGGGTCATCTCCCAGTTATGCACACATTCCAAGAACAATATTAAAACAAAGCTCTTGCAAAGTCTAGTTACACCAGTCACAATCCAGTGGTTCATCCACTGAGGAGGTGTGAGGAGAGTCAGATGGCCGCCAGGCTGTTCCACCATTGGGAATGGAGGCTGATGGAGTTTGTGTACAAGGATTACCAGAAAGTAATCCATATTGCCAGCCCCGAGCGATGTTAAACATGTGCAGAAAATTGGTATCAAGGCAAAATGCATAGGTAAGCTCAGCATCTCAGCACACATGGGGATCAGACCTGGAACCCTCCACAGTCTGCATGATTAGTACAACCAGGACTTCCTGGATGATATCACACTGCCTGAATCCTAACATATTCTGTACAATAGCTACTATTAAAAATGTAGATACACAGAACAGCACAAGAACAGGCTTTTCGGCCCATCATGTCTATGCCGACCAATGATGTCATTCTAAATTAATTCCATCTGCCTACACATAGTCCTTATCCCTCTACTCCCTGTCTAAATGCTTCTTAAACTTTGCTAATATGTCTGCATGTGATTCAGGTCATTACAAAAACATTTAAAAATTGAAAATGGTGGGCCATGACAGACGAGACCACAATCTAACCTTTGTGATGTGTGACTGTGAGCTTGTACAAATCACACATTATAAACTTTGCTCCTACAAACTAATATTGAAACAACACATTCACCATTTGAAAATTTTTGGGTCTGTACTATGCAGTCAGAGCTAAATCATATCGTATTAACATGACTAAAGCATCAATGCTTTCAGTGTAAATATTAAAATAAATAAGGAATATAATTGTATAAAAATTGGGTTTGCAATTCAGCTATACAGTACTTACTCTTTAATGCATTCTGGAATATGTACATGTTGCATGGGAATCAACTGTGAGAGTTCCTGAAGACTACTTACAAACCGAACTTTCCTACTGAATTTTGAACTGCAGGAGAGAAAGAGCATCACATTAGCACCAGCATCAGTCAGTTCAAGAACTAAAGCATGGACCGACATATTTATGATCTCTCAGTTTAAAGTAACAGCCTGGAAATCACTTCTCAACAAAGGAAAAACAGAGAAAGGGAGAATGGAGGAAATGAGAAACAGAGGGAGGAAGAGGGGAGTGGGAGTGGGAGGAAAAAGGGGAGGGGGGAAGAAAGAGAGGAAGGAAGACGGGGGGGGGGAAGAAGAGAGAGATGAGGAGGGAGGAAGGTGAGAGAGAAAAGAGGGGAAGTGAGAGACAGGAGAAGATGTGTGAGAGAGAAAAAGGGAGAGGGAGATAGGGAGAAAGGTGAGAGAGAAGGGCAAAGGGAGAAGAGAAACAGAAAGGAGGGAAGGAAAGGGGAGCTGAGAGAGGGAGGGGAAGGTGAGTAAGGGAGAGAAGTGAGATTTGGGGGATGGTGAGGCAGAGGTGAGAGAAAGAAAGAGAAGGGAAGGAATGAGAGAGAAGGGAAGGAAGGAGGGGCAGAGTGCAATGGTGAAGGAAAGAAATGGGGGAAGTGAGAGAGGTGAGGAGGAAGGAGAGATAGGAAGGATAAAGAGAAAGAGGGGGAAGAGGAAAGGATGGAGGGAACATGACAGCAAAGGTGATAAACGAGTGAGAGTACAAGAGGGAAGGAGAAGGCGGGAGAGGGAGGGCAAAAGAGGAAGGAGAGAGGGGAAGATAGGAAGGAAAGGGGGGAGGGAAAGATGGAGAAGGAGCCTCAAGAGGTTATGCTTGACCTCCAATAGAGTACTCTTTAAATAAAGTCACTGTTGTAAGGTATGGAACAGCAGCCAATACAGTATACTCCCAGCAAGCTCCCTTGAATAGCAATGGGTTAGGGACCTTGGCTGAAAATCTCATTCAAAAGATGGTGCTTCCAGCAGTGCAGCACTCCTTTTGGGATCATTGGTTTAGATTTTGAAATATCTTCCTCAAATGACATTCAGTTGTTAATCTCTGGTTGGCAGGGTTTACCAAAGGTATTAAAAGGGACAGGTGGCAAATGCAGGTCTGTGGAATTAGGTTGCAGATTAATCACGAATCCATCAAATGATGGAATAGGCTTGAGAGGCTGATTAAGCTTCCTTGTGTTCCTTTGGGATAATTGGGAGACTTGCAAAAAATGGACAGGGTGGGGTAAAAGGAAGGTCGTACCTTATAAAAGGCCGGGTAATAGCTAATATCACCTTAATGAACCACGATGGATGCACGACAATCAGAGATTTCAAGTTTTTCCTTAACCTATAGCAACAAAACAAAATAGTAATCAGAATGCTGAACTCAAGAAATGGTTATGTTGAGAAGTAATGCTTGCTACTTGTTGACTTTGTTTGTTACAGTACAAGCCTTAAAAGTGAAATCTTGTCCTGTGATCCTTTTCTGTCGATCATCGGGAAATTCACCTCTCGTGAGAGAAATTTTGCTCTTCTTTCCTGGGATGTGGGCATTGACAGCAAAGGAATAATTAAGGAAAAGAACTGCCAATTTATAGTCAATGGATGAAACGTTCTGTTGCTTGTTCTTAAACATGTTATCTGAAAGAATCGTCGTGTCATTTCATTCATTCCCAAAGCATCAGGATGTAACTTTTCACTTCCCTCCATCTGCCATGACATTCATTGTATAAGCCAGCCACCACTGCTTGACTTGCAGACACAGGCTCCTGATGTTGATAACTCAGCCAAGAAGTCACTGATTGTTGTTTGCCTGGCAACCATCCAGAGGCCAAGCCAGATTTGTTTTCAGGTGTACTTGACCCCAATGTAAGCTACTGGCCACACCTTCCCCCATGCCATCACCAAGACTATCAATTTCCATAACATGGTCAAACTCTATTGCTGCTTCCACTCATCCACTGCTGAAACTCTCATACATGCCTTTGATGAACAAGTCCATATTGATCTGTTGAAAGTATTTGCTGCCTAATTCAAAGATTTGTAAGAATTTTACTGTAGATCTATAATTACTTCTGGTAAGATAGTGGTGGAGTAGGGCTTCTGAGCCACTCCGCTTTTCTTTTTGTTTCCTTTCTTTTATTTGCTGTCTTCTCTCGTCTTTCTTTTTCCCTCTTCCATTTTAGTTTACTTACCCCTTGGTGAAGAGTTTGGATGTGGCGATGGCATCAATGGTGGTGAGTGGGCCCAACAGCATGGACTTGTGGTGGCAGCAGATGCAAGTTTGGGTTCCCAGCAGCTCCTGTATCATGAAGGCAGACCTAGCGCTGACTCATGGCTGCTGTGTCAGCAGCGAGTTCGAGTTCCTGATGGCATCTGCTTCCAGTGCAGATTCATGGGGGCAACAGCACAGGTGGGTTTGGGCCCAGTACAAGACCCGATGGCATTGGTAGCGACTACATTGGCGAGGTTCAGCGATGACTCGGTGACAAGGACGTCGGTGGAGGCGAGATAGCACCAAAGAGTGGTGCCTTTCGATGGGGACTTGTGCCTGGCCACCAGACCCATGGCCCATAGTGGAGCACTTAACAAGAAGGACTGTAAAGTTGGACACTATTTCTTCATTTTTCTGTTTTTATATTCTATGTTTTAGTTTATTTTTCTGTGTTTTAAGATGGCGCCAGAGTGGCGACACTATACAATATTTTCACTGTATTTTTAAACAAAATACAGCAAATAAATCAAAAAGTTTTGCGTAATCACCAGTTTCTGCCTTTCCTTTTCCTGTCCTGAAGCCAACTCAATAGATTATTGGATATAACACAGAAAGATGGAGTTGAGGGAAAGGATGAAGCACAATCTTACTGCCCAGGAACAGGAGTAGGCCACTGAGCCCATTAAGCTGGTCTGCCATTCAATTAGATGATGGCTGATCTACCTTGATGCTGTTTTCTTGCACCTTCTATATATCCCTTGATATTATCGTTCTCCAGAAATCTAATCGATCTCTGACTCAAACACACTCAATAATTGAGCTTCCACTGCATCTGACATAGACGGCTCCAAAGCTTTGCAACCTTGTGAGTGAAGAAATTTCTTCTTGTATCAATCTTAAATTGCTTGCCCCTAATCCTGAGATTAGATTCTCGAGACACCAGCCAGGATTGTGGTGAAGCAGGCTTGATGAGCCGAATGTTCATTGAAAAATGTTACAAATAAAAGCCAAAGTTAACCCCATTTCTCCAAAACAATCAGAGTCTGGCCTCCATGTGTTGGAAGGAATTGGAGGGTTTGAGTTATAAGGGAAGCTGGATGGGCTGGGACTTTTCCCTCTGGAGCATAGGTGGTTGAGGGGTGAGCTTATAGAGGTTTAGAAAATCATGAGGGACATAAATAAGGTGAAGAGCTGACGTCTTTTCCCCGGGATAGGGGAGTCCAAAATTAGATGGCATAGGTTTAAGGTGAGAGGGGAAAGACTTAAAAGGGACCTGAGCAGCAATTTCTTTTCACACAGAGGGTGATGCATGTATGGAATGAGCTGCCAGAGGAAGTGGAGGAGACTGGCACAATTACAACATTTAAAAGGCACCTGGATGGGTGCGTGAATAGGAAGGGGTTAGAGGGATATGGGCCAAATACAGGCAAATGGAACTAGTTTAGTTTGGGATAGCTGGTTGGCATGGACAAGTTGGACACCAAAGGGCCTGTTTCCGTGCTATATCACTCTATAACCACCTGAGCCAAATCCATACCTTCCAGCATAGCAATGATTCAGGCAACCTTCCAAAATTTCTTTACCATGAATTTCCCCCTTCCTAGGGATATTTAAAACAAAACACAACACTGACTTTCAATTCTTAATTTGTTCTAACATTGAACAGCAGCAGCATCTTACCTCCGGTCAATGGTCTGGTAACACTGTTTCAGCCAGCTGATTGATGGCACTCTATTGCGAGTTGTGGCACCGTTTAAATACACAATAATATAGTTTTCAGCCACCAGCAATTCCAGAGTTCCAATAACATACCTGCAGGGATTTAACACTACAGTCACATTTCTGTGGAATGGGATCAATCCATTTTTTGGCACTCAGCTTTTAAGTCACTCAAGTTCGAAGTCAGTTCTCCAGGATAACAGTATTTTTTTAAATTAATGAATGGAAACCAATCCCACTGGTAAAGGATCAAGTATGAAAGGGTTCAGATATTTTGCCAATGAAGCAAGTGCAATGTGAGAGAAAAAACTGTCATTTAGAATCGGGAATGCACTGTCTGGAAGTGAGGTGGAGGCAGGTTCAATTGAGGCATTCAAGAGAGTATTAGATAATTATTTAAATAGAAACAATATTCAGGGGTATGGGGAAAAGGAAGGAGAATGGTACTGAGTGATAATGCTCAGAGAGCTGCTGGTGCAGACATGAAGGGCTGAATGGCTTCCTTCTGCAGAGTAACAATTCTGTGATACTACAGAAATGGGATAAGCCTAGAGCATGGATCTAATTAGAATGTCTAGGTTGTCTAAAAAGGAGTAACTGTACAGATAGAAACCTTTTCTTCATGGGGGATTCGAGAACAAAGGGGCATTGGAATGGAAAATCATTGACAAACAGGCAAATTTTTTTGAGAAGCTGCTGTTGGTAATTCATGTCCATGTCCACGTCCCAACACAAGCAATTTCTGATGAAGGGTCTAGGCCCGAAACGTCAAGCTTTCCTGCTCCTAAGATGCTGCTTGGCCTGTTGTGTTCATCCAGCTCCACACCTTGTTATCTACAACACATTTTGTACTTCTTCACTCCGTATCTGATCTATACAGAACCCCTCACAACTGGCAAAACTCCACTGCCTAATAACACTACGCCAATTACAGTTCTCTGGAACAAAAACAGAAATTGCTTGAAAAGCTCAGTAATTCTCTGGAATTCTCTAACCAAATAAATACAGCAGGCCAGGCAGCATCAGAGGAGCAGGAAAGTTGACATTTCAGGTTGGGACTATCTCTAGACAAGTCAGGAGTGTGATTGGATCTTCTTCACTTGCCTGGATGGGTGAAATTCCAATAACACTCATGATCGCAACAGTTCAAGAATGCAGCTCACCACTTTAAGGACAACTACGATTGGACAATAAATGCTGCCCCAGCCAGAAACACTCACATCCCATGAATGAATAAAAGAAACTCAATACCATCCGGGATAAAGTAGCTCTGCTTCATTGGCACTCCATCCACCTCCTCCACACCGACACACAATGGCATCTACAAGATGCACTACAGTAACTTACCAATGCTCCTTTGACAACACCTTTTAAATGCATGAGCTCTCCACCCTCACCCACCCCCCCTCCCAAGAAGAGGTAAGGCAACAAGACACATGGGATCATCACAACGTGCAAGTTCCCCTCCAGGCCACACTCCATCTTGACTTGGAACTATATTGGCTGTTCCTTCACAGTCACCGGGTCAAAATCCTGGAATATTTTTCCCTATAAGCTCTGCAGGTATCCCAACACCACGTGGAGGCAGCTCACCACCACCTTCTCAGAGGGGGTGTTAGGTATGGGAAAGATAATGTTGGCTCAGCCAGTAATGCCCATGTCAAGTGAAAGAATATGAAACAGAATTGCCAGGCTGTTCAGGGTCAGGAAGCACTGTCACACAAACAGGCAGGAGAATCTGGAACTCTCTGATGCCAAAAGCTGTCAAGGCGGTGGGGAGGGGTGAGGTTAACTTGAAATTTCAAGATTGAGATCAGCATGTTTTTGTTAAGACATGTGTATTATGGAAACAAAGTGATTAGCCAGAATTAATATCCATACCAATCATGATCTATGTGAGTATCAGAACAGGCTTGAGGGCCTTAATTTCCATTTCACACAGTATTCATCAGAAGGTGAGACGGTACCTGTACTGGAAGGTTTGAGTTATAAGGAGCGGCTGGATAGGCTGGGACTTTTTTCCCTGGAGCGTAGGAGACTGAGGGGTGACCTTTTAGAGGTCTATAAAATCATAAAAGGAAGCGATAAAGTAGACAGCCAACAGCTGCTCCCCAGGGTAGGGGAGTCTAAAACTAGACGGCATAAGTTTAAGGCGAGAGGGAAGAAATACAAAAGGGTCCAAAGGGCAATGTTTTTCCACAAGAGTGGTGAGTGTCCGGAATGGGCTGCCAGAGGTAGTGGTGGAGGCAAGTACAATTTTGTCATTTAAAAAACATTTGGATAGATACACAGATGAGATAGGTATGGAGGGATTTGGACCAAATGCAGGGAAATAGGACGAGATTAATTAAGAAAACTAGGTGGCATGGACAAGTTGGGCTGAAGGGCCTGTTTCCATGCAGTAGACCTCTGTGATATTATGTTGACCTGTGTTCACATCATAGCAGATTGATACGAAATGCATTTAGACCTGTCCCTAATGGAGTCTGCAATAATTTTACTTCCCAAGTGTCACCTTTGTTAGTGAAAGTGAAAGTGGACATTTTAGCAGTGAGAAGTGCCAAACTGGAACATTTTTAGGTGAACAGTGTTTCCCCAGTGGAATGATCAAAGCCGCTGGCCTATGACAAAAGATGCATCCTGATAGAATGCTTTCTATGGTGAGTCTATTAAAATTGGCAAAAGTCTTTACAGACATGCCGAGTTTCCTTAGCCTCCTGAGGAAATTGAATGGCCTGTAGGCTTCTGTAGGGATTGGAGTCTAAACTCCAGGCCACTGCTCCTGGTCTGCAGCTGAAGGAGTGCTGCATGTCTGAGGTGCTGTCTTTCATTGATGTTAAACCAAGGACCTCGGCATCCTGGCTAATGTTTATTTCTCCACCGACATCACATGCAAATACAAAAGGTGACATGGTGATAGCTGTGTGCAAATTGGCTGTCCTGTTTCCTACACTACAGTAGTGAGCAATTTCCAAAAACAAATGCTTCAACAGCTGTGAAATGTTTTTGGAGCTTCTGAAATGTGCTTTCTAAAAATCTTTGTTGTTGAGTGGCTTGTTTCACAACAGACTGCAACCAACTGGCAGCCTTGAAAACCTGACCAGGACAAGTTGGGATCTAAAATGTTTCTCCCAAGGAATAAAGTTCTTCAATTTCCCAAAATGGTGCAATTAGCCAAACATCACATCAAAGGCAAGAAATGGAAGGTTTTTAAAGATCAGGCTATGTGAAGCAGTTCATTACCTAAAGAGATTTTCCATCACGTTTTCATAATCAGGTAGACTGCTTTCAGGCAAATAGCACGAGGAAAACACAATGATTGCAGTTAAATTCTCACCAAAGCAACCTGGTAGAAAGAGAGCGAGTATTATTGACCAGGTCAGAGTTTTCATCTTTCCCACCTCTCCACATTTGAGAGACATTTATAAATTACCTGGTAGGTTGAGCTGAAGGTCGCAGATTCCTCTCGATACCAGAGGTTTACAGGAATGATCCCGGGAACGAAGGGTTTGTCACACAAGAAGCAGTTAGGGACTTTGGGTCAGTACTTGATGGGAGTTTAGAAGAATGGAATGGGGGAGTGGGGCGCAGTGTTGCTCTGATTGAAACTTACAGGACACTGAGAGGCCTGGAAAGAGCAGACGTGGAGAGGATGTGTCCTCTAGTAGGAGAAAGTAGTTAACAAAGTAAACAGGTCCTAATGTCTCTTCTGCACTTCACCCCATAAGACTTCAAGTTGAAGGCTTTTTTTTAAAAAAGAAAAATTACTCCGTTGCTGTCCAGGCAACCATTACTGCCCATCCCTGACTGTCATTGACAACTGAGTGGCTTCCCAGGCCCATTTCATTTACGAGTCAACCTTTTTGTGAATCTGCAGTCCCACCCTGGCCAGATCAGTTTAAGATGGCAGATTTTCTAAGGACATTAGTGAATCAGATGGGTTTCATTTTTACAATGATAGCTGCAAATCTATCTTCACTGAAACTTGCTTTACGTCCTAAATTTTACTAATAATATAAATTCATCAGTTCCAATTATGGGATTTGAACTCTTACCCTTATTGCAAAAGCCTGGACCTCACAATTACTAGTCTACTGAAATTACCACTATGTCACCATCTCCCCTCAATCATGCAGCCATCGTGGTGGGATTTGAACTTGTCTTGGGAACATTACTGGATTTACTGTCATCGTTCCTGATTGACACATTGGTTAAACCAGTCAAAAAAATAAACAAACTGATGCTCAAACCAGGAGCCTCACCTCCATGAGAAATGACCGCCTTATACGGATCTACAATAGCCATGTCCACCCGATATTCCTGCTCTCCAATGTGGAAAACCCTCCATAGCTTGCCATCTTCCGTCTCCTCATCCGTCACGTGTCCCTGGAAACTCTCGGTATCCGACAATGAACGATACACCCGGGGCAGATCATCTGGCCAGGTTGGGGAAGGGTGGAGAGAAAGTAGCATTTAGGCCCAGAGGATAACAGAACTTGAGTAGTTGTTACTCAGTTCTCGAATGGTATAATGAGCTACTTGGGGTTTTCTTGGCATGAACCATTCCAAATGTATTTTTTGACAATTGATAAGAAAAATCAATTACTTTCCCCCCACTTCTCATGTGAATCCTCCACCAACTAGCACCATTGTAAAAAGACTGATGTGGCCAGGAAATTCTGCTTGTCTCACGAGATGGAACTGGAACTGGTTCTTCAAGTTCAAGCTCCTAATCTAAGCTTGTAAATCAATATCTAATCGTCTCTTGGTTTGTGTCCTTAACACTTCCTGCTCTCCAAAAGCTAAGAATCAACCCCACCCCACAAATCCCAAACAAATAAGCTAAAGGGCATATTCTTTATAAATAATGTTAGTGGAGGAGTGGAAGTGAGGAGTTAGCAAACCAAAGTTTGAAATGAATTGCTTTATCTCCTAGTTGAATACAGAATCATTTTTAAAAATCACAAAATAACAAACCGGTCAAATAAAGCTCGAAATGGAAAGAATCAAAGCTAATTTCCAAGTTTGACAAACATCAGTTAAGATGCGACAGGAAATCATCAGGGGGTTGTATATTGCTTTTAAATCAGCATTGGGTGAAAGAATGCTTTAGATTGGCTTGTGCGGCAGATAGCGCGCAAACAAAATGTTCATGATTGGCTGTACATGCAGAGAATCACAGCGGGTGAAATAAACAATGCAAATCAGGTCACAATCAATAAATCTGTATGAAGCATATGCAGTCAGAGGCTTACCCATGGCTCATAAAACTGATGTGGCCCAGAAAACTTGTTGATTTTGGTGTGCGTGAAGGAACATGCATCCATCTTACCAAATCTGTTTCCCCACCCAAACGTCATCTCTTCCCGCATCATTTCCACTTCATGTCCAACATTTAACAGCGTTTTTTAAAGAGTCGAGCTTCAAGGGTATAGCGCCGGCTGCTAAAAAGTCAGCAATTGAACCGGTCTCTGCACATGCTGTATCCATCTACTGGTTAAAGATGGATTTGAATTTGCATCACAGCCCTGCATACCCTCAGCACATCTCAAAGCACCTTACAGCCAATGAAATACTTCGTTTTGGAGATCCACTTATTGTAATGCAGGAAACAGGGGAGCTGATTTTACACAAGTGGAAAGCTAACTCATCAATTTTGTTGATAATGGGTGGAGGGAATAAATGTTGCAGACTGCAGTTAGAACGATGGACATTGTTTGGATGCTACCACTTGTTCATTTGAATCAGGAGAACAATCTTGCAACAGAACTTCTTCTGTTTACAGGATGTGGGTTTCACTAGCTGAAACAGCCCTAATTTCTCTTTGAGAAAGTGGTAGTGAGCTGCCTTCTTGAACTGCTGCAGCCCACGTGGTATAGGGACACTCAAAAGTGGCTTTAGGAAGGGAGGGAGGAAGTTTGAGGATTTTGACCCAGTGACAATGAAGGAATGACCAATATAGTTCCAAGACAGGATGGTTAGTGTCTCAGAGAGGAACTTGCAGGTACAAGTCTCCATTCACTTCTTATTTAGCTGCTTTAGTTAGTCACATGGTTAGCAGCCAAAGTAGTACTTTTGTTTTTAGAAACAGCAGTTGCTGTCGTAATGTGGGAAATGCAGCAGCCAATTTGTGCACAGCAAGCTCCCACAAACAGCAACGCAGTATTGGCCCAGATCATCTGTGTTTTGGTGTTATTGAAGATAAATATTGACCCAACAGGGAGAACCTCCATTCCCACCTTATGATCTTCTTGCAGCAGTTGTATAATATTTTAAATCCACCTAAAAGGGACCAGGCCAGGCCTTCTCATTCTATAAGGTGGCATCCTCGGACAATGCTATGACACGAGTATCAGCCTGGATTATACGCTCCAGTTTCAACAGTCAGACTTAACTCCAAAGCGACAGAGAGCACTGATCATTGGCCTTTTACTGATACTGTGGAGGAGACAGGAAAGAGGTTTCACAGCTGGCTGGCTGGAAACAGCCATATGCAGTAAGGAGGAAAGGAACGAGACAGTAAACAGCCCTCGGATTGTTTGTGTATCAGGAATATCAATTAGGAACTAGTCATAGCTTCGTAGAGATATACAGCACTGAAACAGACTCTTTGGTCCAACTCGTCCACACTGGATTTGGAAAGGCAAAGACTGATTAGGGATAGTCAACATGGCTTAGTGCGTGGGAAATCGTGCCCCACTAACTTGACTGAATTTTTTGAAGATGTAATGAAGAGGATTGACGAGGGCAGAGCAGTGGATGTGTTCCATATAGACTTCAGTAAGGTGTTCGACAAGGTTCGTCATGGTGGACTGGTTAGCAAGGTTAGATCACATTGAGATACAGGGTGAACTAGCCATTTGGGTACAGAACTGGCTGGAAGGTAGAAGGCAGAAGGTGGTGGTGTGGTGTAGCTTTTCAAACTGGAGGCCTGTGACCAGTGGTGTGCCACAAGGATCGATGCTGGGTCCACTGCTTTTTGTCATTTATATAAATGATTTGGATGTGAAAATGGGAGGTATGGTTAGTAAGTTTGCAGGTGACACCAAAATTGAAGGTGCAGTGGACTGCAAAGATTACCTCAGAGTACAACGGGATCGTGATCAGATGGGCCAATAAGCCAAGGAGTGGCAGATGGAGTTTAATTTAGATAAATGTGAGGTGCTGCATATTAGGAAAGGCAAATCAGGGCAGGACTTATACACTTAATGGTGAGGGCCTGGGGAGTGCTGCTGAACAAAGAGACCTTGGAGTGCAGGTTCATAGTTCCATAGCAGGTAGATAGGACAGTGAAGATGATGTTTGGCATGCTTGCCTTTATTGGTCAGCGCATTGTGTATAGGAGTTGGGAGGTCATGTTGTGGCTGTGCAGGACATTGGTTAGGCCACTTCTGGAATGCTACGTGCAGTTGTGGTCTCCCTGTTATACGAAGGATGTTGTGAAACTTGAAAGGGTTCGGAGAAGATTTACAAGGATGTTACCAGGGTTGGAGGGTTTGAGCTATAGGGAGAGGCTGAATGGGCTAGGACTATTTGCCCCATGCTGTCAGAGGCTGAGGGGTTTATAAAATCATGAGGGTAAATAGACAGGATCTTTTCCCCAAGGTGAGGGGAGTCCAAAACTAGAAGGCATTGGTTTAAGGTGAAAGAGAAAAGATTTAAAAGGGACCTAAGGGGCAATTTTTTCATGCAGAGGGTGGTGTGTGTATGGAATGAGCTGCCAGAGGAGGTGTTGGAGGCTAGTATGATTACAACATTTAAAAGGCATCTCGATGGGTATATGAAAAGGAAGGGTTTAAAGGAATGTCAGCCAAATCCTGGCAAATGGAACTAGATTTACCTAGGATCTCTGGTCAACATGGACGATTTGGACTAAAGGGTCTGCTCTGTGCTGTACACCTCTATGACTCTATGACCAGATTTCCACAACCTGCACACGTGTGATCACACTGGAGCTCTACCCACTGCAGCTAGACTTCTTTACACCAGTACTGAAAGCCTCTAGTGATAAAGGCCCGCAGAAAGCAGAGTAGGTAAACCTAAGTTTACCAGCAACCTAATTCAATGATGGGTTAAGAAGATGCGCCAGAGGGAGTAGGGAAGAGGTGGACACTCCGAGAAGCAACATTCTGCTCTCCTCTCGCAGCTCTGAGCTTGTGCGCAGGAAAGAGAGTCATCCACCTTCATCAATCCCCTGGGAGTGGAGCAGAAATCAGCCCTTGACCACAAGAGAAATGGGGCTGCCGCACCTACTAAAGTCACAGTCAAGCTAACATTGGTACTCAATGGAGGAAAAGACAGAAGGTGAAAGAAGACAGTCATTCAGAGGAGATGATTAAGAATATTGATCAGACGTTGATTGGTTTGTTTACCTTCCCACTCAAATTCATTACCATTCTCCGGCAACTCAAATGATTCACTATCTGAAGGGGTATCTAATTCATCTAAATTTAGATCAGAAGAATCCCCTTCTGGTTCATCCGGAGTCCTTTCCTCGGACCGTGTTGTCTCCCCATTCCCTTCCAAGGTCAAACTGATTGCCGGTGCAAGGAGCCGCTTTTTATGCTTGTTCCCACACAACTGCAGAGTGTTCGGCGGCACTGAAGGAGAAATAAAGACAGATGATTCAATTTTGTGAAAAATACTGTCTATTAAGGGGAGAGGAAAGATTGTCTCCAGTCATGCTTTACTGGTTTACATTGGGAGCAGAGAGGGCCAAGGGAAGATGTGATTGAGGAGTTTAAAATCATGAATGTTTTAGATACGGGCTTCCCATGCTGCAGGTCCAAGCAGATTGGCAAATTAAAAACTTGGGGGTTGCTAGATCTAAGATAGCAAAGTTCTGTTCCTCTTCTTTATATTCTTCCTTGTATCCTTCAATAACAGAAGAACACAAGAACTAGTAAGCCGTTATAGAGTCGTAGAGTTGTCCAGCATGGAGAAAGACCCTTCGGTCCAAGTCGTCCACGCCGACCAGTTGTGCCAAATTAATCTAGTCCCATTTGCCAGGGGAAAGCTCAATTAAGAGACCTAGGGGTTCAGGCACATAATTCTTTGAAGTTTGCATCACATATAGATAGGGTGGTTAAGAAGGCATTTGGCACGCTTGCCTTCATTGCTCTGACCTTCGAGTACAGAGTTGGAACATTATGTTTAGGTCATACAGGACACTGGTGAGGCCTCTTCTGGAGTGCAGTAGTGTGTCCAATTCTGGTCTGCCTGTTATAGGAAGAATATTATCAAGCTGGAGAGGGTTCAGAAGAGATGTTGCCAGGATGTTGTCAGGAATGGAGGGTTTGAGTTATAAGGACAAGCCAGATAGGCCGGGACTTCTTTCACCAGAGCACAGGAGGTTGAGAGGTGATCTTATAGAGGTTTATGAAATAATGAGGAGTATAGATAAGGTGAATGGTAGGTGTCTTTTCCCTAGAGCAGAAGATTTCAAGACAAGGGAACATGTTTTTAAGATGAGAGGAGAAAGATTTGAAAAAGATGAGGGGCTTTGTTTTTTTTAACACAGAGAGTGGTTCATGTATGGAATGAACTGCCAGAGGAAGTGGTAGATGCAGGTACAGTTACAACATTTAAAAGACATTTGGATAAGTACATGAGTAAGAAATGTTTGGAGGGATATGGACCAAGTGCAGGCAGGTGGGACAAGTTTAGTTTGGGATTATGGTTGGTGTGGACTGGTTGGACCGAAGGGTCCGTTTCTGTGCTGTATGACTCTATGACTCAATAGCAGTTATTATGGGAATAGGCTCTTAGGAATTAGCCTCCTGAGCCTCTCTGCCATTCAATAAAATCATTACTGTTCTGGTTGTGGTCTTGACTCCACTTTCCTGTTTGTCTCTGCCCCATAACGTTCCGGCTCCCATGTAAATCAAGAATGACTCAACCTTGAATACATTCAATGATTGAACCTCCACTGCTCTCTGGGTAAGAGAATTTCACAGACTAACTACGTCTCCTCTCCATCTGAAAAGCAGGAATTAGGAAACAGGAGTAGATCACTTGGCTCCTCAGGCCTGTTCCACCATTCGATAAGATCATGGCTGATCTGATTACTCCATGTTCCCACCATTCTTGATAGTCTTTCATCCTCTTGGTCATCAAGAACCTACCCACTTCTGTCTTAAAAATTATTCCACAGCCTTTTTAGGAAAAGCTCCAAAAAACTCAGAGCTCTGAGGGGAAAAAATAATTCTTATCTACCACCTTAAATGTATAAAGCTTGTTAATATATACAGTGACCCCTGTTTCTAGATTGTTCCACATCCTTTCCTCATCCATCTGTCAAGACTTTGCAGGACCTTATCATGTTTCACTACCATGACCTCTCATTATTCTAAACTACAATGGGTAACAATGGTTATGGTTTGGAAAGGTGCTGCCTGATACATAGGCGACACAGATTCTATAGTCACCTCTTAAAAGCAAATTAGGTAAATACTTGAAAGTGGGGTGGGGATGGGGGCACAAAGCAAAGCTGTAGGGGACAGAAGGTTGGAATGGACTGTCTGAAACTGTGTACAGTTTTGGTCTCCTTACTTGAGACAGGATTTATTGGCACTGGAGGAGGTGCAGAGTAGGCTCATTAGGTTGATTCCACAGTTGAGATGGTTGGCTTTTGAGAAGAGATTGAATAAACTGGGACTATACTCATTGGAATTTAGAGGAGGGATCTTATAAAAACATACAAAATTATGAAGGAAATACACAAGATAGAAGAAGGGAGGTTGTTTCCACTGGCAGGTGAAACTTGAAGTGGGGGGCATAGCCTCATAATAAGAGGGAACAGATTTAGGACTGAGCTGAGGAGGAACTTCTTCACCCAAAGGGTTGTGAATCTGTAGAATTCCCTGCCTGGTGAAGCAGTTGAGGCTACCTCGTTAAATGCTTTTAAGGCAAAGATAGATACATTTTTGAACATTAAGGGTTATGGTAAGCAGGCAGGTAAGTGGAGCTGAGTCCACAAAAAGATCAGCCATGATCTTATTGAATGGTGGAGCAGGCTTAATGGGCCAGATGGCCTATTCCTGCTGCTATTTCATGTGTTCTTATGTTCAATTTACCCATCAAAAGTACTAAATGCAATGAGTTGAATGGCCTCCTTTGCTGTATGATTCTATATTTATCAGGCATTTTCAGACTGTGTAGTGGAACATTCTTGCATGGGCTTAAAAATGTCAAGCATTCTTTGCATTCAAGGCAAGGCTTGATGCAGACGACAGAAAGCCAGTAGAAGCGATTAATGAGCTCAGAATTTCAAGATATTCAGGATTTTTCCTGAAAATATGCACAGGAGTTAATGTGACTGAATAGGCTGTACAGAGTAAAGCTACTAGTCCTCGTTCATCCATGCCTGGAGATCACACTGATGATTGCCCTCATGTGGCTAACTTCCATTCTGTTGCTGTCCTCCCACACCACATTTTGCTGAATAGTCTGCTTTCAAATCGCAATACTTTACTGTAGTTTCAGTCAGACTCACTTCATTTGTAGCAGTTGAAAAGGGGAGTGCACAAGGTCACACCGTCTCTTAGACAGCATAAACATCAGCGGACTTCCCCATCATTCCTAACCTGCTACTTGCCTGTGTTAGTATTATTTATGGCTGCATCTGATTTCAGTTCTAGGCTTACAAAGGAACTACAAAGACATGTGGTACATTGCTAATGTCACTGAATGAGTAATGTCAAATCCTTACAGTATGGAAACAGGCCATTTGGTCCATTGAGTTCACACCAACCCTCAAGCAGCATCCCACCCAGGCCCATCCCCATTACCCTATCTCTGTAATCCTGCATTTCCCATGGCTAACCCACCTAAACCTGTACATCCCAGGGCACTATGGACAATTTAGCATGGCCAATCCACCCTAACCTGCGCATCTTTGGACTGTGGGAGCAAACTGGAGCACTCGGAGGAAACCCATGTAGACTCAGGGAGAATGTGCAAACTCCACACAGTTGCCTGAGGGTGGAATCAAACCCAGGTCCCTGGAGCTGTGAGACAGCAGTGCTAACCACTGAGCCACTGGGCTGCCCAGTATAGAATCCCAGGATAATGATCTGGTTGGATAGGTTTGAATCATGCCATGGCAGGTGATAAAATTTGAATTCAATACAAACATAGAATAAAAAACTAGCTTATCAGTTATCATAAAAACTCATCTGGTTCACTAATATTCTTTTAAGGAAGGAAATCTTCCGTCTTTACCTAGTCTGTCCCATACCTTGAGCTTGTCTTACCTCCTGACAAAGTGCGGTTGAGTCTTTATTACCTTGTACCGAATGAGTGACGAGCAGTAAATGCTGGTCTAGCCAGTGACAACCACATCCCGTGAATGAATGAAAGAGCAGTTTCTTTAGGTGAGTAGGAAGAGAAGAAGAGAGTCTGACAGCAATGGGCATTGAAGGAGCAGGAGGAGCTAACCATCAGTTGTGGGTCCTTGCTGAATGGTAAGGCTCTCATGCTCCCTCTCACACACACACACTCTCTCTCTCACACACACACACATTTGTACTGATACATCCCAATATAATTACCTGGTCTGTGGCCATCTGTATTGGCATTCAGCTCATCCTCTGTCATGGCTTCATTATCTTCTGGAAGAGGTCTGCAGGTTGGAAGAAAGAAAAGATCTCCTCAGCGCATGGTTACACAGTGGAATGAGTCCATTTGGCCCATTGTGTTTGCATCAGCTCTTTGAATGAGCATTTCACTTGGTGCTGTTCTACCACTTTCGCCCAGTAACCCTGCACATTCTTTCTTTTTAGATTCAGATTGTATGATCCCAATGCAAAAAATAACTGCTGTGATCCGTCTATGAAGGCGTATTTATACCTGTGACTTTAAGGTTCTTGCAAAGATTTGTAGCTTGGGTTGTGGATGAGGTTGTTGGTTTGCTCGCCGAGTTGGCTGGTTATTGTACAGACGTTTCATCATCATACTGGGTGACATCATCAGTACGGCCTCCGATGAGACGACGTTGTTCCAATCTGCTTGGAATTTATGATCCGGTCTGTTAAGATGGGTTGTGTCACTTCCGGTTCTGTTCTGCATGGGTTTGTACATGCGGTCTAATTCCACATGTTTATTCATTGCATTACAGGTTGAAAACCAGGCCTCTAGGAATTCCCCTGGGGACACGCATGGGAATTCCCAGAGGCCTAGTTTTCGACCCGTAATTCAATTCACAAACATGTAGAATTAGACCCCAAGTACAAACCCATGCAGAACAGAACCGGAAATGACACAACCCAATTTAACAGACCGAATCATATAAATACCAAGTAGAGTGGAACAACATCACCCCAATGGAGACTGCACTGATGATGTTACCTAGCATGGTGATGAAACGTCTGTACAATAACCAGCCAGCTCCGCGAACAAGCCAACAACACTATGCCTGTGACATCATGTTAGCATAACATTAAATTTTTAATTCAGGAGAACACAGCAACAATTATAATCAGTGCGCAAACATTTTTAGCAGGACAGTCCAGGTTTCAACGGAAAGAAGGCTGATTCACACTGACTGCACAGGGACCCAGAATTTTACTGTCACTGAAAGTGTTGATTTGATATTTGACTAATCATAGTCTGATCACAAGACCACTTGTAATCATTGTTGTGTGTTTTCCTGGACTTTACAACCAGTTTAAAATTTAACATTGGTAATCCTTGAAGTTTGGATAGTAGTTTGGGCAGGCCAGACACAGTTGTTTGTACCGTACTGATCAAGTGCAATTCTTGCCTTTTGTCCTCAGACAACAATGCTCCAACCATTGATTGCATTACCCATAAATGCAGCTTCTCGGATAACAGTCCGACTGCCTTCTGTAAAGCTCAATTGAACCTGCCTTCACCACAATCTCTGGCTGTACATTCTCGATCTTACCAAAAAACTCACTATATCAATTGCAAGTCATTCTTTGCGTGGAAAGGAAGAAATGCTAGGTTTCTGCTTCTCAGCTTGCCCTTTTGACCCAGATTACTGAAACTCACTATCTTAGCATTTGACCATGCAAAAGAATATATTGTTACGTGAACACTGTTCACTGGGCAACATGCCTTTATCACTTTGGAGGGTGCCTATTTAAAACTAAGAAAGGAAGAGAGCAGTTTTATAATTACTGCTTAAAATCAGGAATCCCCTATTCTCACTCCCCAGTTTCATGTTTCACTCCTATCTAGGAAGAAGGTGAACAAAGTGAAGGGCGCAGCACAGTGACTCAGTGGTTAGCACTGCTGTCTCACAGCATCAGGGATCCGGGTTCGACTCTGCCCTCCATCAACTGTCTATGTGGAGTTTGCCCGTTCTTCCTGTGTCTGCATGGGTTTCCTCCAGATGCTGTGTTTCCTCCCACAGTCCAAAGATGTGCAGGTTAGGCTTGACCGTGCTAAACTTGCCCATAGTGCCCAGGGATGTGCAGACTAGGTGGATTAGCCACATGAAATACAGGATTACAGGGATAGGGTAGTGGGTGACAGTCTGGGTGGGGTGCTTTTCGGAGGGTCAGTGTGGACTCAAATGGACTGAATGGCCTGCTTCCACACTGTATGGATTCTATGAAGAGGAGATCATTCAGCGCCCTCAGGCCTGTTCCACAGTTCAGTTAGATCATGACTGCTGTCATGTGACTGTATCAACCCATCTTGGTTGTGGATTCCCCCAGCAAACACTTGTCAAATCTCAAGTCTTGAAATTGGCAGTTTCAAGCCTCAACAATTTTTCTGGTGAGAAAGTGAGTTCCAGATTTCCACTTCCCTTTGCATGAGGAAATGCTTCCTGACCTCACCCCAAACTCAGATTGTAAGGTTCTGCTGATTGCCCCCTTGTTTTGGAATCCCTTTCCACTCTTACCACTGCCAAGAGGAAATAGTTTCTCACTGTCAACCCGAACGAATCCAGGATTCAAACTGAATAAGCTTCTATACTTCAAGGAATATAGGCCTAACATAAACACCTTCTCCTGTTAATTTAGCCCTTTTTGTTTTAGTTGCAAAGGGATTTTCACTTTAGGGAATGACCGTATTAAAAGGATGCACACCAAATTATAAGTAAAATTAAACAGAGAAAGACAACATTCCCTTTGAAAGCAAAAAGCACCCTCCCTCCCACTTAGAACTACATGGAGGGCATGATCTTACTTGGGAAATTCCTCATCCTGCCACTCTTCCCGGAGTTCCATATCCTCGATCCTAACGCCTGGAGAGCTCGGGTTCTCCAACTGTTCCTTCGGTAGGCTGAAATAGTAAAGTTTGTAGTGAGCCAATGGTTTGCCAACTCTTGGGATGGAGGCGGTCAATGAAAGCCGAGACTTCCCAAAGTGGGGGAACAAGATGACCTTACAGAAGTTCATTAAATCCTGAGGAGCATAGATAAGGTGAATGGCAGATGTCTTTTCCCGAAGGTGAGTGATTTCAAGTCTAGGGAGCATATTTTTAAGGTGAGAGGAGAAAGATTTAAAAAAAAAGGCACGAGGGGCAATTTGTTTTACACAGAGAGTGGTTTGTGTGTGGAATGAACTTCTAGAGGAAGGGGTAGATATGGCTACAGTTACAACATTTAGAAGACATTTGGATAATTACATGAATAAAAAAATGTTTGGAAGGATATGGGCCAGGTGCAGGCAGGTGGGACTAGTTTAGTTTGGGATTATGTTCGGCATGGACTGGTTGGACTGAAGGGGGTCTGTTTCCATGCTGTTTGACTCTATAAGAGTTGGATGGTGTGTGCGTGTGTGATGGTCAGGGGGTGTCAGGACCGTGAGCTGAAACATCTTTGGATCACCAGTTCCAAGGCCACCACAGATCTCCAATCGAGTTACAACAGCCATTACTCCTGCTCCAATGGGTGCTGACTCTCATGGCGAGCCATCCCTCCCAGATTTCCAACCCACACCCAACAGCTCTACCCACACCTCCAACCTTTCACAGGTCTCTCCTCATTGACACCCCCCCCAACGACCCATCCAAGCCATCATGGATCTCAGAGAGAGGCTGCGATAATTATGAAGTCTTGGGTAAGACAAAGAAAAAAGTTTGAGAAGCGCTGTGTCAGTGACTCTAATTATCAACATTGTTCCCCCCAACCACTCCATTGATAGTGAATTGTTCTAAATGGCACCAGAGTTACAAGACTGTGTGTTTGCATAGAGTGTGTTTGTCAGGTTGTGGCTCAACAACAAACCCAAGTCAGAAGGTTGTGGGTTTGACTTCTCCACACTGGAGAATTGAACCAAAATCCCAGTTTCATGCTCCTGATGCAGTGTTGGTGGAGTGCTGCACTGCCGGTGGGTCAGCGCAAAGGGTGGGAGGTGACTTTATAGAGGGCAAGTGCCATTTTCCTAGGGTGGGAGATTTCAAAACTAGGGGGCATTTATTTAAGGTGAGAGAAGAAAGAAGGATTTATAAAAGACACGATGGACAATTTTTTGGTTTATTTATTTTTTTTTTTTACACACCATGGTTCATGTGTGAAATGAACTTCCAGAGGAAGTGGTGGTTGCAGATGCAGTTCAAACATTTAAAAGACATATGGTTAAGCACATGAGTAAGAAATGTTTGGAGGGATATGGGCCAAGTCCAGGCAGGTGGGACGAGTTTAGTTTGGGATCACGATGGGTATGGATGGATCTGTTTCTGTGTTGTATGACTCCACTCTATGAGGGATGGTGTACTGGTCAGTAAGAGAGAGAAAACGGAGAGGGGCTGACCTGATCAAAGTCATTAAAATTCTGCAATGGTTCCATAGATCTAGATATGTTTTCACTTTTTTTAGTGCAGGAGAAGAAAGAAGGGAGGGTGGTTAACAGACACCAAAATTATTAAGACCATCACAAATAAATTCAATCATGAACTCAGGAAAAACATCTCACCCAGAGTTCACAAATTATGTAGAACCTGCTCCTAAGGGAGTGGTCGCAGCAAACAAAGATGCATTGAATGGGGAAGCTCAATAAACAAGAGGTAGGAAAGAAATAGAAGGATAGGATGGCGTTGTAGAGGGATGACGAGGTATAGGAAACATTATCATGGGACTGAATCCCTTTTGGTGCTATTTCTCCTATATAGCATGAGCACCAATAGACAAGAGACTCCTGACAACACAGCTTTACCAGTGTGTGTGTAGCAAATGCTGGCTAGTTAAAAAAAATCTTATGCTCTTAAACAAACACACAGGCCCAAGTTTGTTTACAATGTGGAACAATTAAACTAAAAGCAAGCTTTGAGCGAGAGAGAAAGAGATTTTCCAGTCAACTGCCTCAGTGCTGATGGAGTATTTCAATTATTTAGCATGTGCAACAAGGCAGGGAGATTACAGAAACAATAAGTGCTGGAGCTTAGGAGTGAGCTGCGTTTTAAAGCCATGTGTGTTAATTTAAGAAAATTAAAAATCAGTCATTGTGGTCAGGTGTTATTCCTGCCAAACTCGTTTGTCTATTTTTGAAGAGGAATAGATTTTTAAAGCCCCTCACAAACCTACAACATCTATCACTTGGAAGAACAAGGGCAGCAAATACATGGGAACATCACCACAAGCAAGTTGCCCTCATCCTGACTTGGAACTAGCTTGGCTACTCCTTCAGTGCCACTGCATCAACATTTAGTACTCTGTCCCCAGTAGTACTGTGGATGATATCTGCATCATACAAGAAGGCACCTTCTCCTCAAGGGGTAATAAATACTGGCCTGACCAGCAATGTTCATGTCCCGCAAACAAAATTTTTCAAAAAGGTGCAACTCAGACCCTCCTTGTAAATCAAGGGGTTAAAATGTCTGGGTTCCTTCTATATTCTCCCCAGTGTCTGGGTGAAAAAGTTTCTCCTGAATTCCCAATTGCGTTTGTGTGTGAAGGTCTTATATTGAAGGCCCGCCCATCATAGTTCTCCTGCTCCTCTAGTCTTCATCCAAAAGCGCCATGGGATCCTCTCTCACCTCCTAAAAGGCCATTCTGTGGCGATCTTATTCGGGAAACAACACATCTGACAGTGCTCGCTCATTACTATGTTCAGGTCATCTGAAAGCTATTTTTAAATGAAGGTAGAGCAGAAGATAAGTTCTAGGCAATCAGCCAGAGTCAGTATGACTTTGTGAAAGATAAGTCATATTTGACTAAGCTACTGGAGTTCTTTGTGTTGTGGATAAAGAGAAACTGGTCGACATACTATATTTTGATTTCCAGAAGATATCAAAGGTATCAGGGAAAATAAGAGTGCATGGTATGAGGGGTAGTAAATTGGCCAGCTAACAGGAAGCAGAGAGTAGTCATAAATGGTTTTGTTTTCTGTTTGGTGAATCACAGAAAACTAGTATGCAAGTATGAATCACAAGAGAACTAGTACAGTTAGTAATAAAGAAGGCAAATGGAATCTTGGCATATATTGCTAAAGAAATACAGTATAAAAGTAAGAGGTGTTGCTGCAACTGTACAAGACATTAATGAGATCACACATGGAATATTGCTTACAATTTTTGTCCGTTACTTGCAGGGGGATGCAGTTGTATTGGAGGCAATTCAGAGGTTCACTAGATTGATTCACTAGATGAGGGGTTTGTCTTATGAAGAGAGATTGAGCAATTTAGGCCTATACTATCTGAAGTTTAGAAGAATGAAAGGAGATCTAATTGAGGTATACAAAGATGCTAAAGGGACATAGATGCAAAGTATACGTAGAAATGTTGTTTCTTGATGTGAGAATGAGAGGTCGTAGTTTAAGGATAAGGGGTAGCAGATTTAAAACCGAGATGAGGAGAAATTACTTCTCTCAAAGGGTCGTGAATGTGGAATTTACCAACCCAGAGTACAGTGGGTGTTGGACAGTGAATAAATTTAAGAAGGATATAATCAGATTTTTTAATTAGAAATGGGTTGACAAGTTATGGAGAGCGGGCATGTTCATATCAAATGGCAGAGTAGGCTCAAGGGGCTGAATTGCCCACTACCGCTCTTAGTTCTTATGGTGAGCTGTAATGACCAGCACAGCTCCGCAAATTAAATGGAGTTTATCTAAGGTATCTGGTTTGGGACTGTACTGGTCTCTGGGTTAGCTACAAAGTAAGATTGAAGGTTTATACAGGTCCTTTCTTGACCCCAAAGCGTTTAACAAGAAGGTATCTTGGAAGTACAGTGTAGGAAACCAGGCAGGCACAGAAAGATCCCACAAAGTCTTGTGGTAGCGACCAGATTGCCTGCTTTTTATGCATTGCTCCAAAGACAAATATCGGCCACATTGCACCCGGGAGAAGTCAGCTGCTCCTCTTCAGAATCGGGTCATGGGATCTTTGATGCTCACCTGAGAGAGTGGGGCACAGGCCTCGGTTTAACATCTCAGTCAAAAAATGTACCTCCAACAACGCAGCACTCCCTCTGGTGTTAACACTGGGTATGTTGGCCTGAATGGCAGGCTTGGTTCTACAAAGCGGGTCCTTGAACCCCAGAGTGACAACGGTGCCATTTACCGAGACACAGCTGACGGACAGTAGGTCAGACTATGAGAAACAAGTTCCCCAAATGGTAGAGAGCTCAGGGGTGGGGCAAGGCTGGGGTGAGGGAGGGAGAAGCTCTGACCATATTATTCTTTGTACTATTTTCTTTAGAAAGGATTCTCTGCCGAAGGGCATGAGGTTTCTTGTCCTCAGCAGAACATGTTTTTGCTAGATCTCAGTACGCTCCTGTGGTGGTGACTCAGGAATACCTGCGATGAAGCACGGTCAGTTGGGCTTGTCTGATTGATGTTTTCAGTAATGCAGTGTCGGGACTGAGAGAGAGAGCGAGAAGAGGAAAGTATTTGGAAAGTAAGAATGTTACTAAAGAGGAAAGGGATCAGGGAGGTTATTTTAAAACCTTTGAAAACTGCTTGAAATGTCAAAACATTCAGGGCTATAGACCAAGTGTTGGAAAGTGAAACAACGGTAGATTTAGAGTGTTTTTTGACTAGATGGGCTCAAGGGTCTCTACTTTGTGATGCAATGAAATGCTAAACAGGAACCAACAAAATTGATTAAATGCAGCACCATTTTTATTGTTCCTTTATATTTTAATAAAAACCACAAGTAACTTGATGCCTTGAATACAATGCCCTGAATGTATCAGAAGAAAAACTGGTCCATCAAAAAACTTAGAACTAAAGTTGCTGTACACCCAGTCGCTTCAGTTTTCAAATGGCACTTACCCCAAGCTTGGCAATTAACTTATTGTCTGACCCAGCAAAGGATGAAATTTTCCAGACGTTTCAACTTTCTCCTCTCGAACATAAAAGACAGCCTTGCTGTATGCTACAGAACAGACTGTAGGTTGTTTACATCATCGTAGCTCACCTGGGACCTGGGCATGTACTGAACAGCCACACCTATCAGTTCCAGTTACCCAGGCAACCCGACACGCAATTCTGCTTTATCTACCACTGACGGTATGAATTAGAATGCTCACAACAGCAAATCCCTCGCTCTCTCTCTCTCTCTCTCTCTCTGGCCTCATTGACAAGGTGTTCACAGGGTAGCGACAAGCTATTTCCTCTCATGTAGAGGACAGTGTATCAGAAGGCACTTCCTCACATAAAGGGCAGCAGAAATCTGGAACCCTTTCCTTCCAAAAAGCAAAACTTTAGAAGACCAGTCATATTGAACTCAAAGTGTTAACTCTATTTCTCTCCCTACAGATGCTGCCAGATTTGCTGAGTTTCTCCAGCACTGTCTGTTTTGACTCCAAAAAGCTGGGGTGAAGTGGGTCAGATTAAAATTCTCAGAATTTATATAGAAACTTTTTTTTTGGGTTACTCGTTTTAAGGGCTATGAAACCAAAGTGAGATGATGGGAGTTTCTTTTTTATTCATTCATGGGATGAGGGCGTCGCTGGCAAGGCCAGCATTTGTTGCCCATCCCTAATTGCCCAGAGGGCAGTTAAGAGTCTGGAGTCACATGTAGGCCAGATCTGGTAAGGATGACAGTTTCCTCCCCTAAAGCAAATTAGTGAATTACATGTGGTTTTCCAACAATTGACAATGGATTCATGGTCATCATTAGACTCTTAATTCCAGATTCCTTATTCAAACCTGGATCCCCAGAACGTTCCCTGGGTCTCTGGATTAGCACTCCAGCGACAATACCATTTGGCTGTCGCCTCCCCTTGATAAGGTACAAATCAGTCGTGAACAAATTAAATGATGGAAGAGACTGGAGGGGCTGAATGCCCTCCTCTTAATTGATGCTGAGAGGCAAAAGGAACTGAAGCCTCCTTCTCCTCCTCTTTCCCTAACCAGTGCACCACTGCAAGTAGATAAAGCTCTCGTGGCTAAAGGTATCAAGGAATATGGGGTGTGGGGATGATTGGGGTGTTGGACCTGATGATCAGCCACAGTGCAGAAGGCATTTGGTACGCTTTCCTTCTTAGTCAGAGCATTACGTCTAGGAGTTGGGACGCCATATTGTGGCTGTACAAGACAGTGGTTAGACCACTTTTGGAATGCTGTGTACAATTTTGGTCTCCCTGCTATAGGAAAGATGTTGTTTCCCTAGAAAGGGTGCAGAAGAAAATTAGAAGTGTGGTGCCGGGACTGGAGGGTTTGAGTTATAAGGAGAGCTTTGGAGGCCTATTTGGAGGGGTGACCTGGTAGAGGTTTATAAAATCATGAAGGGCATGAATAAAGTGAATAGCCAAGGTCTTTTTCCCAGGGTAGGAGAGCGTGAAACTAGAGGGCAAAGGTATAAGGTGAGAGGAAAGATTTAAAACGGGACCTGAGGGACAACTTTTTCACGCAGAGGATGGTGTGTGTATGGAATGAGCTGCCAGAGGAAGTGGTGGAGGCTGGTACAATACAACATTTAAAAGACATTTGGATAGGTACATGAATAGGAAGGGTTTAGAGGGATATGGGTTAAATGCAGGCAAATGGGACTAAATTAATTTTGGAAACCTAGTTGGCATTGGACCAAAGGGTCTGCTTCTGTGCTGTGTAAGTCTATGACTATGACATTTGGTCAGCATGAACAAGTTAGACCGAAGGGTCTGTTTCAGTGCTGTATGACTCTATATTGAATGGTAGAGCAGGCTCGAGGGGTTGAATAGCCTACTGCTGCTCCTATCTTCTATATTAAAATTGTGCATGTGACCCTTTCTTTGCCAGAAAACAGTACAGCCTGGCTAATTAAATATTTACATATGAACATACTAAAACATGGGATCAAAAGTACTACACTCAAGCCTGCTCCACCATTCAATAAGATTGTGGTTAATTGGTTTGTGTTTCAAATTACATATTTCTATCTACCTCCAATAATCCTCGAAACCCCTGCCTAACAAGAAATATTCAATGACCCTGCCCTCGTTGCCTTGTGAGGCAGAGTTCCAAAGTTGCGTCATTTTTAAATAGTGCTGTCTAGTTCTGGACTGAACCACAAGGGGAAACATCCTTTCCATGTCCCTCTTGTCAAGACCATTCAGGGCCTTATACACTTCAATCAAGTCACCTTCACTCTGCTGGACTTCACTGGAAGCATGACCAGACTATCCAAACTATCTTTACAAGGCAACCCTCTTATTCCAAACTAGCACTGGGGACTTGAACCCTGGACTACGAGGTTTAAAGCCTGAGATTTTACTGAGCCACCAGACTTGCCTAATCCACTCATTCCATGTATCAATCTAATAAACCTCCTCTTTATTGTCTCCACTGTTTCCACATCCCTCCTTAAATTAGGGGCCAAAACTGCACACAGTTTGAGAGATACGGTCTCACCAATGCACTGTAAGACAGAAGAACACTCTTAACTTTATCAAAAATAGAAACTGTTGGAAAAGCAATTTTTGTTTTACTTGCAAAGGGATTTTCATTTTAGGGAACAACCATATTAAAGGCAGAAACAAAAATAGAAATTGCTGGGAAAGCTCAACAGGTCTGGCAGCATCTGTGGAGAGAAATCAGAGTTAAACTTTTGAGTCGATTCACCCTTCTTCAGACCTGCAGTTCTGAGAAAGGGTCACTCAATCCAAAACATTAACTCTGATTTCTCTCCACAGATGCTGCCGGACCTGCTGAGCTTTTCCAGTAATTTCTGTTTTTGTTTCTGATTTACCAAATCTGTAATTCTTTCAGCTTTTATTCTTACCTCTATGTTCTCAATTACTCTCATAATCAAGGATAGCATTCCATTAGTCACAGAGTCACACAGCACAGAAACAGACCCTTTGGTCCAACTCGTCCAAGTTTCCCAAACTAAAATATGTACCTGAACAAATGTCAACCTGTTTGGAAATGCTATTACACAGCCCTGGAGCAGATGGGACTTGTACATAGACTCCTGGATCAGAGGTAGTGACCCAACCAACAGCCCCTTACCCAAAGGTACTATGATACCTGGTTGATGCACAGTGGGGGGGAAGAAAAATTCCCCCATTCCATCTCCCTTCTGCAATAATCAATTCAATATATGGTCCCCACCCTTCTTAATTACTTACAACACCTGCATACTAACTTTTTTGTGATTTACTGTACTAGGTCCCTTTGAGTTCTGCAGGAGCTATTACTGTTTCTTTATCATTTGAAGCGAACAACTCCACTTTTATCAAGTTATTAATATACATTGTAAAAAGCTGAAACCCCAGCACAGATCCCTGGTAGGGCACAACTTATTGCATTTTGACAAATCAGAGAAACATCCATTTTTGCACATCTCTGCTCCTTCCAGCCAGCCAATTTTCTATCCATTCTAGTATGTTATGTCCTCTACCATGAACTTCCACTGTGCACAACAACCTTTAATGCGGCATCTCGTCAAATGCCTTCTGGAAATCGAATACATACAGGCTTCCCTTTACCCACTGTGCACATTAGAACATAGAACAGTACAGGCCCTTTGGCCCACGATGCTGTGCCGACCTATTACCCTACTAAGATCAATCTACCCCACATACCCTACATTTTACTATCCTCCATGTATCTATCCAAGAGTCGCTTAAAAGTCTCTAATGTATCTGACTCCACTTCCACTGCCGGCAGTGCATTCCACATGCCCACCACTCTGTGTAAAGAACCTATCTCTGACATCTCCCCTATACCTTCCTCCAAGCACCTCAAAATTATGCCCTTTTGTCATAGTCATTTCCGCCCTGGGAAAAAGTCACTGATTATCCGCTCTATCTATGCCTCTCATCATCTTGTACACCTCTATCAAGTCACCTCTCATCCTTCTTCGCTCCAATGAGAAAAGCCCTAGCTCCCTCAACCTTTCCTCATAAGACCTGCCTTCCAGTCCAGGTCGCATCCTGGTAAACCTCCTCTGCACCCTCTCTAAAGCTTCCACATCTTTCCTGTAATGAGGTGACCAGAACTGAACACAATATTCCAAGTGTGGTCTAACCAGAGTTTTATAGAGCTGCAGCATAACCTCACGACTCTTAAACTCAATTCCCCTACCATTAATCCATCAAAGAAACTGCGATAAATTAAACAGACCTGATTTCCCTTTCACAAAATCTCACTGACTCTTCCCAATTACTGTGAATGTTTCTAAGTAACCAGCTAGAATGTGTTTAATGATTGACTGACATCAAGCCAACTGGCTTGTAGTTTCCTTTTGTCCATCTCCCTCCCTTCTTGAATTGAGGATTTATGTTTTGCAACTTTTCAGTCTGATGGAATTTTCCCAGAATCTCACCAACTTTGCAAAATTAAACCAACGCATCTTCTACGTCTTTAGCCACCCCTTTTAAGACTCTGCAACTGGGGTAATTATCAGACCACAGCTCCAACAGTTTGCTCAGTACCACTTTCCTCGTGATTGTGATTTTACTACCTTCCACCTCCTGAAGTACAACTGTGACTGAATTTTTATCAAATATCCTTAATAGTGGACAAAGTCAGAAGTCACACGACACAATGTTATAGTCCAACAGGTTTATTTAAAGTCACAAGCTTTCGGAGTGCTGCTCCTTTGTCAGATGTAGTGAGAGAAATGTCTGCAAACAAACACTGTGTGCTCTCCTCTCACTGCACCTGACAGAGGGGCTGCACCATGAAAGCTTGCGATTTCAAATAAACCTGTTGGACTGTAACCTGGTGTCTTCTAACTTTGTTCACCTCAGTTCAACACCGGCACCTTGACATCCTCAATAGTGAAGACAGAAATGAAATATTCATTAACTTAATTCAACATTTAGAGTCATAGAGTTATACAGAATGGAAACAGACCCTTCGGTCCAACTCATCCTTGCCGACCAGATATCCTGAACTGACCTAGTCCCGTGTGCCAGCATTTGGCACATATCCCTCTAAACCCTTCCTATTCATATACCCACACAAATGCCTTTTAAATGTTGTCATTGTACCTGTCTCCACCACTTCCTCTGGCAGCTCGTTCCATACGCACACCACCCTCTGTTGCCCCTCAGGTTTCTTTTAAATCTTTCCCCTCTCATCTTAAACCTATTCCTTAACATCTGCTATTAGCTCCTCATTCTCACGCTTTGTAAAGGAACCAGCACTCATTTTACTTAAACATTTCCTTTTTGAATATGCAGAAACTCTTACTATCCAATTTTACATTTTTAGCTAGCTTTCTCATTCTCTGATGTCTTTCTCCTGCTTAATCTTTTAGCCTTTCTCCATCATTCCTTATATTCTGTCCAATAATCTGATGCATGCAGTTCACTTCAGCATTTATGCTCACGTAGTTACCCGTATTTAAGCTCAAAATACCATTTGTAGACTTGTTTGCCTCTCTTCCAAACTGAATTGTATTGTTTCAGAGATAGTAGGAACTGCAGATGCTGGAGAGTCTGAGAATAACAAGATGTAGAGCTGGATGAACACAGCAGGCCAAGCAGCATCACAGGAGCAGGAAAGCTGACATTTCGGGCCTAGACCCTTCACTGCCACCTAGGATGCCTTTACTGTAAAGTCATTATTTAATCCCATCACATTACACAATCCCAAGTCTAGTGTAACCTGCTTTCCAGTTAGTTTCATATTGGCTGCTGCAAGAAACTACCTTGAAAGCACTTTACGAACTCCTTCAGGGTTACCCTTGCTAATCTGATTTTTCTAGCTAATATGTAAACACCTCCCCTAACCTTCTTTGAAACAATGGCACCCTTTTACACTCATCCAAACTGGCAAACGAGGCCTCACCACATCTTATTCCAGAAGACAGCTCAACCAACAGTGCGGCACTCCCCCGGCACCGACCCTCCAACAGTGCGGCACTCCCTTGGCACCGACCCTCCGACAGTGCGGCGCTCCCCCGGCACCGACATTCAAACAGTGCGGTGCTCCCTGGCACCAAATTTCCAGCGGTCTTGGAGTGCTCTGACTTTTAAGCTGAAGCCTAGGAGTGGGACTTGAATCTTGCATCTTCGCTTAGAGGTGACAGGGTTCCCATTGCTGATGCATTGTAAATGAAGATCTGCCTATGACTGGACAAGCAAGAAAGTGACCAGGAGTGAACAGACCCATCCAGTTGGAATGATAGCAAAAGGCATTTAAGGAGGATGCTGGGGCTGGCCTTATATCAAATGGGCTGCTAACAGATGAAGGATACTGAAATGCATCTTTCTGGTACCAAGGCCAAGTAATGTTGGACAGGCTAGGTTTGTATCTGCTGGAGTTTAGACGTTTGAGAGGTGACATAATTGAAACACAAACTCCTGAGGAGTCATTATTTTAAAAATAATTCATTCGTGGGATGTGGGCATTGCCAGTAGACCAGCATTAATACCTATCCCCATGTTTGCTGTTGTTCTTCTTCAAGGAGTAGTGGTATGAAGGTGCTGTCAAAGTAGCCCTGGTGAGTTGTTGCAGGGTGTCTTGTAGATGCAACACACTTAGTCGTAGAGTCATACAGCACAGAAACTGACCTGTCGGTCTAACTCCTCCATGCCGATCAGAAATCATAAATCAATCTAGTCCCATTTGCCAACATTTGGCCCACATTCTATCATTGTGTTTCAGGTTTGTGGATACACTGCTAGTCAGGTTGGCTACTTTATCCTTTACGTTGTCAAGCCTTGAGTGCTATTGGAGCTCCACTCATCCAGCCAAGTAAAGATTATTCTACAACATTCCTGACTTGTGCCTTATAGCTGGCTTTAGGAAGTCAGGAAGCGAATTGCTCAGCACAGAAGTCCCAGCCTTTGACGTGCTGTTGTAACCACAGTGTTTATATTATTGATCCAATTCAGTTTCTGATCGGTGATAACTCCCTCGGATGTCTCAGCAAGACTGTTAACGGAGATGGATAGCTTCTCGCTTGTCGGAGATAGTCATACAATCATACTGAATGGAAACAGACCCTTTGGTCCAACTAGTCCATGCTGACCATAATCCCAAATTAAACTTGTCCCACCTGCCTGCACTTGGCCCATATCCCTCCAAACATTTCTTATCCATATACTTTTTATCCAAATGTCTTTTAAACATAACTGTACCTGCATCCAATACTTCCCCTGGAAGTTCATTCCATATACGAACTACTCTGTGTAAAAAAAAAAATTGCCCTTTGATCCTGTTTTAAATCTCTCACCTTAAAAATATGCCCCCTAGTTTTGAACTCACCCCACCCTAAGGAAAAGATCCTTGTCATTCACCTTATCCATACCCCTCATGCTTTTATAAACCTCTAGAAGCTCACCCCTTAACATCCTACGCTCTAGTAAAAAGAGTCCCAATGTTTCCAGCCTCTCCTTATAACTGAAACACTCCTTCCCAGCGACATCTTGGTAAATCACTTCTGAACCCTCTCCAGCTTAATAATATCCTTCCTATAACAGGGCAAATAGAAGTGCACACAGTACTTTATAAAGGTTTACAAAACATGAGGGGGATAGATAGGGTGAATAGTCAAGGCCTTTTTCCCAGGGTAGTAGAGTCCAAGACTAGAGGGCGTAGCTTTAAGGTGAGAGGGGAAAGATATAAAAGGGACCGGAGGACAATTTTTCCACGCAGAATAAGGAATGAGCTACCAGAGGAGATGGTGGAGGTGGGTACAATTACAACATTTAAAAGGCATCTGGATGGATACATGAATAAGAAGGGTTGAGAGAGATATGGGCAAATGCTGCCAAATATAACTTGATTAATTTAGGATATCTGGTCAGCATCGACAAGTTGGACAAATGTTTCTTAAATGACAAAACCTGCTTCCACTAGTACCTCTGGCAGCCCGATCCAGATACTCACCATCCTCAGTGTGAAAAAAATTTGCCCCTCTGGACCCTTTTTTATCTCTCCCCTCTCACCTTAAACCTATGCCTTCTAGTTTCAGACTCCCTTACCCTGGGGAAAAGTTGTTTGCTATCTACCTTACCTATGCCTGTCACGATTTTCTAGACCTGCTCCAGGGAACAAAAAAATTCCAGCCTATCCAACCTCTCTTTATAACTCAAACCTTCCAGTCCAGGTAGCATCCTAGTGAATCTTTTCTGCACTCTTTCTAGTTTATGTGGTCACTGATTTTTTAAAAAATTCATTCATGATGGCATTGCTGACTAGGCCAGTATCTATTGCCTCCCCCTAATTGCCCAGAGGGCAGTTAAGAGTCAACTACTTTGGGGTGGCACAGTGGCTCAGTGGTCAGCACTGCTGCCTCACAGCGCCAGGGACCTGGGTTCAGTTCCACCCTTGGGTGACTGTGTGGAGTTTGCACATTCTCCCAGTGTCTGCGTGGGTTTCTTCCGGGTGCTCTGGTTTCCTTCCCACAGTACAAAGATGTACAGGGTAGGTGGACTGGCCGTGCTAAATTGCCCGTAGTGTTCAGGGATGTGTGGCTTAGGTGAGTTATAGGGGGATGGGTCTGGGTGGGATGTTCCAAGGGTCGGTGTGGACTTGTTGGGCCGAAGGGCCTGTTTCCACACTGCAGGGATTCTGTGAGATACATTGCTGTGCGTCTGGAGTCACATGTAGGCCAGACCAGGTAAGGATGGCACAAAAACAGAAGTTGCTGGAAAAGCTCAGCGGGTCTGGCAGCATCTGTGAAGAAAAAAAATCAGAGTTAATGTTTCAGGTCCGGTGACCCTTCCTCAGAACTGATGGTAGTTAGGAAAATGTCAGTTTATTAACAAAAAAATAGGGGGGGGGGGGGGCAGGATAGGGAGTAAATGATAGGATAGAGCCTGAAGAGAGAGAAAAGCAGTTGCATAGACAAAGGAGTTGATAACGATCTAGCTAGGAGGGTGAATAGTTGTTAATGGAGACTGTTGGCAACTAATAATAGGCAGTGTGTAATGGCAGGCTATGTGATAACAAGGCCTGGTGTGTGGCGTAGGAGTCTAGGACATGGGAGAGTTTAGGCCGTAAAATTATTGAACTTGATTTTGAGTCTGGAGGGCTGCAGGGTCCCCAAGTGGAAAATGAGGTGTTGTTCTTCCAGCTTGCATTGAGCTTCACTGGAAAACTGCAGCAAGCCACAGACAGAGATGTTGGCCAGGGAACAGCGTGGTGTGTTAAAGTGGCAAGCAACATGTCGTTCAGGGTCTTTTTTGCGAGCAGAACATGGATGTTCTGCGAAGCAGTCACCCAATCTATACTTTGTTTCCTTCCGTAAAGGACATTAGTGAAGCAGATGGGTTTTTCCTGACAATTTACAACGGATTTGTTGTCATCGTTAGAATTTTAATTCCAGGTTTTTATTGAATTCAAATTCCACCATCTGCCATGGCAGGATTTGAACCCATGTGTCCAGAGTATTAGCCTGGGCCTCTGACTGACTCGTCTACTGACATTTCCACTATACCATCAAAAAGATTCTAGCTCTGCTTTACAGCCAGGAGTTCAAATACAGATAAGGAACACAGCATTAAGCATTTCACAAACCAATGATGAGAATGGGAAGAGGAGAGACATTAGGATGGACGTGAGGATTGTTCAGTCGTGAAGAGAAGCCCCAGTGCAACAGAGGATACGGTAGCAGGTAGGAAGGAATGCAGAAGCACAAGACCGCAGAGGTTAAATAGGAAGGTTTTATTTGGATTAAAAGGAACACACCCTGGAACCTTAAAATAGAATCACTTCTCAATGGGAGAACTGAAGACGGTAAACAAGGTTCCTTCATGTACTTCCAACAATAGGGTGCTGCTTTGGATGTTTAACTGCTTGAAAACTTGAGGCAGATCGCATGTTAATTCACAAATTGCAACCTTTTACCAACAATAAACCCAATGAATTGAGATGCTGCAAATTTACAAAGTGAAACCAGCTCACTGTCTCTTTCATCAGACCTTTCTCTCCCACTCACTTTAATTAACGGAGAGTTTACTCATTGGGGTGATCTGCCATGTGCTATCCTGGCTGTTAGAAGCCAAGATAATGGAGGGGTTGACACGTAACCTCTATCATTCTTTTTACTGTATTTATGCATCTTCCCTCCTCTTCCTGGATGTAATTCACCTCCTCTGTGACTTCCTGTTTAAGGAGCAGAGTTATTCCTTTTGCTGCGTATACCCTCACTGGATCTCAAACTTGGCTACGTCACTTCTGACCAAGCAGCTTGAGCTCAAAACCCAGAGCCACGTTCCCGGTGCTGGAGGGAGTACTGTGTTGATGGGTGATGCCACAATCAGATAAGACATTACAGCAAGGTTCCACTGGCCCCCTCGATCTTCAAAAAACAATGGTAGTGAGCGGTTGGCTATTTGGGAGGTGGGGGCTGGTGGTTTCTTCCGTGTCTTATTCAACATTTATTCCTCAGCCAAGATAACCGGCATCTAAATCTGATCCTCCTTACTGACTGAAAATTGCCTCTCACAATTCCCACATTACAACAATCCGCTGGGAAAACAGACACACCAACACTTGCATTCCCGACAAGGCCAACGTCCCCAGCGTCGAAGCACTGACCACCTTTGATCGGCCACGATGGGCTGGGCACATCGTCCGCATGGCCGATACTAGACTCCCCAAGCAGATACTCCATTCCCAGCTCCAAAACGACAGGCAAGCCCCAGGTGGACATAGGAAGCGCTTCAGGGATACCCTCAAGGTCTCACTGACGAAGTGCACCTGGGAATCACTGGCCCAAGACCATCCAAAGTGGAGGAGGAACATCTGGGAAGGTGTTGAGCACCTCAAGATTTGCCATCAGGAAAAAGCAGAAGACAGACGAAAACAGTGTAAGGAGCACACTGCCATACCAACATCCCACCAACTCCTTCCCTGGACCACCTTCTGCCCCAAGTGTAACAGAGCCTGTGGAAGCTGCATCATTCTGTACATCCAGCTACGGATTCACCCTGAGAGTGGAAGAGAGTCGTCATCACCTGCGAGGGACCGCCAATGATGTGATGATCACAGCTACGACTAGAGAATTATTTTATTGGCAGTAAACCACTCTGGGGCCATCCTAATGTTACGAAAGGTACAATTTCCTTTTTGGGAACTAGTAGGAACTGCCAATTCTGGAGAATCTGAGATAACAAGGTGTCGAGCTGGATGAACACAGCAGGTCAGGCAGCATCAGAGGAGCAGGAAAGTTGACATTTCGGGTCTGGACCCTTCTACAGAAGTCCTCACTGACCTGCTGTGTTCATCCAGCTCGACACCTTGTTATCTCAATTTTCTTTTTGTCCTCTTTTTACCAGCATGTTGGGGAAGTGCTGCTTTACATTGCAAATCTCAAAGTATCTAATTTGCAATTGTACAAGTCAAAATGTTGGTTACATCTTCAGTGCTGAGCAAAACATCTAATCAATGTCAAAACATCTTCAATGCTGTGTGACTCTTAAAACCTGAGAAGCTTTAGAAATATACATTTTTGGGCAAATGTTAAAAAAAAGGCAGAAAAACTCAACCACTGAGCAAAACAGGAAGTGATCACATCATAAAGATGTTCTGTAATCTGGTGAGCATCTGGTTTGACAAGGTTCGACATGTTTACATTCCTTTCAATCAGGTAAGCCTGAATTTGGGTGTGCTCTGGTCAGATTCCAACAAGCTCGGTTCAGCTCCAAGCCAGGGGTCCGCCCTCGGGATCAGACCGGGCGTAAAGACAAGTAATCATTGTACATTATTCCACTCATGCTGAGCAAAAGTAATGGAATTAATGACAAGTGGGTGATCTGTGATGGAACACCCTGCTGATTGGGTTAGCTTTTTAACCTCAAAAACAACTTGAGTGAACAGCCTTGAGAGTTTACAGCAGAGAAACCACCCATCTAGCCCAACAGGTCCTTATCCCGCATGAGACTCTCCTGCACTTACCCACCCCTTCCCACGACCACCTTCTGCCCCAAGTGTAATTGAGCCTACAGAAGCCACTTTGAATCTGTACAGCAACCCACAGACTCACCCCAAGAGTGGAAGAGAGAGAGTCATCCTAGTCTGTGAGGGACCGCCAGCAAATGACTTTCCCATAATCCTCTCTCTCTCTCATGTTTTTATCCAACGTCCCCCTCCATTGAATCTCTCCTATCTTGACCACTCCCTATGGGAGCAAGTCTCACATTCTCCCCACTCTCTGGGTGTAGATGTTCCTCCTGCATCCCAAATTGGATTTATTCATGGCCTGTCTTATATTGATGGCCCCTTATTCTGGTCTCCCCTCTTATGCGGATTAATATCATGTTGTGGCTATATAGGATATTGGTTATGCCACTAAATACTGTGTTCAATTCTTGGCTCTCTGCTTCAGGAAAGATGTTGCTAAAACTTGAAAGGGTTCAGAAAAGATTTGCAAAGATGTTGCCAGGGTTGGAGGGTTTGAGCAATAGGAAGAGGCTGAAAGGCTGGGGCTGTTCTCCCTGGAGCGTCAGACGCTGACGGGTGAACTTATAGACGTTTATAAAATCATGAAGGGCATGGAAAGGGTGAATAGTCAAGGTCTTTTCCCCAGAATAGGGGAGTCCAAAACTAGAGGGCATAGGTTTAAGGTGAGAGGGGGAATGATTTATAAAGGGACCTAAGGGGCAACCTTTTGACACAGAGGGTGGCATGTGTATGGAATGAGCTGCCAGAGGAACCAGTGAAGGCTAGTATATGGGGACATGAGCAGGAGGGTTTAGAGGGATATGGGCCAAATGCTGGCAAATTGGATTGGACTAATTTAGGGTATATGGTCAGCATGGGTGAGTTGGACCAAAGGGTCTGTTTCCGTGCTGTGCATCCCGATGACTCTATGACTCTAATGCCACACAAGAAAGTTTGGTTCTATATAAAGTGAGAGAAGATGATAAAGAACAGTATTCAGGTTTAGACATAAAAGAAAGACTATTTATTGTACATTAATGTAAGTACTGCTTTACATGTTAATTATAGATAGGTCATAATAGTTATATTAGGTAAGATCTAATCCATCTTCTACATGTGTTCAGGCCTACATGCTCATATGTATCATAGAACACAGAACAGTACAGCACAGGAATGGTCTCTTCGGCCCATGATGTTGTGCCGAACATGACACCAATTTAAACTAATCCCTTATGCCTGGCCATGGTCCATATCCCTCCATTCAAGCTTATTCATGTGCTTATCTAAAAATCCCTTAAACACCCCTATCATATCTGCCTCCACCACTACTCCTGGCAGCATGTTCCAGACCTACCACTGTGTAAAAAAATTTGCCCCTCACATCACCTTTGAACTTTCCCTCTCTTACCTTAAATGCATGCCCTCCAGTATTAGACATATTAACCCTGGGGAAAAGATTCTGACCATCAACCTCATCTATGCTTCTCATAATTTTATAAATTTCTATCAAGTCTCCCTCAGCCTCTGCTTCTCCGGAGAAAACAACCCGAGTTTTTCTAACAGCATCCGTGAAGAAAAAAAGTCAGAGTTAACGTTTTGGGTCCGGTGACCCCTCTTCGGAACTGGAACAAAAAACAGAAATTGCTGGAAGCTCAGCAGTTCTGACAGCATCTGTGAAGAAAAAAAAATCAGTTAACAGGCTCCGAGGAAGGGTCACTGGACCCGAAATATTAACTCTGACTTTTTCTTTACAGATGCTACCATACCTGCTGAACTTCCAGCAACTTCTGTTTTTGTTCCAAGTGTTTCTAGCCTCTCCTAATAGCTCTAATCCAGGCAGATTTATCACAGTGTTAACACCCTTTCATGCTCTAATCGGTTTTATTCTGTTCTAACTAACTCCACCCACACTGTACTATTTATGCTCAGTGTGGAACAGCTCCACTACATCATGGCAAAGCTGCCCCAGGGTCCTAAAGGCCTTCTCGATGTCCACCACAAGGTAGAAGCATCTTCCCTACATCTACCTTATTGAACCCTAAGATCTTGACCAGGTTCTTTATTCATTCACAGGCTGAGGGCATTGCTGGCTAAGCAGCATTTATTGCCCATCCCCAATTGCCCAGAAGACAGTTAAGAGTCAACCACATTACTGTGGGACTGGAGTCACATGTAGGCCAGACCAGGTAAGGGTAGCAGTTTCCTTCTGTAAAGGACATTAGTGAACCAGATGGGTTTTTCCAACAATCGACAATGATTTCACAGTCATCATTAGACTTATCTGCCGTGGCGGGATTTGAACCCGGGTCCCCAGAATGTTATCTGGGTCTCCGGATTAACAGTCCAGCGATAATACCACTAGGCCATCGCCTCCCACAAACTCTTACTCTCCTCTTATTCTCCACTTATCCAGGGGAAACAGCAGCAGCCTAGTCAATCTTTCCTGACAGAAACCCCTCAGTTCTGGTATCATTCTAGTCAGTTTTCTCTTTCACCACTTGACACATTGGGAGGGTACAATGATAGAAGCCAGAATTGCGCACAATTGCGGTCTAACCAAGGCTGATACAAAATATTGCTGCTTTTCAGTTATAGGCCACTGGAACTGAGCAGAGTGGAACTATTAAAGTTAGAAGCTAATGGTTTTGGAAGAGAGGAGTGATTCAGCAAAGAAAACTGATGGCTAAAAGGAAGGCAGACAAAAGCGATATGAATATTCCTGCTTATTTACATTTCACAGAGATCTTATTTTATCGGAAAAAAACTCAACTTGTGATTTCCTCAACACTAGTCAATAGGTCTAAGGAAAGAAAAAAAAACTAACTGGAATTTCCTGAAACCTCCCAGCTACAGGAAACTGAAAAATCCAGTGACTAACATCTTATACAAGCCAAGGCTGATTTTTTTTTATTGTAAGCAACTAGATGACGTGGTGCAAAATGCACTGGATTAATTAGCCAGTATCAGAGCAGGCAATTTTGCATTTGAAATCATAAATTAAAATAAGCTCAGTCCAGTGGCTGGAGGGTCTGTAACCAAAGGATTTATAGTAAATAAAAAAAACAAAAGTATTGCAGATGCTGTAAATCAGAAACAAAAATTGCTGGAAAAGTTCAGCAGGTCTGGCAGCATCTGTGAAGAAGAAGAAAAATCAGATGCGGTGAATCGAAACATTAACTTTGATTTTTCTTGACAGATGCTGTCAGACCTGCTCAGCTTTGCTAACAACTTCTGTTTTTGTAAAAGCATTTATAGTGACTGGCAGAAGATCTGGGGCCACAAGTGGAAAAGCCTTTTAATGCAACAAGTGGTATGCGGCTGCACAGGATGTTGGTGAGGCCACATTTGGAATACTGCATTCAATTCTGGTCTCCCTGCTATAAGAAAGATGTCATGAAACTTGAAGGGATGCAGAAAAGATTTACAAGGCTGTTGCCAGGGTGGAAGGTTTGAGCTATTGGGAGAGACTGAATACCCTGGAGCATCGGAGGTTGAGGGGTGACCTTGTAGAGGTTTATAAAATCTTGAGGAGCATGGGTCGGGTGAATAGCCAAGGTCTTTTCCCCAGGATAGGGGAATCTGAAACTAGAGGGCATAGGTTTAAGGTGAGAGGGGAAAGATTTAAAAGGGAGTAAAGGGGCAACTTTTTCACACATGAGATGCCAGAGGTCATGGTGGAGGCTGGTACAATTACAACATTTAAAAGGCATCTAGACGGGTATGTGAGTAGCTAACCTCATCCCGCCCCCTTGACCTGTCTGTCCTCCCTGGACTGACCTATCTCCTCCCTACCCCGCTACCTACACTCAGCTTTACTGGCTCCATCCCCGCCTCTTCGACTTATCTGCCTCCTCTCCACCTATCCTCTCCTCTATCCATCTTCTATCCGCCTCCCCCTCTCTCCCTATTTATTTCAGAACCCTCTTCCCCTCCCCCATTTCTGATGAAGGGTTTAGGCCCGAAACGTCAAGCTTTCCTGCTCCTATGATGCTGCTTGGCCGGCTGTGTTCATCCAGCTCCACACCTTGTTATCTAGGGTTTAGAGGGATATGGGCCAAATGCTGGAAAACGGGACTAGATTAATTTAGGATACCTGGTCAGCATGGACGAGTTGGACTGAAGTTGGACTCTGTTTCTGTGCTGTACATCTTTTAGACTTGCTGATAGGTTGATACATACAGATTTAACGCAAGGTTTTAAAGAAACATTTGTCCACAGGATTTGGACATCACTGGCTAGGTTATCCCTAATTGCCCAGCAGAAGGTTGCGTATTGCTGCCATCCTTCAGGTGTGGGCACGGCCACAGTGCTGCTGGGGAAGTTGTTCCAGGATCTTGACCCAGCGACAATGACAGAACGGCTGATATGTTTCCAAGTTAGGATAGTGTGGGGCTCGGAGGAGAACTTAAGAGGGATTGGTGCTCCCATGTATCGACTGCTGTGGACAATTATAGCCTCCCAGGAACTACAGGATTTCTTTGTTGTCATTTATTCTTTTTCAGCACATAGGCATCTCTGGCTGGCCCCGCATTTATTGCCCATCCTAACTGTCCTTTGAGAGGGCAGTGGTGAACTGCTGCAGTCATGGTGGTGCACAATTTGTTAGGGAAGGAGTTCCAGGATTTTGACCCAGTGATACTGAAGGAATAGCGGATATATTTCCCAGTTGGGATCGTGTGGGGCTCAGAGGAGATCTTGCAGGTGGCCATGATCGCAAGTGTATGCTGCCCTGGTTTTACTAGGGGTAGTGGTCATGGGTTTGGAAGGTATTGTTGGAGGAACCTTTACATATCCCTTCAAAACAAAATTGGGTAAGCTTGAAGCATAAAAATAAACTTGGAGATGAGAAAACAAAAGCAAAGCAGTGCATTTTCAGAAGTACTGGAGTAGGCATGATGGGCCAGATGGCCTCATTCCATGCTGTATGATTCAGTGACTTCCTCCAGATTAGCTGACTCCGAAGTTCTCCTGGCCAGGCCCCCAAGGGAGACGATGGTGTCACGGTAATGTTGCTGGACAGGTAATCCAGAGGTGCCAACCCAACAGCCTAACGTACTGGAGACATGAGATTCGAATCCCAACATATCAGAAAGTGGAGTTTAAATTTAATTCATAAATGTGTACTATAAAGCTAATGTAAGCAATGGAGAGCATCACTGATGGTCACAAAAAACATCCAGTTCACTAACACTCTTTTGGGAAAAGTTAGTCTGTTTGTGTTTACCTGGTCTGGCCTACGCGTGATTCCAGACCCATAACAACGTGGCTGACTCTTGACTCACCTCTGATAGCCCAAGCAAACCACTCAAATGCTGGATAACAAGGTGTGGAGCTGGATGAACACAGAAGTCCAAGCAGCATCATCGCAGCAGGAAAGCTTGATGTTTTGGGCCTAGACCCTTCATCAGAAATGCTGGACCTGCCAGTGACACCCACGTGCCGAGAGATAATAAGTATCCCCACCTTGTGACTGCAACAAACGGAAGTCCATTCAAAACCATGCTGTCCTTTTCTGAATACACCAACTTCTGTTCTCCCAATGCCCATCCTGCCCCTGCTCTCTAGCAAACCCTCAGCCTTTAAATTATCATCCTTGCTTTCAGATTTCTGGACTGGCTCTCCCTGTTTCTGTAAAATATCTGGCTGACACATACCACTCTTCAAGCTTCCTTCTTCTGTTGGATTTGTGCAACTACATGGAGCGGACACAAGGTACTGGATAAGTGCCGAGGGAGCACCGCACTGTCAGAGGCTCAGTGTTGAGACACTGCCACGTTGTTGGGGGTGTTAGCGCTGAGGGTGCACCACACTGTCAGGGTTCAACGCTGACTATCAGAGGGTCAATGCTGAGGGAGTGCTGCACCAGAGGTGGGTACTGAGGGAGCACCGCACTGTCGGAGGAATCGGCACTGAGGGAGCGCCGCACTGTCGGAGGAATCGGCACTGAGGGAGTGCTGCGCCATCTGATGGTCAGGGTTAAGGGAGCGCTGAACTGTGAGAGGTGCTGCTTTTAGTCGAGATAATCAACAATGCACCTGGTCACTCAGATGTAAAAAGTTCTACAGTTCTCTTAAGAAGTGGGGCGCCGAGAGAGTTCTCCCCGGTGCCCTGGCCAATAATCATCCCTCAACCAGCACTTTTAAAAACAAATGATCTGGGCCATTGTAGTGGGATCTTACTGTGTAAAAACTGGCTGCTGCATTTCCTACCTTTGAACAGCAAAGCATCCTTTTAAAAAGTACCTAATTGGTTGAAAAGTGCCATGGCAGCTGATTGTGAAATTTGTTAAAGAAGGTGTAAATTTCTAATTCACTGCCAGTAGGTTGGTAGGTGCAGGGTGGTGGAGGTGATTGTCTCAATTCTAACATTCACACAGAAGGAGCACACAACCCATTATAATTGTGGTCCTGTTCATAAAACCAAAAAGACCGTACAGATACACTGCCCCTTTGCTGTGCTCCTGATTTATTGTTCTCAGGGCTATTACGAAAAACACAGTCATTGAGTCATGCAGCATGGAAACAGACTCTTCAACCAGTCCATGCTAACCATATTCCCAAACTAAACTAGTCCCACTTACCTGTGCTTGGCCCATAACCCTCCAAACTCTAACTAATCACGTACTTTTTAAATCCAAATGTCTCTTGAAACATAACTGTACCTGCATCCACCGTTTCCTCTGGCAGTTCATTCCACACACAAATCATACAATGATGGTAATAAAAAGTTGCCTCATGTTTTAAAATCTTTCTCATCTCACCTTAAAAATATGTCCCTTTGTTTTGAACTCCCCCACCGTAGGGAAAAGATCCTGGTCGTTCACCTTATCTATGCCCCTCATGATTTTATAAACCTCGAGAAGGTTACCCCTCAACCTCCTACCCTCCAATGAAAAACATCCTATCCAGCAACCTCCTGGTAAATCTTTTCTGCACCCTCTCCAAGTTTAATTATATCCTTCCTATAACAGGGTGCCCAGAACTGGACACAGTACTGTTCAACGTGAGTTTCAAATCCTCCTACACCGCCAACAACCTCCGTTCTCACACCACCCACTGCCACTGGCTGACTCCACCCTGTACACACAGGAATCCCAATTGGAATTTAGGGTTCCATCAAAAAGGGCAGATTCCATTGCACAATGGGGAGAGGAAACACAAATAATCATGCGAGAATGTACTTGCATGATTCAATGAGCAGATCTCAAGTCACCTTGCTAAGAGACATGTTCAGGGATGTCAGAGCAAACTTCCACACTTCTATAGAAAGTCACTCTGGACAATGTCTGGCAGGTTACACCTCTTTGCTTTAAAGTGAGGAGGCTGACCAAGAACAGTGATCCTGTCAGCAGTGGCTGAGTCAGACCAGGAGCCCATTATAGGTTCAAAAACAGAACTTGCTGGAAAATCTCAGCAGGTCTGGCAGCATCTGGGAAGAGAAATCAGAGTTAATGTTTCTGGTCCAGTGACCCTTCTTCAGACCTCATTTTAGGTTGCACTCTACATCTGCACCATCCTCTGACAACAATTTGCATTCTGACAAAGGGTCACTAGACTCAAAACGTTAACTGTTTCTCTCTCCACAGATGCTGCCAGACCTGCTGAGTTTCTCCAGCACTTTCTATTCTTGTTTCAGATTTCCAACGTCTGTAGTTGTTGTTTTTATTTCCATTTATGTAGCATCAAATGTTCAAAAACATTACAAGGTGCTTCACAGAAACTTAACCTTTTGACACAAAGTTACATTAAAAAAATGTTAGGACAAGGGGAGAAGCTGGTGTAGTCTTGCACTTCATTATCTAATGTTCTGGAGACACAGGTTCGAATCCCAAAATGGCATGAGGCAAAATTTGAGTTCAGTACATTACATATATTCAAACATAAATATATAATCCTGTTAAAAGGAATCATTAAATTGCCCTCCCAGTCTTTCTCTCTGCCCATCGCACCAATGTTTTTTTTTTTAAATTTCCCTGTCTACGACTCTGGGGATAATGCGGATTACTGTACAGTACGCTGTCCCAGTGAGACATCTTAACATTCAAGGGATGAGAAGGTTAAACTTGAGGCGGAGCTGGACCAGGAGTCAGTGTAGATTAGTGAGCACGGGGAAATAGCAGGTGAATAGGATTTGGGATGTGAGCTGGACAGTTTTAGGTGAGTTTGCATACAGTTGTACTCCATGGAAACAGAACCTTCAGTCCAACTTTATGCTCACCAGATATCCTAAATTCATCTAGTCCCATTTGCCAGCATTTGGCCCAAATCCCTCCAAACCCATCCCATTCATGTACACATCCAGGTGCATTTTAAATGTAAATGTACCAGCCTCCACCACTTCCTCTGGCATTCCATAATCATTCCATACACGCACCACCCTCTTTCAGAAAAAGTTTCCCCTCAGGTCCCTTTCATATATATTTCCCCTCTCACCTTAAACCTCTGCCCTTTGGTTTTGGGCCCCGCTACCCTGAGATAAAGACCTTGGCTATTCGCCCTATCCATGCTCCTCACAGTTTATAAACCTTTACAAAGCCACCACTCAACCTCCAATGCTCCAGGGAAAATAGCCCAGCCTATCCAGCCTATCTCTATAGCTCAATCCCTCCAACCCCGGCACCATCTTTTCTCCACTCTTTCAAGTTTAACAACATCTTTCCTAAGGGAGATTAGAATTGAATGTAGTATTCCCAAAGTGGCCTCACCAATGTCCTGTACAGTCACAACATGACCTCCCAACTCCTATACGCAATGCACTGACCAATAAAGACAAGCGTACCAAACGCATTTTTCACTACCCTGTCTACCTATAACTCCACTTTCAAGGTGGAGTTGATGAACAGTAGGAGGCCAGACCAGAGCATGGAATAGCTGAGACAGGAGGTAACAAAAGCAGAGTTTAGAATTTCAGTAGTATTTTGGAATGAGGGAAAAAGGCTGACGAGTAACATTACAGAACACGTGCACGACCTTCTTGAATCTCTCCCTCCAATGGTCATGTACTTGCTGAATGAGCATGCTTGAAAGGAACACTTCCTCATTTCAGACCCTTGATACAGAACAGAAACAGCATCTTCGGTCCAACCAGTCCACAGCGACCATAATCCCAAACTAAACTAATCTCACCTGCCTGCACTTGGCCTTTATCCCTTCAAACATTTCTTGTTCGTATACTGTTCCAAATGTCTTTTAAATGTTGTAACTGTACCCGCATCCACCACTTCCTCATTCCACACACGAACCACTCTGAGTTAAAAAGTTGCCCCTCATGTCTTTTTTAAATCTTTCTCTTTTCACCTTAAAAATATGCCCCCTGGTCTTGAAATCCCCCACCGTAGGGAAAAGACAACTGCCATTCAGCTTCCCTGTACCCGTCATTATTTTATAAACCTGCTACGCTCCAGTGAAAAGAGTCCCAGCCTATTTGGTCTTTACTTATAACTCGAACCCTCCATTCCCTCCAGGCAACATCCTGGCAAATCTCTTGTCATTATTAATCTAGTGTACACAGTCTTGATGAGCCCACATCCCTCAGGACTGACCAACAGCACAGCCCTCCCTCAGTGTTGACTCTCCAACTCTCAAGACAGGGTAGGTGCAGGAAAGATATTCCCAATGGTGGGAGGAGTCTGGAACTAAGGGTCAAAGTTGAAGGATATAAGGTAAACCATTTAGGACTGGGATGAGGTGAAATTTCTTCACCTGGACAGTAGAGAGCCTGTGGAATGTGCTACCACAGAATGCAGTAGAGACCAAATCATTGCATTATTTCAAGAAAGAGTTGGATTCAGCATGTGGGGCTAAGGGATTGAAGGATATAGGAGAAAAGCAGGAACAGGCTACTGAATTGGATGATCAGCCCTGATCATAGTGAACAATGAAGCAGTTTTAAAGGCCTGCGTGACCTACACCTGCTCCAATTTTCCATGTTTTTATATGCCTCAAGCCCAGTCCATGTTGCAACTGGTAGCTGACATAAGCAATTCAAAAATATGCTATAGAGAAATAAATGGTTAGAACGTTGTCAAAGGAGGAGTAGGAGCCATTAAAGAACAAACTTTAAAAATATCACAGAAGCAAAGAGCATGGCTGAGATGTTAAATGAGTAATTTTCAATTATTTTCGCTGAGGAAGGTGCTCCTGAAGTCATAAGAGGAGGTGGTTGAGAGACTGAATGGGCAAAAAGACTAAAATAAAAACTTGTAGGAAGGTTAGATTTATAGAATCCCTACAGTGAGAAAGCAGGCCATTTGACCCATCGAGTCCACACTGACTGTCTGAAAAGTATCCCACCCAGACCCAGCCCCCTGCCCTATCTCTGTAACACTGCATTTCCCGTGGCTTGACACTCTGGGCAATTTAGCATGGCCAATTCACCCTAATCTACACATCTTTGGATTATGAGAGGAAACCATAGAGCTCGGAGGTAACCCACATGGACACAGGGGAGAATACCCACAGACAGTCGCCCGAAGGTGGACTTAAATCCAGGTCCCTGAAGCGATGAGGCAGTATTGTCAACCACTGAGCCACCATGCTGCCCTTAGTGGGTGGGATCCAACAGGGGAATGGTACTCTGACCACTCCTTTTAATTCTTTGTTCTTCAATGGGGTATGGGCCTCTCCAGCAAGGCCAGAATTGACCACAGTGTCTTGCTCAGACCGTTACAGAGGGAGGTGCAGCAGGTAATTAAGGCAGCAAATGGAATATTATCTTTCATTGATTGAGGGATGGAGTTTAAAAACTGGGAGGTTATGCTGCAGCTGTATATAGGGTGCCGGTGAGGCCACACCTGGAGTACTGTGTACAGTTTTGGTCTCCTTACTTGAGAAGGATGTACTGACATTGGAGGGGGTGCAGAGTAGGTTCACTAGGTTAATTCCAGAGTTGAGAGATTCACTAAACTGGGACTATACGCATTGGAATTTAGAAGAAGGAGAGGGTAGCTTATAGAAACATATAAAATTATGAAAGGAATAGGTAAGAGAGAAGCAGAGAGGTTATTTCCACTGACAGGTGAAACTAGAACTAGGGGGCACAGGCTCAAAATAAGGGGGAACAGATTCAGGACTGAGTTGAGGAGGAAATTCTTCACCCAAAAGGTTGCGAATCTATGGAATTACCTGCCCAGTTGAGGCTACCTTGTTGAATGTTTTTAAGGCAAAGATAGATATATTTTTGAACAGTAAAGGAATTAAGGGTTATGGTGAGCAGGGGCGAGTAAGTGGAGCTGAGTGTATGAAAAGACCAGACACGATCTTATTGAATGGTGGAGCAGGCTCGACCGGCCAGATGGCCTACTCCTGCTTCTTTCGCTTATGTTCCTATTATAGAGAGAGGTTAAGAGTCAACCACATTGCTGTGGGTCCGAGATCACATGTAGGCCAAACCGATGGAGGAAGAATCAAGAACTAGAGGTGAATAATTTAAGGTAACCAGCAGAAGGAAAGATGAGACCTGGAAAGGTTTGTTATGCAGTGAGTGGTTAGAATCTGGAATTTCACCAGTGGAGAGTGTGGTAGAGGCAGGTTCAGTCAAAACTTCAGAAGAAAATTGAATAGTAAAACGAAGATTAAAAAAATTGCCGGCCCATAGGGAAAAGGCAGGGGGAGTTGCTACAGCTGGCACAGAGATTTCAGGCTGAATGGCCTCCTCCTGCACTGTAAACCTTCTCTAGATAGGACTACTTCTAGAAAATCTGCCTATTCTCATCCAACCTTCAAATACATAATCATGATCAGCATAACCTCTAAGGGATAAGGCAAGAGGGAAAATGTATGATCCCCTTCAACATAAGAAAGGGGGACCATCTGCCCCTCAAGACTGCTCCACCACTCCAGCGGTTCAAGGCACCTCTGACACCTTTTCCCACCTCTTTCCATCAATTCTCAATTCCCTTATCTGTCAAACTGACACCTGTCTTTCTCAGCCTCATTATTCTCTGAGTGAAGAGAATTCCACAGATTCACAACTGCCGCTCAAGGAGAAGAAATTCCTCCTCATCACCTCTCCCTGCCATCTTATCTGAGTTGGTGTCAGCACTAAAGAGGTACCACCCCATCTCTCAGAATGCACCATCTGCCATCTCAGGTGGGGGCAAATGATCCCATAGTCACTGTTTTGCTAGAGCACACTCCCCCTTCTTCCCAGTGTCCTGTGAATCTTTATATCTTAAACCATTACCGCTTTTAAAAAAGGATCTGTTCTTTATCAAAGTATTGTTTGTGAAATCCATAAATGGACAGTCCTGTTTTCTGCACAACTTCTAAACTAAAAGTGCTTGCTTTCTCTCCATAGATGCTTCCCAAACCACTGGGATCTCCAGCTTTTTTTAAATTCCAAAATAAATAACTACTTTTATTGGCTGTACACCTGAGGTAGGGGAGGGTGTGCACAGAAATCCAGTAATGGTCTATCCAATTGAAGACGCTATCCTATTAAATTGACAAAGATGGGATCCAAAATGAGGAGGAATTTCTCCTTACAGGGTCATTTGAGTCTGGAATCAAAAATATTCAACAATGCAGGAGGGCCAGTTAGCAAGGAGGTTTGTTGGAGGCCAGACTAGCAGATACATTGTGGGGAAATAAATCACGCCCAGATGCCTTCTACATTAAAGGATCAATTTTTTTTTTTGCAATATCACGATACAATTTTTAAAAGAAAATTTGTTTTCTTTTAATCTAGTGTACGTTTGAATCTATACATTGGAGGTTAAGGTTAATAGCCAAGTAGTTTAATGATTAACACAGGGAAAACGAGGGCCTTTGAATGGGTAGGGGATAAGCAAGAAACTGTGCAGCTCAGACTCCTCCTGCAGCCTACCTTGAGCTTCAAAGTTTTATAAATTAAAAGAGTAGCCCCTCTTTTTCTCCCTCTCTCCTTAACTATCACTCACCTCCCATTCTGTTCCTCTTTGTCAATCTTCTCGGCGTTGCTGTCCTGCAGTAGCGAACTCATGTCATGTGTCCCCTCCCGAAACTTTTTCAGCCTCCTTGGAGAAGGAAGTTAAAGTTGCAAACTTTTCCTCCTTCCCCACAAGTCCTTGGATTGTCTGCTGTCTGTCTCTCTTTCTGTCTGTCTATGTATGTTGTTTTTATCTCTCCACCTCTTCCTCTTCCCCTTCCCCTCCCACCCCGATGACGAGAGAGCAGAATGTGAAATTAAACTGTCAGTAATATCCCCTTTTTCATTGACCAACGCGTCCAGCGATGTAGAGGGAGAGGGGGAGAGAGAGAGAGAGAGAGAGAGCGCGAGAGAGACAGCGAGCAGCTGTGGCTGGGTCCTAGTGCCGCTTGGGGTTCTACGTCAGTCTCAGGCATAATTTTAATTCACCTATTGAGAGTCATGTAGCATGGAAACTGACCCTTGAGACCAACCTGTCTGTGCCGAACACAATCCCAAATTAATCTAGTCCTAACTGCGTGTTCCTAGCCCATATCCCTCCAAACCTTTGCTATTCATGTACTTATCCAAATGTCTTTTAAACGTTGTAATTGTACCCGCATCCATCATTTCCTCAGGAAGTCCATTCCACATACGAGTCACCCTCTGTGTAAAAAAATTGCCCCCTTGTCTTTTCAAAATCTCTTTCTTCTCTCCTTAAAAAATGTGACCCCTAGTCTTGAAAGCCATCATCCTAGGGAAAAGGCAACTTTTCATTCTGGAATTGAAATTATAGCCTCAACGATAGTTGTTAGAACACATTTGTTTCACGGATACCCTTTGAAGGTAGGGAATTCACAAATAAGTACTGGTAGAGGTCGTACTACATACCAGGCTGTCACTAAAATCCTTGCCCACTTTACTAATGCCCCTCTAGGGTAGGGAATTCACAAATAAATATTGACATTCACCATGTTGAATACCAGATAGAATCCCTACAATGTGGAAGCAGGCCATTTGGCCCATCAAGTCCACACCAACCCTCCAAAGGTCATCCCACATAGATGCATCCCCTGCCCTAACCATGTAATCCTGCATTACCCATGGCTAATCCACTTAGTTTTCACATCCCTGGACAATTTAGCATAGCCAATCCACCCTAACCTGCACATCTTTGGACTGTAGGAGGAAACCAGAGCACCCAGAGGAAACACACACAGACATAGGGAGAATGTGCAAACTCCACACAGACAATTTTTTTTGAGGGTGGAATTAAACCCAGGCCCCTAGCACTGTGAGGCAACAGTGCTAACCACTGGGCCACTCTTGACACCTCATTAATACAGCCTTCACCTGCTTCACTAACACCCCGGTCAAAAAGAAAATCTGCCCTATGTTTCCATTCTAGCCTACAGGTGACTCCATCATTGCTCCATCCACAGCAATGTGGGGTTGACTCTTCATTGCTCCCTCTGTAATTCAGGAAATGGTGACTGAGTGATTTTAAGGCTGGGCATTCCAAAATTGTGGATAAATGGGAGGGAAGTGAGTGAGGAGTTACAGCATGACACTGTGGTAACACATTGAACATAGAACATAGAACATAACAGCGCAGTATAGGTCCTTCGGCCCTCGAATGATTTGATGAGCCAATTAGATTTACGATTAAGCAACAGAGAGTTTCATCAGTTGCAGATCTTTACCATAATTAGTCCTTTATTGAAAACTTTGTTATCACGCCTGTAGAAAGCCCATCTGGTTCACTAGTGTTCTTTAGAGAAAGAAATCTGATGTCTTTACCCAGTCTGGCCCTATATGTGACTCCAGACCTAACTGTCCTCTGAAATGGATGGAGCAAGGGACTTAGTTCAAGGGCAATAAGAGATGGGCAAAAAGTGCTGACCTCACCAATGATATCTACATCCCATGAAAGAATAAAGATCAATACACACCTTAAGTGAAGACTTACAGAAATGGGTTTCTCTGTAGCGGTAACTCTTCCTTCCTTCCTTCAAGGACCTTCCCTAATATAATTGCATCTTTAGCTGATCTCACCTCCAAGTCTGAGTTGTAGAGTCATACAGAACAGAAACAGACCCTCCAGTCCAACTCGTCCATGCCGACCAGATATCCTAAATTCATCTAGTCCCATTTGTCAGCAATTTGGCCCGTGTACCTCTAAACTCTTTCTATTCATATACCCATCCAGATGCCTTTTAAATGTTGTAATTGTACCAGCCTCCACCCCTGCCTCATTCCATACACGCACCACGCTCTGCATGAAAAGGTTGCCCCTCAGGTCCCTTTTAATCTTTCCCTTCTTACCTTAAACCTACGCTCTCTCATCTTGGTCTCCCCTTCTCTGGGGAAAAGACCTTGTCTATTCACACTATCCATGCCCCTCATGATTTTATAAGCCTCTAAAAGGTCACTGACACATGATGGAAAAAGGTCCCAGCCTGTTCATTCTCTCCCTATAGCTCAAACCCTCCAGTCCTGGCAACGTCCTTGTAAACCTTTTCTGCATCCTTCCAAGTTTAACAACATCTTTCCTGGGAAGGTGTTGGTGTTGTGGTAATGTGTCTGGATTACCAATTCAGGGGTCTAGGCTCATGCTCTAGAGACACAGGTTTAAATCCTGCCAGGACGCCAGTTGGTGGAATTTAAATTCAACTAATGCGATCTGAAGCTAGCCTTAGTGACAGTGACCACAACAACCATCATTGATTGTCCGAAAAACCCATCTGGTTCACTAATGCCCTTTAGAGAAAGAAGCTGTCATCTTTACCCAGTCTGGCCTACATGGGACTCCAGCCCCATAGCAATATGATTGCCCTCTGAAATGGCCTGAGCAAGAACGCACATTTCAAGGATAATTAGTAAGCATTGCCAAAACGTGTTGCCAAATTTTCTCATCTTACGGCATCAGGACAGATGCAATAATACCAAATTTCAAAGGATCGCAGTGATTTATACGACTGGAGAAAAGAGCACTGATTGGCTGGCAAGTTGAGTCTGATTAACCCAATCACAATTACTATGATGCAGAAGGAGGTCATGGATCAAACAATAGGCTCCCCAAGCCTCAGAAGAGGTGCAAGATTTGAACATATAATTATTTGTTCACAGAGAATGGAACCCTGCACATGAATGTAGTTCACTTCTAGCAAGTATACACGAGCCAGGTTATGAGCTGAACTAATTATTTTCAATTAGTATTGCCTTAGCACAATCAGGACTGTACAATGATTGTCCAATCACAGAATCGTAGTTAAAAGTGTCTGTCTTGTTCCAGGTTTTGCAAGCAGGGGCTGGTCAAGTTCGGCATGCAGTTGGTTTGACACAAAAAATGTGTCCAATTTGATCTGCCAATTGCTGGGACATATAGCCTAACATTACGTCAGTCCCAAAATTCATACATTGATGTTCCATGGTGCGGCAGGCAGAGCATCATTTGGGACTGAAGGGAAAAGGAGAAATAATCGTAAAAGGGATTGTTTGTGCTTTGTGTCAGCAATAATGCTGTCATATAATGTTATCTTACAGGTGAAAGCCATTTGGCCAATTCCACCTGTACTAGCTCTTGAAACCGCTGATCAATTAGTCCCCTGCTTCTCAATTCGCATTTTCTTTTCAAGTGTTCATTCATTTCCCTCTTTCCAAAGATCCTATTGAATTTGCTTCCACTGAAGCCTCAGGCAGTACATTCCAGATCACTCACTGTGTCAGAAAGAAAATCTCCTTCCTCGAAATCTGTCTTTGGCCCTCTCTATGCCAACACAACTGCGGCCTCTCTCCAAATAACTGGAGTGTAGGAGGTTGGGGGGTAATCTGATAGAGGTTTATAAAATCATGAGAGGCATAGATAAAGTGAATAGCAAAGGTGTTTTCCCTAGGGTAGGGGAGTTCTAAAGTAGAGGGCATAAAGTGAGAGGAGAAAGACTTAAAAGGGACCCAAGGGGCAACTTTATCACAGAGAGAGTGGTTCATGTGTGGAATGAACTGCCAGAGGAAGTGGTGGCTATAGGTACAGCTACAACATATAAAAGACATTTGGACAGGTACATGAAAACGTTTTCACACAGAGGGTGGTTCGGGTGTGGAATGAACTGCCAGAGGAAGTGGTAAGTATAGATACTGTTACGGCATTTAAAAGACATTTGAACAGGTACATGAATAGGAAAGATTTAGAGGGATATGGGCTAAATGCAGGCACGTGGGACTAGTTTAGTTTGGAAAACTTGGTTGGCATGGACAAGTTGGACCAAAGGGTCTGTTTCTGTGCTGTATGACTCTATAGTTGAAGTCCCCCATTCCCCACTGTGTCATTCCAGTGGGATGTAGGGACACTGGCAGTTTGTAACCAGAGCCTGACTGGTGCAGTCATATATTTACATCCCTTGTTTCTATCTGTGGTTCAGGGTGTGTGCGATGATGTAATTCAGAAAAAATTCCACACAGTCTGTTTTTAGTATCTTTTTGGGCTGCAGTGATCCCATGCCCCACCTCCTCTCTACTGCTCTGTAGCAGCAGTTCTGTGAATGGAACCCTCAGTGCCACTCCTTATCGACAGCGTCATCATTGCTTGCACCCTGTCATCCCACCCCAGAGACTGGCTTGGAGAAGCGGAAGGTGTGTGCAACCGGGGGTAAAAAAAGAGAAAAACAAGAGAGATATACGTGCCCTTAATGGACCATGGTGAAGGTTCACCAAACTAATTCCTGGGGGAGAGCTGGACAAGGGTGGTTTAAATAGATTGAGGCTATATTCTGTGGGGTTTAGAAGCTTGAGACCTGATCTCAATCAAACATGCACAATTCTTACAGGGTAGACACAGGAAGGATGTTTCCCTTGGCTAGTGGGAGGTGGGGTTAGCAGGTAGGGTCTAGAACCAGAAGACACTGTCATGTTATGTCTCATAGCTGATGTGTGCCCTTTAAATCTTTGAGAGACATGCAAAAGTTATCATTGCACGGTATGTGACTTATCTCAGTCTCCGTCCTAACTGAGACCAGTTGCAGCATGACATGGTGTAGGAAGCACACTACAGTTTGTGAATTGTTTTGTATTAGCTCAAATGAAGCAGTTTGTAATGTATGTGAATACCAGGAATTGTAATAGACAGATTCAATTTGATTGATTATGGTCATATATACCGAGATATATTGAAAGGTATTGTATACTGTGTTAACCAGACAAATCATACCTTACATAAGTACATCAGGGCGATGGAACAGAATGCAGAATACAGTGTTACAGCTACAGAGAAGGTGCAGAGAAAGAGCAACTCTAATATATGAGAGGTCTGTTCACAAGTCTGATAACAGCGGGGAAGAAGCTGTTCTTAAATCTGTTGGTACGTATTTTCAAACTTCTGTATCTTCTGCCCAACGGAAGAGAGTATGACGGGGTGGGAGGCGTCTTTGATTGTGTTAGCTGCCTTCCTGAGGGAGTGGGAAGTGTAGTCAGAGTCATTTGAAGGAAGGTTGAGTCTTTTAGCGCTACCTTACCCACATCTAGTGGTTATCTTATAGGAGTTAAACGTAAGTATCAGCTAATCAGGTACAGATACCCTGCTGAAGGTAATAAGCCCATCATTGTATCTACACCAGATAGTGAGAGCAGATCAGGTCAAACACAGTCTCAGAATAAGGGGATAGGCCAATTTAGTACTGTTTGAGGAGGAGTTTCTTCATTCAGAGGGCAGTGAATCTTTGGAATACTCCAAAGAGCTGTGGAAGCTCTGTCAGCAAGTAAGTTCACACTTGAGATTGATAGTTTTCTATAGACAAGCCGTCCTCAAGTTGTGAATGGATCCCGTTCTGTTCACAAGTCGGTACACAATGCAGGACAATACAAGATAACAAGGTGTGGAGCTGGATGAACACAGCAGGCCAAGCAGCATCATAGGAGCAGGAAAGCTTGACGTTTCGGGCCTAGACCCTTCATCAGAAATTTTGGTGTTCATCCAGCTCCACACCTTGTTATCTCGGATTTTCCAGCATCTGCAGTACCTATTATCGCAGGACAATACAAACTAGCCATTCGTAAGTACAGGAAATGTTTATATGTTGGATAGAACATAGACCAGTACAGCACAGGAACAGGCCCTTCGGCCTATGATGTTGTGCGAACATGACACCGACCCTTGGTCCATATACCCCCATATCCCTCCATTCATATGCATATCTTAAAAATCTCTTAAACGCCCCTATAATATCTGTCTCCACCACCTCTTGCAGCGTATTCCACATTCCTACCACGCTTTGCGTAAAAAAACCTGTCCCTCACATCTCCTTTGAACTTCCCTCTCTCATCTTAAATGCATACCTCTTAGAATTGAACATTTCAACTCTGGGAAAAAGATTCTGGATGTCAACCCTATCTACGCACCTCGTAATTTTATAGACTTCTGTCAAGGCCCTCCTCAGCCTCCAACACTCCAGAGAAAACAAGCCGAGTTTTTCTAGCCTCTTCTTATGGCTCATACAGGTATATCTAACCCAGGTAGCATCCTGGTAAACTTCTTCTGCACCCCCTCCAAAGCCTCCACATCCTCCAGTAATGAGGCATCCAGGATCTTTAAAATGACACCCCAGTATGAGATTACATTCGTTAAGTACAGGCGTTTCTAAGTCAAATGTTTGTAACTTAGGGACTTTCTGGATTAAAATCATTGAGAGATACGGGTATAATGCAGGAAAATGGCATTGAGTTAGAAAATCAATTCTGTTCTAGAATGGCAGAGTAGGCTCGAGGGGCTGAAAGGCCTCATCCCGCTCCTCTTTATATGCGAATAACATGAAATGCAGGACCCTCAGCCTTACAAACCTGCTGCGCCATTCTGTAAGATCAGGATTTTAACCTCAACTCTATATTCATGCATCCCCCCGATAAAACATCTCCATGCTAATCAAAAATCCATGTCTGCCTTAAAAATATTAAAGTTCCGCATCCACTGCCTTTTGAGGAGGGGAATTCTAAAGACTCACAACCCTCTGAGAGAAATTGTCTCTCCTCATCTCTTGTCTTAAGTGGGCAACTTTTTATTTTAAACTATGACCCCTAGTTCTAGATTGTCTCACAATAGGAAACACCCACCAAGTCAGGATCTTTGTGTTTCAGTGAAGTCAGCACTAACTCTTCGAAAAATCAAAAAGATACAGATTTGTCCTGTCTAGCTTTTCCTCATTAGACAAATGTTCTTTCCAGGTAGGATTCCTTAGATTCCCATCCTGATGCACATCGATCAACTGACCCAGGTTAAGCCACAGATAGGAGGAAGGTTTTGGCACCTTGCCACTCACCAGTCATCTCCCTGGAACAGGAGCACATGGTGCCCGCAGATATAGAGGCATTCAAAATCACAAAAGGTTTTGATACAGTCTTCTTAAATTGCCTGGTGTCCTAGGTACGGGTAATTAACGCCAACCAAAATATAACCAAATAACAGACGACTTGATTATTTGTGATGTTATCATTTTTGGGAGAGGGCTTTGAGCAAATTGACTGCCGCAGTTCCTACATTGCAACAGTGACTACTCGGAGCACAGTTGCAGAACGACCCTCCCGGGGGACATTGGAAATGTGTCAGGGTTCTCCCAGAAGCTCAGACATTCCACCTGACTCACTGGGAACCAGCTAAAAAAGGCAAAGGCAGGTCCAGGAAGGAGCAGAAGTGGCAGGACGGAATGAGAGCATGGTCAATATGAGTTTTATCCATAGGAGAGGAGAGTGCAAAAGCAAGGAAGTTACGTTAAATGGGTATAAAACCCTGGGGTTCAGCCCTCTGCAGTACTGGGTCCAGTTTGCAGAATCCCTACACTGTGGAAGCAGGCCATTTGGTCCATTGAGCCCATACCAACCTTCTGAAGAGTGTCCCATCCCTGTAACCCTGCATTTCCCAAGGCTAATCCATCTAGCCTGCACATCCCTGGACACCATGCACAATTCAGCATAGCCAATCCACCCCAACCTGTACATCTTTGGACGATGGGATGAAACCAGAGCACCTGGAGGAAACCCATGCAGACAGGGGGAAGAATGTGCAAACTCTGCATTGAGAGCCGTCTGAGGGTGCAATTGAACCTGGGCCCTGGAACCATGGGGCAGCAGCGCTAACCACTGAGCCACCATGCCCACAAAACTTTGTGAACACTGTTAAGAATTAAATCACACAACACAAAGTTATAGCCAACAGGTTTATTTGAAATCACAAGCTTTTGTAGCGCAGCCTCTTCATCAGGTGCAGTGAGAGGGCAGCACAAAAATACAGTGTTTGTTTGTGTGCTGCCCTCTCACTGCACCTGACAAAGGGGCTGCGCTCCAAAAGCTTGTGATTTCAAACAAACCTGTTGGACTATAAACCTGGTGTGGTGTGATTTTTGACTTTATCTAGCCCAGTCAAACACCAGCACCTCCACAGCACGACTGTGAAGACTTCAGAGAAGGTGTAGACATGCTAGGATAGGTTGGAGAAGCTGTGGCATTTCTTGGAGAAGAAATTTGTTTGATGATTCCATAACTGATTGATAATCTGCCTCAGCCTTGAATGAACTTAATGACATAGGTTGAGCGACAAAGAATTCCACAGATTCACTACCCTCTGAGAGAAATACTCACACTGAGTGTAATTCTCATTACTAAGCTTGGGCATTAATCACTGCATTTCTTAAAAGGGAGTTAATTTTTATTTTTCTACTTTTTTTCCCAAGAACTTGTACTCAAGAATCTCTACTGAAGATGGTGCTGTAAGTGGTAACACCGTGTGGAGCTGGAGGAACACTGCAGGTCAGGCAGCATCAGAAAAGCAGGAAATTTGACGTTTTGGGTCAGGACCCTTCTTCAGGGTCAGATGCTGCCTGACCTGTAGTGTTCCTCCAGCTCCACGCTGTGTAATCTCTGACTCCAGCATCGGCAGTTCTTACTAGCGCTTTGAGTGGTGACTTGTAAACTTTTCACAGTACTCATGCAATAATAAAGCTAATTCAATTAAAACTCTATAATTTTGTGAAAATGCAGCAACTGGTTAAGTTCCAGAATGCACTGAGTAAGAAGTGACTGCAGATTCATTATCTGAAGGAGAACAAAATTTGCAGGGATACAGTGGGAGAAAAACAGAGGAGTGACATTAGGTGAATTGCTCTGGCAGAGAGCCAGAACAAAAGCAATGGGTTGAATGGCCTGCTGCAGTGCCGTAGCTATTCCTAAGACAGCAAATGTGGAGATGCTTTGTGAGGATTGTGAGGTGAAGTCGACGTATTGGAGGGAGTGTGCTAACCTCTGAACAACTCATCGATCTTTTGAACACCACCAACATAGCAGAGTGTGTTGATTGCACGTCGGACCTCTCAGCCAAATCAGGACCCACTGATGGTAGGAAACAATCTATCCCTCGATCCTGAGGGTCTGCCTCAGAGGAAGTTGGCAACAGTGATGTCTTTTCAAAACAAAGGTGAAATGCATCCTCTCCACCTATCTTCTCCTTTATCCATCTTCTATCCACCTCCCCCTCTCTCCTATTTATTTCAGAATCCCCTTCCCCTCCCCCATTTCTGAAGAAGGGTCTAGGCCCGAAATGATTGCTTTCCTGCTCCTCTGATGCTGCTTGGCCTGCTGTGTTCATCCAGCTCTACACCTTGTTATCCCTTATTTAGTACCCACCTTCAGGTTGTGTAGACACCACGGTAAATTTAGCTTTCTATTCATCTTCTTGTGCTTGAGCAAAGTTTTTAAGGGTTAGCAGCCAAAGTGGAATGGAACAAAATGGCTCAGTGGTTAGCACTGCTACTTCACAGTGTCAGGGACCCAGGTTCAACTCCAGCTTTGGGCAACTATCTGTGTGGAGTTTGCATGTTCTCCCTGCGTCTGTGTGGGGTTCCTCCAAAATGCTCTGGTTTCCTTCCACACTCCAAAGATGTGCAGTTTAGGGTGATTGGCCATGCTAAGCTGCCCCATTGTATGCAGGCTAAATGGGGTGGGTCTGGGCAGGATGCTCTTCAGAGCATCAGTGATGGCCTCTTGTGTAACATGAGGGAAATCATCAGATTTTATATATACATACGTGTTCATACACAAACATATGTTTAATAATACACTTACCACAGAGGTGATGCAGCAAAGGTTCACCAAACTGATTCCTGGGATGGTGAGATTGTTGCCCGAGGAGAGATTGGGTCAATTGGGCTTGTATTCGCAGGACTTCAGAAAAATGAGAGGGGGATCTCATTGAAACGTGTCAATTTTTGACATGGCTGGATGCATTGTTTCCTCTGGGTGGGGTGATCTGGGACAAAGAGGTCACAGTCTCAGGATACAGGTTAGGCCTCTTAGGACTGAGCTGAGGAGAACGTTCTTCGTTCAGAAAGTGTTAATACTGAGGAATTCTCAACCACAGCAGGTAGTGGAGGCCAATTCACTGAATATGTTTAAGGCACGACTGGGTAGACTTCTAGTTATTGAAAACATCAACAGGTATGGGGAGAATGTGGAACTATAACATTGAGATAAAAGATCAGCTACAATCATATTGAATGGTGGCAAGGTGGCTCAGTGGTCAGTACCGCTGCCTCACAGCACCAGGGACCCATGTTTGAGTCCAGCCTTGGGTCTTTGTGGCATTTGCAAGTTCTCCCCTGTGTCTGTGCAGGTTCCTCCATGTGCTTTGGTTTCCTCCCACAATCCACAGATGTGCAGGTGAGGGTGGGTTGACCATGCTAAATTGTCCCATAGTGTCCAGGGGTGTGCAGGCTCAGTGGGTTAGCCATGAGATGTGCAGGGTTACAGGCACAGGGTTTGCGTGGGATGCTCTTCAGAGGGTTGGTGTGGACTTGATGCGCCGAATGGCCCACTTCTGCACTGTGGGGATTCTATAATTCACTGAATATGTTTAAGAAACACCCAGGTAGACATTAAAAGCCTCAAAGGACACAGGGAGAATGGAGAATGTATAGCACTGAGACAAAAAATCAGGCATGATCACAGTGAATGACAGTGAATGGCTTGTTGGACTGATTGGCCTCCTCCTGCTCTTATTTTCTACGTTTCTAACAAAGAATGATCATTTGGACTGGAATGGGGATTTGGGTAAAATGTGTGAGGGAGTCTCTGTTTCTGATCGAATCCTCCCCTGGCGTCACTCACTCCCCATTGCGTGACAACATACAGAAGGAGGAAAAGTTAAGCTCGGTGCTAAGTGCCAGAAGATTCCTGCCCCTGTTCTTCCGCTGCACACAAGCAACAGCTTCCTGAGTTCGATTCCTCAGGGCTGGCATGCTCTCTTTCCATTTGGCATTCTCCTGCAAGTTTGCAAGCGAAAGCTCAAGCTCACACTCTGGAGGGGGTACCTCTTAAGTCTGCCTGGCTTTAACATGGAACAGGCTTCCCTCTGCTGGCTGGTTCAGTCTAAACAATGCTTGTCGGAGACAGATGCCTGGGGGGGTGCTCACCTGGTCTTGCCTAGTTATGTTGAGACTATACAGGCTGTCGGTGAGGCTTCTTCTGGAGTACTGTGTCCAGTTAATGTCAAATTGGAGAGGGTTCAGAAGGGATTTACCAGGATGCTGCGGGAATGGATGGTGTGAGTTATAAGGAGAGGCTGGCACTTCTTTCACTGGAGCTTAGCACGTTGAGGGGTAACCTTATTGAGGTTTATAAAATCATGAGGGGGACAGATAAGGTCTTTTCCCTAGAGTAATAGATTTCAAGACTGGGGGCATATCTTTAAGGTGAGAGGAGTAAGATTTAAAAAAGGACATGAGGGGCAGACTTTTTTACACATAGAAATGTGGAATATGTGGAATGAACTTCTAGAAGAAGTGGTGGATGCGGGTACAGTTACAATATTTAAAAAGACATTTGGATAAGTACACGAACACGAAATGTTTGGAGGGATATGGGCCAAGCATAGGCAGGTGTGACTAGTGTAGTCTGAGTTTATGGTTGGCGTGGACTGGCTAGACCAAAGAGTCTGTTTCCATGCTGTATTACTGTAGTCTGTCAGTCAATCCCAAGACTTGAAGGTGAGCCAATTAGGGGCAGAGCAGTGAATTTACAAACATCTGTTTTCGGTGATGTTGAATTGCTTGATATTAAATTTTATCACTGAGACAGCAGGGTGGAATCCCCCTTGCTGTTCAGTGCAGTGGCTATGGGATCTGCCACACGTGCACCTCCCAAGTGGCACGGTGGCCCCGAGGTTAGCACCGCTGCCTCACAGCACCAGAGACCCGGGTTCAGCACCAGCCTCAGGATGACTGCCTGCTTGGAGTTTGCACATTCTCCCTGTGGCTATGCAGGTTCCCTCTGGGTGCTGCAGTTTCCTCCCACAATCTAAAGATATGTGGGTTAGGGTGATTGGCTGTGCTTAAAATTAGGTGGGTTACAGGGATGGGATACTCTTTGGAGGGTTGGCATGGACTTGAAGGGCTGAATTGCCTGCTTCCACACTGTGAATATTCTGCATGAGAAAGGGCAGCTGAGGACTTGATTTAATACCAGTTCTGCCAGGTGAAATGTGGTATTACTATTACTGATTGAACAGTGTGGTACTGCCTCAAATCAGGCATTGGGAGGGTCAGATCCCTGTAGCTGGGGGATCAAACCCATGACCTCTGATCAAGAAACGTGCACTATGTATAAAAGTCATGAGGGTCATGGATAGGGTGGATAGTCAAAGTCTTTTCCCCAGGGTGGGGGAAATCCAAAACTAGAGGGCAAAGGTTTAAGGTGAGAGGGGAAAGATTTAAAAGGGTCCTAAGGGGCAACTTTTTCATGCAGAGGGTGGTTCGTGTATGGAATGAGCTGCCAGAGGTGGTGGTGGAAGTGGGTACTATTACTACACATTTAAAAGGCATCTGGATGGATATATGAATAGGAAGGATTTAAGAGGGATAAGGGCCAAATGTTGGCAAATGGGACTAGATTAATTTAAGATATCTGGTTAGCATGGACTGAAGGGTCTAATTCTGTGCTGTACAACTCTATGACTCTAAAAGATCATTGGTGAACTGGCTGAGTTTTCAATCACAATCTGTGGCTTCATGGCCATTGATTCAGACTCTGCAGTGGTGCCAACTCAGCATAAATTGTACGAAATACTAGGCAAGCAGGGTAATGGCGTAATTTCTATCAACGCCTCCATCTGAAAATAATGCTGACTAGTTGATAATGGGCCTTTCCACTGCAGATTAATCCAAGCGCAAGCACTAGAGATGGTACAGATAAGATCTTCAACAATGGTTACCTTGGATGGTGTTGTAGAACAGAGAGACCCAGGGATTCAGGTACAGGGAAGTTAAGAAGGTGTTTTGCACGTTTGCCATTGTTGCTCAGACCTTTGAGTATAGGAACAAATACTGAAGTTGCTGGAAAAGCTCAGCAGGTCCGGCACCATCTGTGAAGAGAAATCAGAGTTAATGCTGGGGATCTGGTGACCCTTCTTCAGAACTAGACTGAAATGTTAACTCTGATTTCTCCTCACAAATGCTGCAAGACCTGCTGAGCTTTTCCAGCAACTTCTGTTTTTGTTTCCGATTTACTGCATCCACGGTTCTTTTGGTTTTTCTTTGAGCATAGGAGTTGAGACATCACGTTTGTGAGGCCACTTTTGGAGTATTGTGCCCAGTTCCAGTTGCCCTCCAATAGGAAGGACATTATTAAACCGGAGAAGGTCCAAAAAAGATTTACCAGGATGTTGCCAAGTCTAGAAGATTTGACTTATAAGGGGCTGGATAGGCTGGCATTAGCTGAAGTAAAGGCGGGGGGGGGCGTGTTCAGAGGGGTGGGACCAACCAGGTCCTCACAGAGAGCCAGGGGAAAGTGATGGCCTAGTGGTGTTATCACTGGACTGTTAATACAGAGACCCAGGGACCTGGGTTTGAAGGCTGCCACAGTAGATGGTGGAATTTAAGTTTTAAAAAAAAAACTGGAACTAAGAATCTAATGATGACTATGAATCCATTGTTGATTGTCAGAAAAACCCATTTGGTTCACTAATGTCCTTCAGGGAAGGAAACTACCATCCTTACCTGGTCTGGCCTACATATGATTCCAGACCCACAGCAATATAGTTGATTGTTAATTCAGGATGGGCAATACATTAACTGAATGAAAAAAAATTAAGCACTTTTCTTCATTGTGGAATGTGGCAGAGCCAGCACTTATTGCCCATCTTTAATTTCCTTTAGACGTTGGTTCCGATCTACCTTCTGGACAATGGTGTTGGTTGCTATCGAAGTTCAGAGCCTAATAGTAAGCCACATTGCCATGCACCTGGAGTCACCTATAGGCCCAAACCAGAGAAGGAAACATGCCATCTTGAACTAAAGAACATCAGTGAACTAAATGTGTATTTACAAGATGGCCACCATTACATTAGCTTTTCCTTTCAGATTTTACCGAGTTTAACTTCTGCCTTGATGGGATTCAAACCCATGGCTCCAGAACATTAGTCTGAGCCTCTGGATTACCCCTCCAATGACATTATCATTAAACCACCACTTCCCCACTGACAAAATTAATCCGATACATGTGGAGGGAACGTTGGCCAGAATCTTTCCCAATCAACAGAGGAGATATCATTTCGTTGGAAGCAGTTCAGAGAAGGTTCACTGGATTAATTCCAGAGGCAAAAGGCTTGTTTTACAAAGCCAGATTGAGAAATTTAGGTCCATATTTGCTCAAGTTTTGAAGAATGAAGGTGGCCTAGTGGTTAGCAACTATCTATACGGAGTTTGCACATTCTCCCCCTGCCCGTGCAGGCTTCCTTCCAAAGACGTGCAAGTTAGGGCAGATTGCCTATGCTAAATGTCTCCAGAGTGTCCAGGCTAGGTGGGTTAGCTGTGGGGTTACAGGGTAGGGGGCTGGGTCTGAGTCTGAGCGAGATACTGCTCGGAGCATCAGTGTGGACTTGAGCCGAAAGGCATGATTCCACACAGAAAAGGATTCTATGGTTTAAAGGGGGTACGCAAGGCACTAAAGGAAATTGACAAATTTTATATAAAGTGTTGGCTTCCCCTTGTAGGTTGAGCTAGAATGAGAGGTTACAGTTTTGGGCTCAAGGCTAACACATTTAAAATGAGGAGGAATTACTTCTGTCAAAGTGTTGTGAATCTGTGGAATTTACTAAACCAGAGTGGAGGGGACACCAAATAAATCCAAGGTGATTTAATTAGTAATAGGTTGAAGGTTACAGAGAGCAGGCAGCAATTGTTGAGCGGAGATCAGCCATGATCGTGTTAAATGGCAGAATAGGCTCAAGGGACTGAATGGCCTACTCCAGTTCTAATGTTTTTATAATGCACAAGGTTGCAAGATCAGACTAAGCTGAAGAACAAAGCTGTAAAAAAGACACAGTCGACAGGATGTTTTGCAGAACTAATCAGTTTTAATTATTGTAAAAAAAAACAATTTTATCCTAATGCCTTCATTTTATTTCTCTCCTCTATGTCTGCTCCCGAGCCTTGTGCCAGACACCAAAAGATGTTACAAGCAAGGGCTTAAAAACAATTCTCTCTTCCTGATGTACTAACCCCCAAACTCCCTTCTTTCTTACCTACTCCGCCCGCTCTTCAAAGACAGACACAATTGGGGATTGAAATCAGAGCAGGGCAGGCCAACAGAGTTCATTGCTGCCCTGTGTGAAAATGCCCTCAAGACAGGTCACCAACCCTGCTGGAAAAATCACTCGCCTTGAGAGACTTTTTTTAAAACCCCTCTACTGCGTTGTGACAAGATTAAAGCACGCAAAACCACAACAGTGGGATAAATGCAACTACAGAGCAACCAATCGTGCCTAGAATGTGTCAACATGTTCAGATCAGTTACCTTGTATGGAATTCCCTGGTAAATGAACACCAGATCCTCTCTCAACAAACCTGTAGTCATTGATAATTAACGATCAAATCTGTTGACACCGTCCTCAGTTAATATTTGATTACCTTCCTCTCTTTAAATTAGCTGCATGTCACCGCTAACTAGTTTTGACAGGCACTTGAGTTTGCACAGCATTTTTTTCTTGCAACCTCAGTGCTTTTAAACTAATGTACTTTTGGAATGTAAAGGTAAATTGGCCATTGTCCTACCAGACCATCAAGACTCCTCTCTCATTAGAGAGAGACGACTTTTTTTTAATCTGAGGGTCAGCGTTCCTCAGGTAAAATGGGGAGAAGTCGAGAAGGAGAATCCCTTGTGGTAATCTCAGCCAGTGCAGGAACTGAACCCCACACTGTTGGCATCACTGTGCATTGCAAAGCAGCTGACCAGACAATTGACACCCTTTCTGGTACAAAGTTACTGTTATAATATAGGAAATGAGGTAGCCAATTTGACCGCAGCAAGCTCCCTCAACATGATGGTTAGCACATGTGGTTTCTCTACAAAGTGGTTGAGGAATAAATTTTGGGACACAGCCCTGTGTCCCGTATGGAAGATCCATGTACACTAACTGGCTGTGGACCCATTGACTTTTGCTTTTGGAATCTGAGGTCTGTGCAGCGACAATGTTTGGACGGAACGTGGCCAGGATATCAGAGAGGGAAGGGAGGAAGAATTTTTTTCTAGACCCTGCTTTTGAAAAAACCATCAGGTATGGGATCAGCGAGAGTAGGAGCAGCATCTCCAGAGTTCCTCACCCGAAATGTTGCAGTATGTCCCAACACCTCACTCAATACTATGCTTATCTCTGGAGCGGATGCTGAACCCACAACCTTGTGGCTGGGAGGTGACAGAGAGAAAGTGTCAGTGTTTTACTGACTGAGCCACAGCTAAATTAATAGTCGGGGTCAGTTTTTAAAATCGCTGGCCCACACACGAACGTAGGTTAGATGCACATCTGTAGGCTAGTGGCAGAAGTTGCTTGTGTTTCTACATGCCTGGGATCAGACAGCAAAGTTGAGAAAATGCTAATGATCGGCTAACAAGTCAATAACTTTCCACGCCTGGAAGTAAACGGTCTCCTGTTCATAAATATCAGTGTAGCTGGATCTTGGTCTGGCCTGAGCCTCTGCAAGTCACTAGCATTAAATTAATCAATGGAATTCCTTTTCTTGCTGTACAGGGCTTAGGCCATTACCCACCTTTTGAAACTACCTTAACGTATCCAAAATTATGTCAGAATCTAAAACAAATCGGGTTGATGTTGAAATGCCAGGACCAATAGTGCAATGTCTGGGCCTCAATTAGTGGATCTCCAAACATCCTGCAGACATTGATCTATACTTTGTTAGACATGCAACTCACTTTTCGGTGTGCGCGTACATGCATGTGCGCATGTGGTTTGGTTATCCTGCAATGGCCAATTTCTTCCTTACAAAGCTAACTGTCACACCCAAAGCTACCAGCTCTAGGGTATGTGATGTATACATTTTAATATGATGTGTTTTAAAGTTTTGAGTAATGACATATTGGTTTTGCTGTGTCTCCGAAGGAACTAATTTAACTTGCAAGCCTTTCTGTAGCCTTGGTGATTTTGTTTTGAGAGAGCTAGTTTTCAAAACTAGATTAACCTAACTTCTTAGTAAGGAGTTAGTGTAGTCCCAAATGAGAAATTTTTGCGTAGAAATGTCAGTGAAGCCGATAATGCTTAAAATCAGATGTACGAAAGCTCTAGGAAGAGGCTAACAAATTTTAAAGACTGGCAGTTAAGTTTAAGTCTACCAAGGTGTTTAAATAAAAAGTGATTTTTGTCCTCTGATGCAAGTAATTTGGAATACTGTATTAAACTCTGGTCTCTCTGCTCTAGTAACGATGTCGTTAAACTTGAAAGGGTACAGCAAAGATTTTGCCAGGGTTGGAGCTATAGGGAGAGGCTGGGACTATTTCCCTGGAGCACCAGAGGCTGAGGGTATAGAGGTTTATACAGTCATGAGGGGCATGGATAAGGTTAATAGCCAAAGTCTTTTACCCAGGGTGGGCAGTCCCAAACTGCAGGTTTAAGGTGAGGGGGGAAAAATTTAGAAGGCACATAAGAGGGTGGTGTGTGCATGGAACGAGCTGCCAGAGGAAGTGGTGGAGACTGGCACAATTACAACATTTAAAAGGCACCTGGATTGGTACGTGAATAGGAAGGGTTTAGAGGGATATGGGCCAAATGCTGGGAAATGGGACTAGATTAATTTAGGTTATCTGGTTGGCATGGACGAGTTTGAACAAAGGGTTTGTTTCCGTGCTGTACAGTTCTATGACTCCACTATAGAAGGGATAATTTTTGGTACTATGCACAGGCCAGTTTGCAATCTGTAAAGGAGTGTTTTGGGAATATGCCTTTTTTGTGTATTTAAAAATCTTTAAAAGTTTGTGTTATACATAGATCGATTGGTATTTTTTTTTAATCTGCACTTATTTTGATTAGCAAACTTCTGTGTGATTGTTAACACAAAATTAGCAACATCGTGTGCTTGTCTCGCCAAGAGACTGCCTCATTCAAACCAGATTTCATTCTGGCATCTAACTTGTGCAATAATAACATTCGCTGGGCTTATAACAATTGCCACGAATATTTAGTCAGTCAGCAACGAATTGAATCAGGAATTCAGGAGGAACCAGAGAACAGGATGTAGGGAATGAATGATTCGAGATGAGTCGCACAGATGTACTTTGGAGGGTGCAGAGAAGGTTTACCAGGATGTTGCCCGGTTTGGAGGGTGATAATTATGAGGAGAGGTTGGATTATTTTCACTGGAAAGACAGAGGCTGAGGGGAGAGTTGATAGAGGTCTACAAAATGAGGACAGGCATAGACATGGTGGATAGTCAGGGACCTTTTTCCCCGCAAGGTGGAAATGTCAACTACAAGGGGGCATGGCTTCAAGGTGAAAATTTATTTATTTTTTAAAAACACCGAGGTTGGTAGGTCCCTGGAACATGCTGCCAGTCAAGGTGGTGAAAGCAGGCACGTTAGCAATATTTACGGTGTACCTTGATAGAGACGTGAATGGGAGGCAGAGGGACAGAAACAGTGTACGGGCAATAAGTGGTGGGTCTAAACAAGGATTGGGAATCGGCACAGGCTTGGTGGCCAAAGGGCCTGTTCCTCTGCTGTATTGGATTGATATATTGAAGTGGGAAATTGGGCAGGCACATGAGGGAGAAGAAAGGAATTGAAGGATGTTGGTGAAGCCCCTTCTGGAGCACTGTGTCCAGTTCCGCTCACCTAGTTATAGGAAGGACATTATTAAACTGGACAGGGTTCAGAAGAGATTTATCAGGATGTTGCCAGGTATGGAAGGTTTGAGTTAAAAGAAAAGGCTGAATACGCTGGGACTTTTTCCACTGGAGCATAGGAGGTTTATAAAATCATGAGGGGTATAGATAGGGTTAGTGGTAGTTGTCTTTTCCCTAGGATGGGGGATTTCAAAACTAGGGGGCATATTTTTAAGGTGAGAGGGGAGAGATTTAAAAAAGACATGACAATGGTCTGGGGGTGGAAATAACTTCCTGAGGGAATAGTGGATGCGGGTACAGTTACAAGACATTTTAAAGATAAGTACATCAACAGGAAAGGTTTGAAATGATATGGGCCAGGAACAGGCAGGTGGTACAAGTTTAGTTTGGGATTTGGGATTAAGTTCAGGATGGACTGTTGGACCAAAAGGACTGTTTCTGTGCTGTATGACTATGACATGATGACTTAGGTAAATGGATGACGAGAGGGTTGGGAGGTGGCTTGTGTGGAGCAGAGGAGCTGAATGGCTTGTTCCTGTATTGAGTACCAGAGTGTGCTATGTAATTCTGCAGTATTGAGGGACAGGGAGGTTGGGGGGGGGGGGGGGGGGGGGGGGGGGGGAGAGCGCGCGCGCGCGCGCGAGAGAGAGAGAGAGAGAGATCGGATGGCAGGGTGGAGTTAAGGGTTGAGGGATGCGATTGAAGGATAGGGTATTAGGGGACGAGGAAGACGCAAGGAAACGACCTGGGCCCCCTCCACACACCTCCACGCCATTCCCATCGGATGTGCTGCAAGTAGGGGAGGAGGAAGGGCTTACACTGAAGAGGTTAGATTGAGGAATTCAGAAATCTCTGTGGAAGAGGTGTGACAGAAGGGGGGCAAAATCAAACAGATGGGAGGCTTCTCTACCCTGGGATGGTGTAACTGACATAGTTACAAACTCCCAACCCACTAAAACACAAATGGCTATATTTTACAATCATTTCCCCGTCTCCCCACCCCCACACCAAACACATCCTGCATTTAAAATCTGCGTCAGAAATTTCAATCGATCAATCATTACACATCTTCACCAATTAACAGTCACACTCACGATAATTTTTTTTTTGCTTCAGAAACAGGAGAGATCCCAGCAGAACCTGTCGATCTCCCTGGATGTGGAAGACTTCAGTCTGAGGCTTCTCAACTGGCCCCAGAATGGACGGAGTTCATTCTCTGACTCCTGTTCGTTCGGTCCTCTCTAACCTCACCGCGTCTTGTCAGGGGAGGGAGAGGGAAACGGTTCCACCAGGTCTGCCCCAGAAGGAACATATATGGGTCTCTAACGGCCCACCATACTCAGGTCAAGAGCCCCCCAAGCCAGATGCAGAGCCAGAATTCTGGCCCTGTCCTCCATCTTCATCTATCCCCCCTGTCCCATTCTCCCCATCTCTACTGCCCTTAACCATGGAGCCCTGAAGTCTAGCTACCCATTGAGCACTGATTAGGGATGACGAACTCCTGCCCTCGGCCTTTACTGCAGCTCTGGAAGCCACACTCAGCCAGCACTGCCATCGTTTTATTGGTTAGATTAGGAAATGTCAGATTCTAGAGATAGGACAGGGTTAGGATTTTTGTTCCTTCACCACAGCCACTTAGACGTGACTTTGAACGTTGCGGCTGGGTGGTTTCTTGCCGCTCTAAGGGAGTTCTTAATTCCAAGGGAGGGCAACACGGTGTCTCAGTGGTTAGCACTGCTGCCTCACAGTGCCACGGACCCAGGCTGGGCCCATTGAGTCCACGCTGACCCTCTGAAGACCATCCCTCTCTGGTGCTATGAGGCAGTAATGCCAACCCAGAACCACCTTGTCACCTGAATCAGCTCACTTGTTTTGGAAAAATAGAACACAGAATAGGAGCAGGCTATTTGGCCCTCCGGGCCTAGGTAGAGTTAGAATCACAGAATACCTGTAGTGCAGATACAGGCCTTTCAATCCATGGAGGTTGCACTGACCTTCCGGAGAGCATCCCACCCTATCCCCACAACTCCACATTTACCAAGAGTTAAGCCACCTTGCCCTGCACGCTTTGGGGTAATTTAGCACGGCCTATGCACCTAACAGACATATCTTTGGACTGAGGGGGTAAACAAGTCACAGATGAGCCAGAAAAACCCCATTGAAAGGATTGAGAGACTGAAGGGGCTGAACGGCCTCATGTGGATTCTGGTGTCAGGAAGCCTAGGAACAGGAAAGGAAGAAGCCATTAGCCCCATAGTGTCTTTGAACATTCAACCTGAAACCACCCTCCCCCGCCAACCCACCAAAATCACCCTGTGGTCACATTTTCCCCAGCTGAAGATTGACACGCAGTATGAGGGGTAAAAGCAAGGATGGGGCCAATTCGTGGGGAGGGAAACCAGGTGATAGGTAGAAAAGAGTGTTTCCTTGCCCAGGAGGGAGGCAAATAAATGTTTATCGGGGGCAGGGGTTGGGGCGTGACTTCAGCTAGTTTCAAAACTGCCTCTTTCCGAACATCAGCTCAACTCCTCCATCCCCCAGTGACAATCTCAACGGTGAAAATCAGAAGCTCTGTCCAGTCTCAGGCTAGTGGTTGCTGGAATCCACCACCGGGCCCTCGGCAGCCATTTTGTCAAACCTCTCCAAGATAGCCTCCTGCGACAGTTTGGGCAACCCCCCGTCCAGAGGGCAGCCCTCCACCAGGCTGTTCATGGGGGTGGGGGGTAGGTAAACCTCCTCGTCGCAGGCGGCCTCCTCCCCGTCCTCCTCCTCCTGTCCCCTCGGGACCCGTGAGGCAGTTCCCCACCCCCAGCAGACGACTGCAGGGTCTGACCGGCCAGCCTCCCGGGCCTTCAGGAAGTCCACAATGACAGGTAGCACCTTCTTGCGAGAGGCTTGCCCATTTCCCTGGTGGTAGGCCACGATTTCAGCATCTGGGCTGTCCAGTGGCGTCAGCTGTAACGAAGGGGTCTCAGACTCCTCCAGTGCCTGGCTCACCTATAATCATAGAATTAGGAAGACTCAGAGGAACAGTCCATCCCGTTGTTACGGACCAGACTAGACCCACCACACACACACCCCCCTCCAAAAGTAGTGTAAAGAGACAGCCTAGACTCTTAACTTCTGTATATAGAGGCAAGCATAAGATGCTGTGCTTCGCATAGGCTTTAAATCAAACTACTTGATTGTGTTATAACACAATAAAATACCAAAAGAAAAAAGGAAGAATTAGCATAATTTTACTTTAAGGTTTTGGAGTAGATTCTCAACCAACCTCAATAATTTTATTTTATTCTTGTTTTAGAGTCTTACAGGATGGAAACAGACCCGTCCGTCCTACGAGTCCGCACCCACCATCTTCCCAAATGGATTTAATTAGAAGCAAATTATTGCAGATGCTTGGAAACAAAAAGAAATGCTAGAGATCACAGTGGGTCAGGCAGCATCTGTAGAGAGACAGCAAACTAATGTTTCAAGTCTAGGTAACACTTCATCAGCTCTGGATGAGGCTGGATAGGCTAGGACTTTTTCACTGGAGTGTAGGAGGTTGAGGGGTGACTTGACAGAGGTTTATAAAATCATGAGGGGCATAGATAAGGCAGGCGTCTTTTCCCTAGGGTGAGAGATTTCAAGACTAGGGGCCATGTTTTTAAGGTGGGAGAAGAGGCATATTTTTAAAATCCGAGGAGCAATTTCTTTTTGAAACACGGAGAATGGCTCGTTGATGGGATGAACTACTGGAGGAAGTGGTGGATGCAGGTACAGTTACAACATTTAGATGAGTACGTGAATAGGAAATGCTTGGAGGGATATGGGTTGAGTGCAGGCAGGTGGGACTAGTTTAGTTTGGGATTATGGTCGACATGGACGGGTTGGACCAAAGGGTCCGTTTCCATGCTGTAGGACTCTATGCTTGGTCAAGTCATCGGTCTGAGGAACGAACCAGAATGGTTGTCGACCAGTTTATTAAAATTGAATAATTTGGTGTATTGACACTCCCTGTGCCTTTAATAGCTTTTCTGCAAATTCCTCTAACATTTTCCCATTGCATTGACCCAGCTCTTCAAATGCATTAGGCACCCAGGATCTTACAAAAGTCTTTCATTTCCAAATATACATCATTGAAACTTACTGGATTTACTTTAATTTACATACATCAGATAATGACCAGTCTCAATTCTTGTGACGCCTCCCAAGGTCAAATAAAACGGGTTTCCTCTCAATAACCCTGACTACCGTTTGTTGCAAAATACCCATCTGGTTCATTAATGCCCTTCAGAGAAGGAAATCTGCCCTCCTTACCCAGTCTGGCCTACAGATGACTCCAGACACCACAATGTGGATGACTCTTAGCCTCCCTCCATTATGTAGACTCTCAGAACCTACCGATTCTCTCAAGTTACAGTGTGGGCTGTAGACTGCCAATTGCCGAAAAGGTTCACTCTTCTGCTCGAAGGCGATAGTCATGACAACCAGAACGCTGTAGCCCCTGGCCCGACAAAATTCCTCAAACCCTTCTTTCAAGCCGGGACGGGCCAGCAACTCCTGCAAAGGGGAGGAAGAGTCAGAGATCAACACGATTCGTTAAAAACATGTCAAAATGACCCTGCTTCACAGAAACATTGGCAAGTGGGGCTTGTGAGCTCTGTGAGGCAATTCAACTGTGCTGTGCATCACAGCCAGACCCCCGTCCATTCCTCCCTCGCGCTAAATCTCGCTTCCACTTATTTATTTTCTCAAGGAGGCGACTTCGCAGGTAACGCTAACATTTATTGCCTATTTCCAGAAAGTGGCAACAGGGAGGGGCCTAGGGACAGAAAAAGGTGGGTAATTCAGGCAGTTGCTGAAGCAGTTTAGAATCAACGCAAGAGGTGGCAGTCACCTGAATTACCCACCCAATTTGAGGAAAACTAATAGGCCACTTTTGGAATACGGTGTTCAATTCTGGTCTCCCTGCTACAAGAAAGATGATGTTGTGAAACTTGAAAGGGTGCAGAAAAGATTTACAAAGATGTTGCTAGGGTTGGAGGGTGTGGGCTATAGGGAGAGGCTGGAATAGGTTGGGGCTATTCTCCATGGAGCATCAGAAGTTGAGGAGTGACCGTATAGAGGTTTATAAAATTGAGGGGCATGGATAGGGCGAATACCCAAGGTCTTTTCCCCAGGGTAGGGAGTCCAAAACTAGAGGGCATAGGTTTAGGGTTGGTGGGGGTAGGGGGAGTTAAAAGGGTCTAAGGGGAAACTTTTTCACGCAAAGGGTGGTGCGTGTATGGAATGAGCTAACACAGGAGGTGGCAGACGCTGGTACAATTACAACATTTAAAAGGCATCTGGATGGGTACTTGGTTAGGAAGGGTCTAGAGGGACATGGGCCAAATGCTGGCAAACGGAACTAAATTTATTTAGGATATCAGGTCGGCCTGGATGAGTTGGACTGAAGGGTCTGTTTCCATGCTATACATCTCTGACTCTATGACTCCTAGATCTAAATTCTCCCGTACAAGGAAACATCTTTTCTATATCCACCTGCCAAGTCCTGTCAGGATCTTACACATTTCAATTAAGTCACCTCTAAACTCCAGAGGATACAGGCCTAACCTTTCCTCATAAGGCAATCCACTCATTCTGGGTATTAGTCAAGTAATCCTTCTCTGAACTGTTTCCAATGCATTAATATCTTTCCATAAGTATCAGATCACAGTACTCCAGATGCGGTCTCACTAATGCCCTGTATAACTTGAGCATAACCTCCCTACTTTTTGTATTCCGCTCTCCTCACAGTGAAAATGGAACATTGTTCAATTTCCTGATTACTTGCTATTCTTGTATTCTGCAGTTAATCTATTTGTAGGCTCCTCTCCATAACTCACTTCCTTATCTTTGCATCATCAGCAAATTTAGCCACATTATTTTTGATTGTTTTGTCCAAATTATTTATATAAATTATGAAGAGTTGAGACTTTAGCAAGGGGCATTGTGGCGTATCACTCATGACATCCTGAAGACCCATTTAATCCTAATCTCTCCTTCCTGCAGCTGCCAACCTTCTGTCCAATATATTATCCCTTACACAAGAAATAGGAGCAGGAGTAGGCCATCTGGTAAGATCATGGCTGATCCTTTCGTGGACTCAGCTCCACTTACCGGTCCGCTTACCATAACCCTTTATTCCTTTACTGTCCAAAAATTTATCTTTGTCTTAAAATCATTCAATGAGATAGCCTCAACTGCTTCACTGGGCAGGGAATTCCATAGATTCCCACTCCTTTGGGTGAAAAAGTTCCTCGACTCAGTCCTAAATCTGCTCACCCTTATTTTGAGGCTATGCCACTTAGTTCTAGTTTCACCCACTGCTGGAAACAACCTCCCTGCTCCTACCTTATCGATTCCCTTCTTAATCTTATATGTTTCTATAAGTTCCCTATCTCATTCTTCTAAATTCCCCTTACACCATGGGCGTTTATCTTCGAGAATAACTTTTGATGTGGCACCTATTGGAAATCTACAAGCCATCCATTAGTTCCCCTCTACCCATGATCTAGTTACTTCTTCAAAGAACTCTAATAACTTAGCTACAAATAGTTTTCCTTTGACCAAAAGGAAATCTGTCTGTACTGCTCGCAAAACAGAACTTTTCACTGTACTAAGATACATGACGACAATAAATCAAACCAAACCTGCCTGATTACCTTGAATGTATACAAACGCCCTGATAGAACAGCTTTAAGTAATAGCTACTAACGTTTTGTCCTATGACAGATACTAAGCTAACTGGCCTGCAGTTTCCTGCTTTCTGCTTCCCTCCCATTTGAATCAGGTGTTTTCCAATCTAACCGTTCCCAAATCTAATCAGCTTTGGTAAATTAAAACTAATACATTAACTATCTCATTAGCTATTATTTTTTAAGCTCGTAGAATCTCTACAGTGTGGAGGCAGGCCATTCAGCCCTTTGGGTTCACACCTACCCTGTGAAGACCATCCCACCCAGACCCACCCCGTAACCTCGTATTTCCCATGGCTAACCCACTGAGCCTGCACATGCCTGGATACTATGAGACAATTTAGCATGACCAGTCCACCCTAACCTACACATCCCTGGATACTACAGGGCAATTTAGCACGGTCAATCCACCCTAACCTGCAAATCTTTGGACCGCGGGAGGAAACTGGAGCACCCGGAGGAAGCCCACGCAGACGCGAGGGGAGAACATGCAATCTCCATGTAGACAGTTGCCCCGAGGGTGGAATCGAACCCAGGTTCCTGGCACTGAGGGACAGTGGTACTAACCACTGACCTGCTGTACCACCCAATCCTAGGATGAAATACATCAGGACCCAGTGACTTGACAATTCAGTTCCAACAATTTACTCAGTACCTCTTCACTGATAACTGTATTTTCCCAAAGATCCAGCCTCCCTGACAATTCCTGATTACAGCTATTTCTGAGATGTTACTGGTGTCCCTCTAATGAAGACTGTTGGAAAATATCTGTTCAATTTGCCTGCCATCTCTTTCTAATTCCTGATCTTTAATGTCTATTGGCCCAACACAACTTGCTAACTCTCTTCTTTTCCCCACATATCTGAAGAAAGTTTTGTCATCTGTTTTTATATATTTGGTAAACTTACTCTTGTACTCTAAATTTTTGGTTTGATTTATTGTCACATGTACCTAGGTACAGTGAAAAGTTGTGTTTTACTTGCGGTACAGGCAGATCATACCAAACAAAATGCATTAGGGTAATAAAGCATAGCAAGGACTACAATGTTACGGCTGCAGAGAAGGTGCACAACAAGCGAGATCAAGAGTTAAATTTAAAATTTGAGGGGTCCTTAATTTTTCTATGATTAACCCAAATTGCTAGTTCACCTTTGCTACTCCTGCTTTCATGCCCTCATAACTGCTTTTGTTTAAATTCAAACTAGTACTCTTAGACCCACACTTCTCTCAGAGTCAGAGAGAGATACAGCAGGGAAACAGACCCTTCAGTCCAACTCGTCCATGCTGACCAGATGTCCTAAATTTATCCAGTCCCTCTCAACCCTTCCCATTCATATACCCATCCAGATGCCTTTTTAAATGTTATTATTGTACCAGGCTCTACTGCTTCCTCTGGCAGCTCATTCCATACATGCACCACCCTGTGTGAGAAAGTTGCCCCTTAGGTCTGTTTTAAATTTTGTCCCTCTCACCTTACACCTTTGCCCCTCTCGTTTTTGAACTCCCCTAACCTGGGGAAAGGCCTTAGCCGTCCACCCTATCCGTGACCCTCATGATTTTATAAACCTCTATAAAGGTTATCCCTCAGTCTTGACACACCAGGGGAAAAAAGCCCCAGCCTATTCAGCCTTAAACCCTCCAACCCCACACACATCCTTGTAAATCTTTTCTGCACCTTTTCAGGTTTAACAACATCTTTCCTGCAGCAGGCAGACCAGAACTGAACACAGTATTCCAAAAGCAGCCTCACCAATGTTCTGTACTGCTGCAACATGACCTCCCAACTTCTATAGTCAATGCACTGACCAATGAAGGCAAGTGTACCAAATGCCTTCTTCACCGCCCTGTCTACCTGCAACTCCACCTTCGATGAACTATGAACCAGCACCCCAAGGTCTCTTTGTTCCCCAGAACACCATTAGGTGTGCAAGTCCTGTCCTGATTTGCCTTACCAAAATGCAACACCTCATTTATCTGAATTAAACTCCGTCTGCCACTCCTCAGCCCATCTGATCAAGGCCCCATTATACTGACCTTCTTTACTACCCACTACAACACCAATTCCCTTAAATTAAGTGAAACACAAGTGTATGATGGCTGCTGCTCCCTACTGTGTTAGTCAAAACTAGGTCTAGTATAGCCCATTCTCTGGTTGGTACCACAGAATGATGGTCTAAGGTATGGGATCGCTGATGGGTGACTGATGAAGGTGAGATTGATTTGCTAAACCCCTACCTCGAGCCTCAGGTAGACAGCACTGATGGCTAAAAGGATATCCCCGCCAGATAAAACCTTCAGGTCTTTCCTCAGCATCTGCTCGATGGTCAACCCTGGAGACAACAGAATGATTTGTACCAACGGGATGATTTATTCCCTCCCCGTCTCTCTCAACAAATTGACCACTGGTGGCTCGTTGGGGAATCTCCCTTTCTCGCATCTCGAGTGGGGAGCTTTCAGGCGTAAGCCCCACAAAGAGGCAACGAAGCACAAAATCCAGGCTGACCTTCTCAGAAGGCGTGCCACATTAAAACAGCTTGGCTGTCTCTCTGGTGGTCTTAAGGAGTTGTCTTGATCCCAAGCCAGTTGGCAAAAATGTTACGCTCTTTCATAGAATCCCTACAGTACAGAAGTAGGCCATTCGGCCCATCGAGGCCACACCGCCCTCCTGAAGAGCATGCCACCCACACCCCACACCCTGTCCCTGTAACCCTGCACTTCACATCCCTGGACAGTACGGGGAAATTTAGCACGGCCAATTCACCCAGCCTCCACAACCCTGGACACAGTGGGCAAGTTAACATGCACAGTCCACCCTAACCTGCACATTGTGGGAGGAAACCAGAGTACCCGGAAGAAAGCCCATGCAGACACAGGAGGAGAACGTGCAAACTCCACATGGACAGTCGCCCGAGGGTGAAATCGAAACCGGGTCCCTGGCACTGTCAAGGCAGCGTGCCGCCCTCTTTGTGAATTGGTTATTCACAGAATGCGGATCCACATGCATCCGCCTCCTACTTACGAACTCACTTTAGGTGTTCTACGTTTTTCATTAAAGGCAGCCCACCACCACCTTCTCAAGGGCAACTAGAGACAGGCAATAATTGCTGGCCCAGCCAACAATGCCCACATCCCACAAAAGAATTAAAAAAAAAAAAAAACAAGGCGACTATAAGGAAAAGAGTGGGACCCTTTCCTTGGGGGCTGGGGCTAATATATATCATTCGTGCCACATTCCTAAAAAGAGATAACTGGAGGCATGGTGTTGTTTACGGGAACTTCCCATGTGCAAATTGGCTGCACTTTCCTCTACACTACGCCAGCATTGTGCTGCAGCCTCAACGGATTTTGTGCTCGGGACCCTGGGAGTGGGACTCAAATGTTAGCCTCCTAGCTAGAGAGCGCGCCTTGGCCCAAACAAATCACGAGGCTTCAAGCTTGACCCGGTGAGGTCCTCGACATTATCTCCCCTCGCTTCCTTCCTCTTCCCCATTCCCCCGCCGCACGAGGAGGCCATTACCGCTGACATCGAACTTGGCTCTCTGCAGTGAATCAAACACGACAGCCCTTGGCAGCAGATCCGGGAATCTCGACTCCAAGGTGGTGACGTATTCAGTGTCCTTTGGTGTCACTTTCCCAGCTTCGGGCGCCATGTTAATGCAGTCCAGGAGAATGGTACCTGCGACAGAAAGAGAGAAGCAAATCAGTCTTTCCCTTACAATGCCAAACAGTTACCCCCACAGTATTTACAGCCCTCTGCTCTCTCGTTTCACACCAGACTCCTTTTATCCTGCTCTTTATCTCCACTCCAATCGCCATAATGTATGTACCAACAGATTCGAGAACAGCTTCTTCCCCGCTGATGTCAGACTTCTGAATGGACCTCTTAAATTTGAATGTTGATCTCGCTCTGCGTACCTTCTCTGCAGCCATATTATTGGATCCCTCGCTCTGTTTCATTACCCTAATGCACTTCGTACGGCATGATCTGCCCATACCGCATGCAAAACAAAACTTTTCACTGTACTCACATACATGTGACAATATCAAGTCAAAAATATCCATCTATTCCATGTCATAGGAGGCACAAGACGTCAGTCTGCAGATACAGCAAAAAATTCACTTGGCCAATGGGATGTCATCTTTTTACAAGAGGAATTTAACATAACAAAAGACAGCCAAGTTTCTGAAAGTAAACTAGTTCCATTTGCCAGTGCTTGGCCCATATCACTCTCAACCTTTCCTATTCAAATGTTTTTTTAAATGTTGTAACTTGTTATGGACCACAGCAAACCCCTCAATATACTTTAAAGAAAGTAGCCTAGAGCCTAACATTTATTTTTCTTTATTCATTAACGGGATGTGGACATCACTGGCTAGGCAGCATTTATTGCCCATCCCTAATTGCAGTTCAGAGTTGACCACATTGCTGTGGGTCTGGAGTCACACGTAGGCCAGACCAGGCGAGGATGGCAGCTTCCTTCCCTAAAGGACATTAGTGAACCAGATGGGTTTTTCCAACAATCGACATTGGATTCATGGTCATCATTAGATTCTTAATTCCAGATATTTTAAATGAATTCAAATTCCACCATCTGCCGTGAGCCTGGGTCCCCAGAACATTATCTGGGTCTCTGGATTAACAGTCCAGCGATAATACCACTAGGCCATCACCTCCCCCAATATTTATTGCCTGTCCCTAGTTGCCCTTGAGAAGGTGGTGGTGGGCTGCCTTGTTGTGTTTCATGAAAAACGTAGAGCACCTAAACAGAAATTACCTTTCAAGTAAGTGCAAGGTGCAGTGTTCCAGAGGTGATATAACCAAACCACCCAACATTAAGCAAAACAATTTATTTACACACTATAGTTAAAATAACCTAACAATGGGAAAACTTAACCAAATAATAGATACAGTACCCATTACAATTAACTGTTCCAGTGTAGTCACATTTCCTAAAAATATCCGTTGGCAAAAAAGGCTAATTCAGACAGATTTTCACATGCAGTTCTCCAATCCAGGAGGAAGAGAAGATTCAGGGAGAGAGTATCAGCCAGGAGACATTCATTGAAGCTTCCAACTCTTTTGAGAGCACAAAGACTTATGCTTAAAATTTAAACCTAAAAACTAAAAAAAAAAAAACTAGAAAGCCTGGGTCCAAGAGAGCTGGCAATACCCAGGCTGCTCCCAACTTTTAAAAAAACCCCCAAGGCCTCACAAATTGTTTACTTTCTTAGAGACAGCTGGGCACCTCTGCATTACAACCTCTCTTCAAAACAAAACCAGGACAAAATAACCTCAAGTGATAGGATCGTCACAAATTGTACCCGCATCTACCACTTGCTCAAGCAGTTCATTTCACACATGAACTAGCCTCTGTGCGAAAAAGTTGCCCCTCAGGTCCCTTTTAAATATGACTCATGTTGCAGTGATACAGGATATTGGTGAGATTACATTTCAAGTTAGGGTGCAGTTTTGGTCTCCTTATTTAAGGAAGCAGCATTGGAGGTGGTTCAGAGGAAGTGTGCAATATTGACTGCAGAGACAAGTGCTTGGTTTGTGAGGAAAGGTTGCTCTGCCCAGGATTGCAAGAAATTACAGACAGTTGTGAACACAGCCCAGTCCATCACACAAGCCAACTTTCCATCCACTGACTTCACCTATACTTCCCGCTGCCTCAGGAAGGCAACCAACATCAAAGATCCCTCCCACCCCAGTTATATTCTCTTCCATTGGGCAGAAGATACAAAAGCTTCAACACATTTACCAACAGATTCAAGAAGCTTCTTCTCCGCTGTTAGTAGACTTCTGAATGGACCTTTCAAATTTAATGCTGATATCGCTTTCTACGTGCCTTCTCTGCAGCCATAACATGGAATTTCTCGCTTTGTTCTATTACCCTAATGCACTTTGTATGGTACGATCTGCCAGTGTTGCATGCAAAACAAAACTTTTCACTGTACCTGGATACACGTGACAATAATTATAAATCAAATCAGAGACTGGGCTTCTTTCTACAGGAGTTCAGAAGAGTGAGGGATGATTTGTGTGAACGACGTAAGACCCCGAATGGTCTTGACAACATGGAAAGGATGCTTCCTCTCGTGGGTCACTCCAGAACGAGCGGGTACTGTTATAAAATTCAGGGTCACCCTTTCAGGACAGAGCTGAAGGGAATGTTCTTTTTCCCTCAGAGGAATGAGAGATTTTGGAACTCCCTGCCTCAGAAACCAGTGTAGATGGGATTCTTGAATATTTTTAAGGCAGAGATGGATTAGATTCTTGGAGGCAGGGGGAAATCGAGACTTGTTCGAGGTAGATGGGAATGCACCTTTGTGGTAAGAAGTAGGCTATTCAGCCCATCGAGTAACCTAAACCATTCAATGGGATAGTAGCTGATCAGATTATCCTCTACTCCACTTTCCATCCTTTTCCCCTTAACACCTCGATTCCCTTCCTGATTAAAAATCTCTCGATCTCAGCCTTAAATATACATAATGAGCCACTCTCAACAGCCCTCTGCGGTCAAGAATTCCGCAAAATCAATCCCCTCAAAAGAGAGGATATGTCTCCTCATCCGTCTTAGATACGTGACCCCTTCCTTACAGTGCCCTCTGGTCCTAGACTCTCCCACGTCGGGGATAAAGCCTCTCCACTTCTCCTCTGTCAATATCCCCCAAAGCATCTTGTATGTTTCGATAAGATCGCCTTTCATTCTCCTAAACTCCAACAAGTACAGGCCCAATCTACTCAACCTCTCCTCATAAGACAGTCCCTCCATAACTTTCTCTGGACTGTCTCCGCAAGACTTTTCTCCAGAATTCTGTGTTCAATTCAGTGATAATTGCATAATTACAGCTCCCTTGCTGTCGCTGCCTCCTGATTTCACTGGGAAATAAAACCACTCCTGCTCCCCTTCCATGCCTCTGAAATAGCAATGCAGGCCCTTACTGCGCAGGACATAAGCAAGCTGCCTGTCCAGAATACCAGGCGCTTTTCGGATGATCCGTTCCGTCACCAACGTCGCGCAGGACCCCACAGGCTCGGTGGTCACAGCAAGGCCAGGGGTGAGGGGACGCTCCAAGCGCCGGTGATCAACCACCTCCGTTACCACGTCCTCCAGGACCGAGTCACCTCTACGGGAAAGGAGAGTCAAACACAGTCAATGCACACAAACAAGGGCAAGCTGCAAGTGTTAAAGCCTCACTCAGAAAACTTTTACAAGCTCCACAGAATCAGAGTTATATAACACAAACAGATCCCACTGCGCAGATATCCTAAAAAAAAAGTCCAGTCCTGTTTGCCAGCATTTGGCCCATATCCCTTTAAACCCTAGGTAAAAACCGAAAGAACTGCGGATGCTGTAAATCAGGAACAAAAACAAAAGTTGCTGGAAAAGCTCAGAAGGTCTGGCAGCATCTGTGAAGGAAAAAAAAAATAAATCTGTTCTGAGGAAGGGTCACCGGACCTGAAACGTTAACTCTGTTTTCTCCTTCACAGATGCTGCCAGACCTGAGCTTTTCCAGCAACTTTCTGTTTTTGTCCCTTTAAACCCTTCCTATTCATGTCCCCATCCAGATGCCTTTTAAGTGTTGTAACTGTACCAGCCTCCACCACCTCCTCTGGCAGCTCATTCCATACACGCACCACCCTCTCTGTGTGGAAAAAGTTGCCCCTCAAGACCCCTTTAAATTTCATTGTTTGTTTTCCTTGGACTGAACTCAGATTTCCAGAGCTGCTTGTCATTTCTCCATCAGTTCAGGCGTGAATGTTCACTGCTTGGAGGGGGACAGAGCGACAGCAGGAGGGTGGGGGGAAAAAGAGAGAGGGTGATGATGGGGGGAATGGCAGGGGGCGAGAGAGAGAGGGAGGGTGACGAGAGAGCACGCACGAGAGAGAAAAGATGGGTCTAGGAAGAGAGCAAAAAAAAAAGAGTGGGGGTTGACGGTGGTCTATTGGGGAAAGTGGGAACGGGAAATTCCAGAGATAAAAGGTACTGCAGATGCTGGAGAATCCGAGATAACAAGCATGGGGCTGGATGAACACAGCAGGTCAAGCAGCATCACAGGACTTGGTTCATTTGGCAACTACCAGTAGCAGAGTGCTGGAAGTCTGGGAACGCGAGAGCAGCCAGTATCGGATTAGAACTTGCCGTGTATAACCCACTTCCCATCCCCTCTTCGCCGTCACCAGCCTGGGACTCCATACCTGGGCAGAACGTTATGGTCAACCAGGGTAAGGACCAGTCGTCCATCCCTGTGTAGGCCATGTAGATCGATCTCATCCCGGAACACCAGCAGGTCCTCAGGGAGGCAGCTCTCCCGTAGGAGGAACGTACACTCGCCACGCAGAGGGAATTCGGAGCGTGGAACGTTCAAGACAGGCACAAAGGCAGCCTTCTGGTCCGGGGCAGTCTGTAATGTGGAGGAATAAAACCAGAAGGAGCAATTCAGGCTGTAATGATGGGTACAACAAAGACCAAACTCAAATAACCAACAACCGGCTGTCACATAGGTTAAGAACTGGAAAATCACCCGAATTTCTCCAAGAGGTCATGCCAGGGCTAACATCCAACACCGTTCATGTTGCTACTGCGCGGCATTTTGTTCTGGAATTAAACTAAACCCTGGTGGACAATAGAATATAGAACATTACAGCGCAGTACAGGCCCTTCGGCCCTCGATGTTGCGCCGACCTGTGAAACCAATCTGAAGCCCATCTAACCTACACTATTCCATTATCATCCATATGTTTATCCAACAACCCTTTAAATGCCCTTAAAGTTGGCGAGACAATAATTTCCCAATGCGTGTTCTTTGGCAACAACATGCTGTAACTGACAAAGGCCTTTCTGTCACACACTGCTCCATCCCCTGAAACTTGGGCCTGGATTTTTCCCAGTCATTGTTTCTGTAGGACCCTGCAGAATCCCCAGCGTATGGACCCCAAAGGAATTGCCCAAGAAATTGAGGATTGAACTGCTTATGGAGTCGCATGGCATGGAAACGGACCCCTCAATCCAACTATTCCATGCTGACCATTACCCCAAACTAAACTAGTCCTACCTTGCCTGCTCCTGGCCCATGTCTCTCCAAACCTTTCTTATTCATGTACTTATCCAAATATCTTTTAAACATTGTAACTGTACGCACATCTGCCACTTTCTCTGGAAGTTCATTCCACTCACAGACCACTATGTAAGAAAATAAATGTTACCCTTTGTCTTTTTTAAAATCTTTCTCCTCTCACCTTAAAAATATGCCCCCTTGTCTTGGAATCCCCCCACCAATCCTAGGGAAAAGACACCTTCCATTCACGCCTCAATTTTGTAAACCTCTAAGGTCACTGCTCAACGTCCTGGACCCCAGTGAAAAAGGTCACAGCCTAACCAGCCTCTCCTTGTAACTCAAACCCTCCATTCCCAGCAACATCCTGCTAAATCTTTTCTGAACCCTCTCCAGCTTAATATCCTTCCTATAACAGGAACCGCACACAGTACTCCAGAAAAGGCCTCATTAATGTCCTGTACAACCTCAACGTGACATCCAACTCCTATACTCAAAGGTCTGACCGACAAAGGCAAGCATATTGAACATCATCTTAACCACACTGTCTATATGTGATGCAAACTTCAAAGAATTATGTACCTGAACTCCTAGCTCTCTGTCCTACAACACTACGCAAGATCCTACTTTCAATTGTATAATTCTTGCCCTTGTTTGCTTTACCAAAACACAACACCTTGCATTTATCCAAATTAAACTCCATCTGCCACTCCTCAGTCCAATTGATCAAAATCACTTTGCAATCTCGAATAACCATCTTGCTCCGTTCAAATCTGAGAATTGGGAGGATCGGAATGTGGGCAAATAGAAGGACTGGTGAAGATTTAGATTAGTCTTTGTCTTGGTGCAGACAAGGCCTCTTCTGTACTGTAGAAGACTCAGGAAAAGTCTAACTCGTGAGCAACTGTAAAACTGACCTCTCCTCCCCAGCATACAGCACAGGGACCCAAAGCATCCTCCCCACCAACAGGCTGGATTGGACACCCACCCCCTCCCTGCTGGGACAGAACAGCCACATTGGACCTAATCCCTCCTGCCTTTACTACCCGGACCCCTCACCCAACGCTGCCTCCCCACCAGCCGACCCACCCTAAACATGCCGTCACTTAACTGGTCTTGTGCTTTGGCACCCTACCTACTTTGCACTAACTCCTGGCACCTGACCAACATGGCAAACTAACTTCACACTTATTTCACGCACAGTGTTTGACACCAACATGGTCAATGAGTACAGTTTTAAACAGGGTCTGAAGGGAGGTTTGAGATGGATGGACTTAAGGGAATTCCCAAGCCTGGGGAAGTGGAACGAAAGGAATTGGGTGATGCACATAAAACTGGAAAGGGAGGAACGCAGAGCTGTCGGGGCTTCAGGTGGTCACAGATACTAGGAGAGATGCAGAGGCTAGTGGGGGTTACAGATGTATGGAGTGTTGCTGGGCTGGAGGAGGTGATAGAGATAGGGAGGGGTGAAGGGGACGGAGGAGATACAGAGATATGGAGAGGGTAGGTGGTTACGCAGATAGGGACGTCTGTTGGGATTTTCACATAATTGCCTGTGATACTTACGCACCTTGCTCAGGAAGTAGGCAAACGCGATGGTGGAAACCATGGAATCCAGATCACAAGCTTCATTTCCAAGGACGACATGTACGCTGGGGGCTCCTCTCTGAAACAGAACAGCACTGTCAAAAACACCCAAATATCAGCATCCCTTTTCTCAGGGAGAGGCTCCATCGCCATGGCACTCTTACAGAAACCACCAGTGGCTGGAACCCCCGAGTGAGGGAGGACCCAGAGAAACACATTTCAGAGCCGTTTGCTGAATATCAGGTGGATGGTCTAGCCATCGGACAGGTAGCTCCGCTAGGTGCACCGAGTCGGAGGTTTGTACAGTCGCGCCTCAGTCCACAATTTCGGCCTGACATGGCCAGTGGCAGTCCTGCTGGAGTGCTGCACTGTCAGAGGTAGAACATTTCAGATGAGGTATGGAACCAAGACCATGTCGGAGTTTTCAGGTGGTGGCGTCACTGGACTAGTGATCCACAACCTTTGGCTAATGCTCACAGCTTAAAATCCCACCCAAATGCAATAAAATCCTGGTCAAATGATTAGATAACCCCTCTGCTTCACCGATGCCCTTCCAGGAAGAAAATCCACCATCCTTACTTGGTCTGGCATACATGGGACTCCAGACCCACAGCAATGTGGCTGACTCCTTACTCCTGGGCATTTAGGGACGGGCAGTGAATGCTGGGCATAGCTGGTAACATCCACATCCCATAGAGTCATAGAGCACAGAAAAAGAGCCTTCGGTCCAACCAGTCCATGCTGGCCATAATCCCAAACTAAACTAGTGCCACCTGCCTGCTCCTAGCCGTATCCCTCCAAACATTTCCTATTCATGTACTTATCCAAAATGTCTTTTAAATGTCAGAATTGTACCGCATCCACCACTTCCTCTGGAAGTTCATTCCATACTTGAACCGCCCTGTGTAAAAAAAAAAAATTGCCCTTCACATCCTTTTTAAATCTCTCTCACCTCGCCTTTAAAAAAAATGCCCTGTCTTGAAATCCCCCATCCTAAGGGAAAGGCAACTACCATTAAATCCATCTATATCTCTCGTCATCTTATAAACTTCTTTCAGGTAGCCACTCAACCTCCTAAGCTCTAGTGAAGAGGTCCCAGCTGTCTTTAGAACGCAAACCTTCCACACCCAGCAACGTCCTGGTAAATCTTGTCTGAACTCTTACCGATTTAATAATACTGTTCCTGTAACTGGGCGATCAGAACTGGATACATTACTCCAGAAGATGACTCACCACCATACTGTACAATCTCAACATGACGTCCCAACTCCCATGAACAAATTAAGAGAAGAAAGCCTATTTTCTCCCGCGAGAACCTCAATTTCCCAAGCAATGCAATGATAGATTATATCCTGCACTGAATATAGGTTTAGTTTTCTAGGTGTGGTCACAGCAGTATTGTAGGGAATACAGCACGGCACCATAGACTTGCCTTCAAAAAAGAAAAGGTCAGGGTCTAGGCTATGTCCTTGATACATCTGAAGGAGGTTTGATCTGGGCCACAACAAGATGATAAAGTGACAAAGACATTCCCACCAGCTATAAGCTTTATTTAAAATAGTCACTGCAAATGGAATATCGTCCTTCATTGCTAGAGGGATGGAGTTTAAAAACAGGGAGGTTATGCTACAGCTGTACCGGGTGCCGGTGAGGCCACACCTGGAGTCCTGTGTACAGTTTTGGTCTCCTAACTTGAGAAAAGATTGGCACTGGAGGGAGTGGAGGAGGAGGAGTTCAGATTCCAGATTTGTGAGGGTTGCCTTGTGAGGAGAGGACTGGGAATTTAGAAGAACAAGGGGAGGATCTTATAGAAACATATAAGGTTGTGAAGGGATTAGATAAGAAAGAAGCTGGGAGGTTGTTTCCACTGGAGGGTGAAAATAGAATTAGGGGGCATAACCTCAAAATAAGGGAGAGCAGATTTAGGACTGAGTTGGGGGAGGAACTTCTTCACCCAAAGGGTTGGGAATCTGTGGAATTCCCTGCCCAGCAAAGCAGTTGAGGCGACCTCGCTAAATGTTTTTAAGGCAAAGATAGGTTAGATTTTTGAACGGTGAAGGAATGAAGGGTTGTGATGAGTGGGCGGGTAAGTGGAGCTCAGTCCATGAAAAAGATCAGCCACAATCTTACTGAATGGTGGAGCAGGCTTGATGGGCCAGATGGCCTACTCCTGCTTTGTTTTCCCCCAGATTTAGAAGACAGTCTAGACCCTAACTTTTCCTTATTTTAAAGGAAAGTGTAAGGCATTGCTTTTCAGATGGAATTAGATTGGTCAAACTACTCAACTTTAAGCAAAGCACTTTATTCAGCACTGTGGTTAAAATACAAAAAAATACAAAATTGGAATAACTTAACACAATAATAGATTGTCTAACTACTGAACGGTATGTGTTCCAATATAGTAATATCCCATGAACACACTCTTTGCAAAGGCAAATTCAGTGAAATAGATTGTCTCGCAGGCAATTATTTTGCCTCCTGGACTGGAGAAAAAACAAAAAAATTGAGAGAAAACTCAGTAGCAGAGAGAGAAGTACTGCAGCTTCCATACCCAGCCTCAAGATCCCAGCAATTGCTGCTGAGAAACTAAAACTAAAAATCCCTGGTTCGATGGGAGCTTGACCCCACTCATCCAGGTGTCTTTTATTGCTTCAACTTTAAAAAAAACACCCTAAACCCTACAAGCTGTTTAAAGGTTTTCAATGGACAGCTTGGTACCTCACTCTCAGAAAGTCAAAATACACCCCTTAACGGCACAGTGTCCTTACACAAGGAATGGCCACCAGTTCTGCCTCACAGATGTAACTCTATACTGAAGGGGCAAACCTTTCACCCAGAAACTAGGATCACTTCATGCCTAATATCTCTTCTTTGAAGAAAGAACTCAGTTTCATTTCTGCTTCCTTAGCATTTTGCAGAGAGCTGGTCACAGGACGTTGATTGACATTAAGCATTGGAGTAGAGTTGGAGGGGAATCCAGCCAGTAGGCGCTGCCAATTTGACAGATGAAGGATGCCTTGCCAACGTCACTGCTAGCCCTTTCAGACACGCCCACTACTACTCAGGGTGTGCCTCAGTTCCCATTCCTGAACTGTTATTAGATGGCCGCAGACTCCCCTCCCCAACCACAATCCCCACAAAACATGCCTGCTATCACTTGACCGACAGGGCTCCCACTTCTGTAATCGTGGGTTCAAGTTCCATTCTTTGAACCTGATATCTATAGCTTGTTAATTTATGTATATTTATAGGGAGGCAATGGCCTAGTGTTACACTGCTGGACTCCTCATCCAGAAACCCAGTTCTGCAGACCCAGGTTCAAATCCCACCATGGCAGATGGTGGCATTTTGAATTCAATAAAAATCTGGAATTAAGAGTCCAATGATGAGCATAGAGTCATACAGTACAGAAATAGGCCTTTACAGTTCAACCAGTCCATGCCGACCATAAACTAAACTCGTCCCACCCGCCTGCACTTGGCCCATATCTCTCCAAACCTTTCCTATCCATGTACTTCTCCAAATGTCTTTTAAACGTTGTAACTGCACCCACATCCACCACTTCCTCTGGACGTTCATTCCACACAGGGACCACTCTTTTTAAAAACAAAACCTACCTCCTCACGTCTTTCTTCTAAATCTTTCTCCTCTCACCCTAAAAATATACTCATCTCGAAATCCCCCACTCTAGGGAAAAGACACTTGCTATTCACCTTAACAATGCCCCTTATGATTTTCTGAGCCTCTAAAAGGTCACCTCCTACACTCCGGTGAAAATGTCCCAGCCTATCCATGCTATCCTAGCCACATAACTCAAACCCTCCATTCCCAGCAACATCCTGGTAAATCTCTTCTGAACCCTCAGTTTAAGGATATCTTCCCTGAAACAAGGTGACCAGAAGAGGCCTCACCAACATCCTGTACAACCTCAACATGATGTCCCAAGTCCTGTACCCAAAGGACTGGTGAAGGCAAGCGTGGTAAACACCTTCTTAACCACCCTGTCTATACTTGATGCAAACTTCAAAAGATCCACTTTTGGAAAAACCCATCTGGTTCACTAACATCCTTAAGGAAGCAAAACTGCCACTCCTATCTGGTCTGGCCTACCAAACCCACTGCAACGTGGTTAGCTCTTAACTGCCCTCTGGGCAATTAGGGATGGGCAATAAATGCTGGCCTAGCTAGCGACGACCTCATCCCGTGAACATATTAAAACAGAGAGTAGCTCGGTACGAAGAGGAAGAGTGGAGCACTGCCATCTTTCAGGCTGAGACATTACACCGTGAGAAATGCCCCTTCTGGCAAAATTCATCCCATCGCTGACGGGAGGGGAGACCAGAGGTTAGCCTCGTTCTCCCCACACCCTGTCTCAATACCGATCACGAAAACAATGCTGCTGGAAAAGGGCACTCTAGCTAACTGCCAGCCACATGGGACCTTCGTGCATGCAAACCGGGCTGCCCCATTTCCCACCCATTCGCCATCGAGCTCCGAGGTGGCAAAAACGCGCTATGGAAACACAGGTGCTGTCTCCTCACCAAAAGCGCCAACCGGGCGGCCGTTAGCAAACTTGTGGTTCAAGTCGCGGCAACGCCCAATCCCGCCATCCTTAATCCCGACTGCAAAGGCCAAATGGCCTCCCCCAACCCCCATCCCAAGTCAGGCAGAGAATCGCAGAACCAGAGATGGCCGTCTGGCCCATTGTGTTGGGACCTGTCCCCTGTTACATGAGTAACTCAGCTAGTTCCCACTTCTCTGCCACTTGCCTGTAAAATCCCCCACCTCCAAGAGAATCATTCAGTACAAATCAAAGAGATTTGGGCGATTCAGGCCCAGGACAAAGGGTTTCAAAATTTAAAAAAAAAAAAAAGGAATAAAGATACATCTGTTTTGCTCCCTTACCAGGTCCTCTTGCTCAGTCAGGGACTGTCTCGAAAGGGTTACAGAGTTCCGCAACTCGGGTTGGCTGGACGAATACAACACAGCTTCTTGCTGAATCATCCCTGGGTTAACTATGGAATTCTTTACCGCAGAGGGCTGTTGAGATTGGGCTGTTAAGGACATTCTGTATCACTCGCTTCTGACTCAAAGCCCCCTCTGCTATGGCCAGGCTGCCCTTTCCAGCCATACAGGACCACAAAACATAACAGCAGAAGTAGGCCATTTGGCCCATCGAGTCTACTCCACCCATCAACTCCCTATAGAATCCCTACAGTATGGAAGCAGGCCATTCGGGCCATCAAATCCACACTGACCCCCACCAACTCCCAAGATCATCCCACCCAGACCCACCCTATCCCTGTAACTCCGCCTATCGCATGGTTAACCTACCCACCCTGCACATGCCTGGACACTATGGGACAATTTAGCACGGCCAATCTGCCCTAACCTGCATACCTTTGGACTGTGGGAGGACGCTGGAGCACCCGAAGGGAAGCCACACAAACACAGGGAGAAAGTGCAAACTCCATGTTTGGTGAATCAAACCCAGGTCCCTGGCATTGTGAGGCAGCAGTGCTAACCACTGAGCCACCGTGCCAGCCCTTGCCTGCCTTTTCCCCATAACCTCCATCCCTTTACTGATTAAAAAACAGAACGTCCTTAACAGCCCTCTGCGGTAAAGAATTCCATAGATTCACTCCCCTCAGAACATAGGAGGGATGGTTAGTAAATTTGCAGATGACCAAAATTGGAGGTATAGTGGACAGAGAAGAAGGTTACCTCAGAGTACAACAGGATCTTGATCAGATGGGCCAATGGGCCCAGAAGTGGCAAATGGAGTTTAATTTGGATAAATGAAAGGTCATCCATTTTCATAAAACAAACAACTAAACGTAGGGCCTCGAAGTGTTATAGAACAGAGAGATCTAGCAGTTCAGGTATATAATTCTTTGAAGTCTGCATCACATGGACAAGGTGATTAAGTTTATCACGCTTGTCTTCATTGTTCAGACCTTTGAGTACAGGAGTTAGGATGTTATGTTGAGATTATACAGGACAATGGTGAGACCTTTTCTGGAGCACTGTCCAGTTCTGGTTGCCCTGCTACAGGAATGATATTATTAAGCTGGAGAAGGTTCAGAAAAGATTCACCAGAATATTCCTGGGTATGTCGGTTTAAGTTACAAGAAGAGACTGGGACTTTTTTCACTGGCGCATAGGAAGTTGGCCTTAAGGAGGTTTATAAAATCACGAGGTGTATAGATAATGCGAATGGCAGGTGTCTTTTCCCTGTGGTGGGGGACTTCAAATCTAAGGGACATATTTTTAAGAAGAAAAATATTTTAAAAAGACATGAGGTGCAGTTTTGTTTTTACATAGAGCGGTTCATGTGTGGAATGAACTTCCAGAGGAAGGGGTGGATGCGGGTACAGTCACAACATTTAAAAGACATTTAGGTAAGTACATTAGTAGGAAAGGTTTGGAAGGATATGGGCCAGGAGCAGACAGGTGGGACTAGTTTAGACATAAGGTGTGGAGCTGGATGAACACGGCAGGCCAAGCAGCATCATAGGAGCAGGAAAGCTTGACGTTTTGGGCCTAGACCCTTCATCAGAAATGGGGGAGGGGAAGAGGGTTCTGA
>JAHRHZ010000169.1:370611-381059 GCA_024137785.1 Ginglymostoma cirratum
GCCAAGCAGCATCATAGGAGCAGGAAAGCTTGACATTTCGGGCCTTTGATGAAGGGTCTAGGCCCGAAACGTCAAGCTTTCCTGCTCCTATGATGCTACTTGGCCTGCCGTGTTCAACCAGCTCCACATCTTGTTATCTCGGATTCTCCAGCATCTGCAGTACCTATTATCCCTGGGACTAGTTTAGTTTGGGATTATGGTCGGCATGAACTGGTTGGACCAAAAAGGGTCTGTTTCCGTGCTGTACGACTCTATGACTCCTTCTTTCAAAGGAAAGAAAGTAACAACAGCCTGACAGTCAATACAGTTTTATCACTACAGAAACAAATGTAGGTTACTAAGATGTTGTGCAGGGGTTGGATGAAGAGACATAGGTGAGAACTCATCTCACATTCTAATACCTATCAGTTCTATATACACTGCTTTGAGGTACAAATAAGACCCACTAGCAGCACATGCTCCCTCAGCACTGACCCACCAGCAGTGGTTATACTTAATGACCCAATCTCGACAGCCCTTTGTGGTGAAGAAATCCACAAATTCATTCCCCTCAGACAGAAGAAATTCCTCCTCTGTCTTCAATGGGTAATCTGTTATTCTGAGATGATGCCCCTCTGGTTCCTAGACTCCCCCACACAAAGTGGGGGGGGGAACACCCTCTCCTGTCAATTTCCCCCTAAAAATCTGGTGTGTCTCAATAAGGTTGCCTCTCATTACAGTCTCAGTACGGTCCCAAGCTACTCAACCCCTCCTCATAAGATAGCACCCCCATACCAGCCGAATGAACCTTCTCTAGACTGCCTCTGATGTCAATATACCTGTCCTTCGAGAAGATTAGATACTAACATACGAATTAGGAGCAGTTCTAGGCCACTCAGCCCCTCGAGCCTGCCCCACCATTCATTAAGATCATTGACTGACCTAATTACTGTACATTCCCACCAACCCACCCAATAACTCCCCTCCCCTCCCTTATCAAGAATCTACCTCCCTCTGCCTTAACAATATTCAAAGACTCAGTTTCCACCACCTTTTGAGAAACAGGGTTCCAAAAAAATTGCAACCCTCAGATGGGCCGAGGAGTGGCAGATGGAGTTTAATTTAGATAAATGTGAGATGCTGCATTTTGGAAAGGCAAATCACGGCAGGACTTGTACACTTAATGGTAAGGGCCTGGGGAGTGTTGCTGAACAAAGAGACCTTGGGGTGCAGGTTCATAGTTCCTTGAAAGTGGCATCACAGGTAGACAGGGCGGTGAAGGTGGCATTTGGTACACTTGGCTTTATTGGTCAGTGCATTGAGTACAGAAGTTGGGAGGTCATGTTGTGGCAGTACAGGACATTGGCTAGGCCACTTTTGGAATACTGCATTCAGTTCTGGTCTCCCTTCCATAGGAAAGTTGTTGTTAAACTTGAGAGGGTGCAGAAAAGATTTACAAGGATGTTGCCAGGGTTGGAGGGTTTGAGCTATAAAGAGAGGCTGAATAGGCTGGGGCTATTTTCCCTGGAGCGTTGGAGGCAGAGGGGCGACCTTAAAGGGGTTTATAAAATGAGGGGCACGAATAGGGTGAATAGCCAAGGTCTTTTATTCCTAGGGTGTAGGTTTAAGATGAGAGGGGAAAGATTTGAAAGGGACCGGAGGGGCAACTTTTTCACACGGAGGGTAGTGCGTGTATGGAACAAGCTGCCAGAGGAAGTGGAGAAATGTTGTGCTATTACAACATTTAAAACACATCTGGATGGGTACATGAATAGGAAGGGTTTAGAGGGATATTGGCCAAATGCTGGCAAATGGGACTAGATTACTTTAGGATATCTGGTCAGCATGGATGGGTTGGACCATAGGGTCCGTTTCCATGCTGGGAGAGTCTATGACTCACTCCCCAGTGCCCCACATTCCCCTGTCTGTATGACGGTTCACTGCCGATCGGGATAGAGTCCTTGTTTTTAATCAAAAACAGAGCGGGAGTGAAGAGGAAGACCAAGATTCGGAGTTGCACTGGTTTCATCGAACAAGTCAGCTTGGAGAAGCCAGAACGAGCTGCTGACTCACCCTCAGTAAGTCACTGGTTGCTTTCCCTGTTTGAAAAGGAAAGTGAATATCAGGGCATGTGGAAATTCCACTCCTCCGCATCACGAGTTGTCAAGGGCCCTCGATGATATCATTGGCATTTTCAGCTCAAAAGAAACAGTCAGGGTGGCAGACAAAATTAAAGGAGGGGAGGGGAGGGGAGGGGAGGGGAGGAACGATTTTAACACCGGCCTTGAAAAGGATCCCCCGGTTCAGAACAGACATTGTCCACCCCAACCCGGCTCATCCCAGTCCTATCACATTCTGGTTCCATTTTACCACCAATTTCCTGGGCAAACCTCCACGTCGAACGCACACAGTCATTCTTTCGTTGTTCACTGTCAGGGCGTGGGCGTCACTGGTCAGGCCAGTGTTTTTCTTGCCAAGGCAGCAGTTGAGAGTCGCCGTGGGCCCGGGGTCATTTGTAGGTCCAGCCCGGATAAGCAAGGCAGATTCCCTTCCCCTAAAAGGGGCTGTTAGCGCATTCTGAAGAATTTCGCTGCAGTCCAGCACTGTTGCAAATGTTGCAAACTCTAATCCCGATGGGGTGAAGGGCCCCAAGAAAGGATCATTTGCTATTCTGCCATTAACACCCTCTCTGGAACAACATTTCGTCCTTTATCTGTACTACACTGTTTGCCATGAAGGACACCCTTTTTGTGGGGCAGTCTAGAACCGGGGTGGGGGGGGGGGCAGCAGCACAGTATCAAAATGAGAGGTTACCCGTTTTAAGATGAGAAAGGGAGGGAACATCTTTTTTTCCCTCCCAGTGTTGTCAGACTGTGGAGCTCTCTCTGCATGAGCGAGAGCGAGAAAACACTGACTATTTTTAAAATGGAAGTGAGATATGTTCTCGACCGAGAGAAAAGTGGATTCGAGACAGTGACCTTGCTGACTGACAAGAAGAGGCTCTGAAGGGACCGAGTGACCTGCTTCTAATTTGCTCGCATGGCCACGAAACAGGTTCCGCCATCATTCCACAAAGCCATTTCCCTGGCTAAGGAGTGGTGCCCCCACCTTACCGAGGTTGTGACAGGCACGACACAAATGTAAGCTGCCTTGGACTCCAACAGAGGAAGGAATATCAGCCCCTTCCTCTACACACACCTCCCAAAATCAAGCAGAACTTTCAGGGTATATCGAATACATTTTTAAAAATTCATTCATGGGATGAGGGCTAGGCCAGCATTTATTGTCCATCCTTAAATCGCTCGGTTAAGAGTCAACTGCATTGCTGTGGGTCTGGAGTCACGTGTAGGCCCAGGTGAGGTAAGGATGGCAGTTTCCATCCCTAGAGGACATTTCCGGGATGCTCCCCCAAACAAAATCAACACCGGATTCAAGGTCATCATTAGACTCTTAATTCCAGATTTTAAACCGAATTCAAAATTCCACCATCTGCCGCGGCAGGATTTGAACCCGTGTCCCCAGAACATGAGCTGGGTCTCTGGATTAATCATCCACCAAGAATACCACTGGGCCGTTACCTCCCTGTCTGTGGTGTCTCTCTTTCTCTCTCTCTCTCATCAACTCCACCCACTCTCTGGTATGTAGCTGGCAGACTGACAAGGCAGCCAGTTGGAACACGATGCGAGAAGGTTCAGTCAGCAGATGACGGATGTTACTCCGACCCCAGCTCCAGCGAATCAACTCAGCTCTCCCTAAACTTCCCTGCCTGTCTCCGCCTTTAAGACACCCCTGAAAAAAGAGAGCTCTTTGAGCTCGTGGCCACCTGTCCCTGATATCTCATGAGGCTCGGGTGAGATTTTTGTTCGATTTAAGTTCCTGTGCAGTACCTTGATCTGCACCCCAGCGTGGGATTGTTCCAAAATAGCTGCTGTATTACTCTGCAAATGACCCAAAGTAAAAATTGCCCTGCTATGTCTAAAGGAAAGCTATTATTAAACTGGAAAGTGCTCAAAAATGGATGTTACCGGGACTGGGAGGGTTTGCGCTGTAGGAAGAGGCTGGGGCTATTTTCCCTGGAGCATTGGAGACTGAGGGCTAAAGTTAGAGGTTTATATAATTAAGAGAGGCATAGATGTGACAAAGATGTTGGCTATTTACCCAAAGTCCAAAACTAGAGGTCATAAATTTAAGGTAAGAGGGGAAAGGTTTAAAAAGGACCTGAGGGGCAACTTTTTCACACAGAGGGTGGCGCGTGTATGGAACGAGCTGCCAGAGGAAGTGGTGGAGGCTGATACAATTACAACATTTAAAAGGCATATGGATGGGGACATGAATAGGAAGGGTTCAAGAGGGATATGGACCAAATGCTGGCAAATGTAAGAAGATCAGTTTAGGATGTCTGGTCAGCACAGATGAGTTGGACCTAAGGGTCTGTTCCATGCTGTACACCTCTATGACTATTTCCTGTCAAATCCAACACTGCTCCATCAGTCCATTCATAACGATCAGTAATGGCAGGAGTCATCAAAAAGTGCTATCAAATGGTAGTTACACAGTAGTCCTGCTCACCAATGCCCAGGTTGGTTCTCTGGGGCGCCCAGCTTCTGATTTCATTACAGCCTTGGCCCAAGCATGGTCAGAAGAGCCAAACTCCAGCGGTGGGGTGAGAGAGACTGCCCTTGACATGAAGGCCAAATCTGACAGAGTGTGGCATCAAGAAATTCAAGGTAAACATAAGTCAATGGGAACCATCCCAAGCACAAAGGAAGATACCTGCGACTGACAGAGATCAATCTCCTCAGCCCCAGGACATCCCTGCAGGAGCTTCTTAAAGGACTGTCCTCGGCCCAACCATCTTCAACTGCTCCCATAACATGTAGCAGCAGAAGTAGGCCATTCAGCCCATTGGGTCTGCTCCACCATTCAATGGCTAATCTGATAATCAACTCTACTTTACTGTCTTTTCCACATAACCTTCGACTTATTTTTAATTGGCGAGAAAATCAATCTTAGACTTGAATATACTGAATAACATAAACTCAACAGCCCTCTGCACTAAATCATTCACTCCCCTCAAAAGAGAAGAAATTCCTTCCCGTCTTTGTCTTCAATGGCCGATCTCATCCTCTCGCCCCTCTAGTCCGAGACTCTCCCACAATGGGAAGCCACATCTCCCCTGTCAAGCCCCCCTAAGAATCTTATATTTCAATAAAAAGTCTTCTCTCATTCATCTAGAGTCCAGTGCATACAGGCCTGAATCTACTCAACCTCTCAATTCTCCATACCTGGGATGAACCAAGTGAAACTTCTCTGAACTGCCTCCAATGTGAATCTATTTTTCCTTAGAGAAAGGACCCAAAATTATTCACAATATTCCAGCTGTGGTCTGACTCGTGTCTACTATAGTTTAAGCAAGACCTTCCCATTTTTATCCTCTAATCTCTTTGATAAAAGACCAGCATTCCTGGGACAAGCTAAGCAGAGACAGGCACGGGAATTCCTAGAAGTCTGGTACTCCACGAAGAAAGCCATCAATAAGCCATCACATAGAACTCGACCCCATATACACTCCACTACGAAGTAAAACCAGAAGGGAGGCAATCCAGCTCAACGGACTCCAGAGTTTAAAAACCAGACGGGAAAACACACCGCCACTTCATCAGAGGCTGCACTGATGATGTTACCCAGCAGGGTAATGAAACGTCTGCGGAACAACAAACCAGCTCGGCGAGCCAACCAACCTCAACACCCACAATCCGAGCTACAAATCTACTCCAAAACATTGAGAGAGCAGCATTCCATTTGCCTTCAGTTACCCATTGAAATTAATTGCTAGCTTCTTCAACAACCTATCCCTCCATCACTGGGTCCGAAGTGGGGCTGTTTGATAATTGCCTCAGCACCATTTGCGACACCTTGAACATGCATGCCCATTTGCAGAAAGACCTGGCAACAAATCAACCAGTGGCAGCAATGACCATCTCCAGTGACAGGATCAAAATATTTCCCGTCACATTCGATGGCACTATCATCACTGAATGCTGCACCCTCTGGGAGTTACTACTGACCAGAAACTGAACCGGACCACCATATAAATATAGTGGCTACCACAAGTCAGAGACTGGAATCCTGCAGTGAGTAACTCAGCTCCCGACTCCCAAACCCTATCCAACCGTTGACTAGGCACAAGTCAGGAGTGTAGGGAATACTCCCCATTTGCCCCAGATGGGGGCAGTTCCAACAACACTAGAAGTTGACACCACATCTGCAAACATCCATTCCCTGCACCACCAATGCTCAGTTGCAGAAGTGCATACCATCAAGATGCACAAGGCTCCTTAGACAGCAACTTCCAAACTTGTGATGTCTATCCCCTAGAAGGACATGGGCAGCAGGTACATGTGAGGATCAGCCCCTGCAAATTCCCCTCTGAGCCACATACCATCCCAACTTGGAAATATATCAGCTGTTCTTTTGCTATTGCTGGGTCAAAATACCTTTGAAATAACCTGCTCCGCCATTCAAGAAGGTCACAGCGGTATTCCGAGATCCATGCTTCCATTTATCCCCCCCCCCCCAGTCCTATCCTGGCATTCCTTCCCCAACAGCAAGGTAGATTCACCTACAGCACAGACTGCAGTGGTTCAACAGCTACTTAGCATCACTTTCTCAAGGGGCAGGAAAGGATAGGCAACAGGTTACAACATCCACACTCCATGAACAAATAAAGTTTTCACTTAACACTACACGCCTCAGTGAGAATCATAGAATCCCTCGAGTGTGGAAGCAAACCATACACTTGGGCTCATACAGTTACGATGCAAGATATTTCTCTTCATTTACCGTGTGAATCACAGGATAACATAACAGGATAACAATGGAATAATCAGAATAACATCTTTTATGTTGCAAATCCCCAAAACACCTTACAGGTACAATAACAGCCAAAATTCAACACCGAACACAGACAGACATTAGACTGGCCATCAAAATCCCGGTCAAACATTTTGAGAGAAAGAGAGTTAGAGGGCCAAGGGTTTAGGGATGAAATCTCAAAGCTCTGGCCCCAATTCACCCAGGCAGCTGAAAGCACAGCTGCCAAAGGCACAGCAATGGGAATCAGGGCCGCGGGAGGTGACAGAGACAGGCAAGGGTGGAGGAAGAGATAGAGACAGGAAAGGTGGGGAGCAAGGGGTTGTAAAAACATGGGAGATGAATTGAAGTGGGAGGGGTGGGTAAGAAGGGATAGTGGGGAAAGAATGGGGGGGAGGAGGAGTGGGGAAAGAATGGGGGGGGAGGAGGAGTGGGGAAGGAGAAGGAGGTGGGCACATGCAGGTGTCAACACACCAGGGGGCACAGAGGGCAAATAAAAGGAGCAAAGAGGGTGTACCACAGCACTGGGCCATAGGGTCTCTCGGACAACCACGTCCATACTTCTCCATCAAGTTTGTTTTAAATTTGAAAAAATATACTTTATTCATAAAAATATCTGTACATATACACAGTCACTAAACCAGTTCAGTTCTGTACTGTAGCAGATGAAGGAACAAACAAACTTGAGGATTTCTTACCTGTACAAGAGACACCTACCTACTGTATCAGAGATAAAAGGTACTGCAGATGCTGGAGAATCCGAGATAACAAGCGTGGGGCTGGATGAACACAGCAGGTCAAGCAGCATCATAGGAGCAGGAAAACTTGACGTTTCGGGCCTAAACCCTTCTACTGTAGTCCCATTTTGCACCAGTTTGCCCCAAGCCTTGGATGCCTTGGCTCTTTAAGTCATAACCTGCATCGTTCTTAAAATGTTGCGAGGGCTCCCGCCTGTACCACCCTGTCGACCAGTGAGTTCTATATACACCCAGCACCTTCTGGATGAAAGGAATGCGTTCCTCAAATACTCTCCTGCTGCTTGCGTGAAAATTCTTGCCCTCCTTTAGCTACTCCACTGAGGGGGGTAAAGTTTCTCCAACGCCTACCCTGCTCAGAGCTAAGTACACTTGGTAATCTTCCTATCTACATGCTCGTAAACGGGGGGGAGGGGAACGAAACATGTGACAGTAGTATAAGGGTAGCTGCCCGAGACAAGGACGCACACTGCCGCCCAGCCAGACTCACCTCCAAAGAGGTTACGCAGCCCCTGAGGAAAGGCTCCATGTCCAGTCAATTTCAACGCGGCCCCTTCACAATTGATACATCGCCACAGTTTGATACATTCCGGCAGCACTGCGCAGGCGCCCACCTGACCCCGCCCCCTTGCTTTTTGTCCCTCCTGGAACTTAAAGGACCTTCAAAGTGGGAATGAATGAGAAATTGCTCTTTTCAAAACAAAATGCTATAATTCGAATAAATTACTTTATTTTGTCTTGGTGGAGTGCAGGCATGATCAATGATTACATGTGTTGCTGAACCCCACCGGACTATCCACCATGTTTCGGTTGGGGGCGCAAAAACAGAAGTTACTGGAAAATCTCAGATAACAAGCATGGGGCTGGATGAACACAGCAGGTCAAGCAGCATCATAGGAGCAGGAAAACTTGACGTTTCGGAAAGGATGCTGCTTGACCGGCTGTGTTCATCCAGCCCCATGTTTGTTATCTCGGATTCTCCAGCATCTGCAGTACCTTTTATCTCTTTATTACTGGAAAATCTCAGCAGATCTGTGGAGAGAAAAGCAAGGTTAACGTTTCCGGTCGAGTGACCCTTCCTCAGGTGCTAGGAGAGGCGGAATGTCTGATTTCAGTACTGACACCTATGTTTTGGGTTCTTCAGAAACAGACTGGAACCGTTAAACTTTGCTTTCTCTCCAGAAGATCTTAGAGAATATAAAGGTGGATACATCTCCAGCATCTCATCTAGCGTATCCCAGAATGTTGTGGGAAGTAAGGAAGGAAATTGCGAGACCCCCTGCAAAAATATTTGCATCATCTATAACCATGGGTGAGGTGCCTGATGGCTGGAGGGTGGCTAATGTTGTAGTTTTGTTTGAGAATGTTTAAGGAGAAATTGGGGAACTATAACCTCTGAGTCTGACTTCAGTTGTGGGTAAATTGTTGGAGGTGATTATAAAAGGTAGGACTTATGGACATTTAGAGAGGCAAAAATTGCTTAGGGATAGTCAGCATTGTTTTCTGTGAGGAAAGTCATGCCTCACAAACTTGATTCAGTTTTTTGAGGAAGTTACTAAAAAGATTGATTAAGGCAGAGCAGTAGATGTTGTTTATTTGGACTTTAGTAAAGCCTTCGACAAGGTTCCGCACAGTGGACTAATTAATGAAGTTAGGTCACAGGATTCAGGATGAGCTTGCCAATTGGACACATAATTGGCTTAACAACAGGAGACAGAGCATGGTGGTGGAGGGTTGCTTTTCAGACTGGAGGCCTGTGACCAACAGTGTTCCATAGGCATTGGTTCTGGGTCCTCTTTTGTTTGTCATTTATATAAATGATTTGGATGAGAAATTAGAAGGCATGGTTAGTAAGTTTGTGGATAACATCAAAATTGGTGGCATCGTAGACGGTGAAGAAGGTTTTCTAAGATTACAAAGGGATCTTGATCAATTGGGTCAATGGACTGAAAAATGGCAGATGGAGTTCAATCTGGATAAATGCAGATTGGTACGACAAAAGAGGGTAGGGCTTATACAATTAATGGTAGGGCCTTGGTTAGTGCTGTAGAACAGAAGGACCTAGGGGTACACGTATATAATTCTTTGAAGTTTGTGTCACATATAGACAGGGTGGTTGAAAAGGTGTTTGGCATGCTTGCCTTCATTGCTCAGTCCTATGAGGATAGGAGTTGGGAAGTCATGTTGAGGTTGCACAGGATGTTGGTGAGGCCTTTTCTGGAGTACTGTGTGTCTAGTTCTGGTCACTCAGTTACAGGAAGGATATTATTAAGCTGGAGAGGGTTCAGAGGAGATTTACCAGGATGTTGCCCAGTGTGGAAGGTTTAAGTTATAAAGAAAGGCTGGATAGGCTGGGACATTTTTCACTGCAATGTAGGAGGTTGAGAGGCGATGTTATAGAAGTTTATAAAATAATGAGTGGTATAGATAGAGTTAATGGTAGTTGTCTTTTCCCTAGGAAGGGGTGATTTCAAAATTAGGGGTCACATTTTTAAGGTGAGAGGAGAGAGATTTAAAAAAAATATGGGGGACAATTTTTTTTTTACAGAGGGTGGTTTGTGTGTGGAATGAACTTCCTGAGGAAGTGGTGAATGCAGGTACAATTACAATGTTTAAAAGACATTTGGACAGGTACATGAATAAGTAGTGTTTGGAGGGATATGGGGCAAGCACAGGCAGGTGGGATTAGAGATAAAAGGTACTGCAGATGCTGGAGAATCCGAGATAACAAGCATGGGGCTGGATGAACACAGCAGGTCAAGCAGCATCATAGGAGCAGGAAAACTTGACGTTTCGGATGAAGGGTTTAGGCCCGAAACGTCAAGTTTTCCTGCTCCTATG
>JAHRHZ010000169.1:381459-395033 GCA_024137785.1 Ginglymostoma cirratum
CATAGGAGCAGGAAAACTTGACGTTTCGGGCCTAAACCCTTCATCCGAAACGTCAAGTTTTCCTGCTCCTATGATGCTGCTTGACCTGCTGTGTTCATCCAGCCCCATGCTTGTTATGGCAGGTGGGATTAGTTTAGTTATGATCATATGCAGCTTGGACTGAAGGATCTGTTTCTGTGCTGGAGGACTCTGACTCTTCACAGATGTTGCCAGACCTGCTGAAATTTTCCAGCAATTTGTTTTTCTTTCAGATTGCCAGCATCTGCAGTTCTTTCAAGTTTCTTTTTAAGTCTATCTATTCTATCCCATTTTCCACCACGTGGCCTTGTATTCATGGCTTTTCAAGTGTTCATCTAAAACACCTCTTAAATGTTGTGATGGTTTCTGCCTCCACCACTCTTTCAGGCAGTGAGTTGCAAACTCGCACCCCCTTTTGGGTGAAAATTATTTTCCTCAAGTCCTCTCAGAATCTCTGCTTCTTACCTTAAAACTGTGCCCTTTAGTTATTGACCAGTTATTACTGACGGAGGGGGAAATAATCTCCCAATCTGTGCCCCTCAGACCCGTGAGCAATTTTCAGCAACACAGGCCTAAATCTGCCCGGAAATATTAAAGCACAAAGCCTTTCTCATCAGTATAAATTGTTGGAAAAGCTCAGCAAGTCAGGTACCATCTGTGGAGAGAAATCAGAGTTCTGAGGAAGGGTCACTCAACCCGAAACTTTAACTCTGCTTTCTCTCTCCACACATGCTGCCAGACCTGCTGAGCTTTTCCAGCAACTTCTGTTTTTGTGCCTTTCCAGTCTGGTTGTGTTTCCCATTCTCTCTCCACTGCCGATGGAGCTGTACTCCTCTGTGAGGATCAAGGAGCCCAATTATCATGGAAAGAACCATAGAACCCCTACAGTGTGGAAGCCGGCCATTTGGCCCATCAAGTCCACACCACCTCTCTGAAGAGTATCCCACCTATACTCACACCCCTACCCTATCTATCCCTGTAACCTTGCTTTTCCCATCACTAATTGACCTAATCTGGACACAATGCACAATTTAGCATGGCCGGTCCATCCTAACCTACACATCGTTGGACTTTGGGAGGAAACAGACACAGACGCAGGGGGAGAACAGTTGCCGAAGGGTGGGATCAAACCCTGGGTCCTTGGTGCTGTGAGGCGGCAGTGCTAACCACTGAGTCACCGAAAAGAAATTGCACTTCATGACATATCCCAAAACACTTTACAGCTAATGTTTGCAGTGCTGTGAAATAGGAAACACAGCAGCTAATTTGCACTTAGAAAGCTCTCACTAGTATATAACTAATGGGGTACAAAATTACAGCGCTGTGGAAAGAAAGCAGTGGGAGAATGGGATTTATGGAAGAGCTCTTTTTGAAAGCTGACTCGGGTAAAACAAACCATTCCCCTTCAAGTATCCTGTTTCCATTTTGAAAGTTCCTGTTGAATCTGCTCTCGCTACCCTTTCAAGGCAGTGCATTCTAGACCACAACTCGTGACATCAAAACAAACATTTCAACATCTCCCTCGTGCTCGACCTTCCTGTCAGTTATTCAATCTGTCGAAATTTAATCTCCTCCTGTCTTTCTCCACTCCCAACCCAATCCCAACTTCTCCACAGGAGCTGAGATATTTGATCTGCTGTCCTGTTCGCTCTACATTGACAGAATTGCAGAGGGGTCACAACACTGAAAGCAGCCGTCCTGCCCCTCATGTTTGCACGTTCTCTGTGAACGAGCAATTCACTTCTTGCCATTCCTCTCCCTCCCTCTTGCCAATAACCCAATTTGCCTTTCAGATAACCGTCCCAGCTTGGAATTATTTCACCATTCTTTTACTTTCACTAGGTCAAAGGTCCTGGCCCTCTGTCCCTAACAACACTGTGGATGCACCATCTTTAATGAACCGCAGTTCAAGGCAGCAGCTCACCACCACCACCATCTTCTCAAGGGCACCATGGGATGGGTGAAAAATGCTGGCCTGCTCCAGAAGCTGCAATATCAATAGCACCCATTCCTAAAGCATTCTGTTTATATCACTCCTTTCACATCTTCATTGCCCCAAACTGGAAGCCTGATCATGTGCTGCTCCCTTTGGCATTGCATGAGAACATGAGCCTCTCTCTCTGGAATGGGTCACAGTCACAAGTTTCTGACTCAGCAGCCTGTGACTTCCTATCTCATTGACCCTTGAAATCGGGAAGGCCTTCCAGCTCTTCCTTTCCTGAACCCTTGTTCGAGGGAAGCATTGGTACCTGTCTCAGACTGCAATCGCTCCCTGGCTTGACAGCCAGGGTGGGGGGAAATACCTCCCTCTGGTGGCTTAACCGAGATCAGCAATTGCAAGCTTTTAAGACCAGAAGACATAGGAGTGGAAGTAAGGCCATTCGGCCCATCGAGTCCACTCCACCATTTAATCATGGCTGATGGGCACTTCAACTCCACTTACCCACACTCTCCCCGTAGCCCTTGATTCCTTATGAGATCACGAATTTATCAATTTCTGCCTTGAAGACAGTCAACGTCCCGGCCTCCACTGCGCTCCATGGCAATGAATTCCACAGGCCCACCACTCTCTGGCTGAAGAAATGTCTCCTCATTTCCGTTCTAAATTGACCCCCTCTAATTCTAAGGCTGTGCCCACGGGTCCTAGTCTCCCCACCTAACGGAAACAACTTCCCAGTGTCTACCCTTTCTAAGCCATGCATTATCTTGTAAGTTTCGATTAGATCTCCCCTCAACCTTCTAAACTCTAATGAATACAGTCCCAGGATCCTCAGCCGTCCATCGTATGTTAGGCCTACCATTCCAGGGATCATCCGTGTGAATCTCCACTGGACACGCTCCAGTGCCACTATGTCCTTCCTGAGGTGTGGGGCCCAAAATTGGACACAGTATTCTAAATGGGGCCTAACTAGAGCTTTATAAAGTCTCAGAAGCACATCGCTGCTTTTATATTCCAACCCTCTTGAGATAAATGACAACATTATATTCGCTTTCTTAATCACGGACTCAACCTGCAAGTTAACCTTTAGAGAATCCTGTACTAGCACTCCCAGATCCCTTTGTACTTCGGCTTAATGAATTTTCTCACCGTTCAGAAAATAGTCCATGCCTGTATTCTTTTTTCCAAAGTGCAAGACCTCGCATTTGCTCACATTGAATTTCAGCAGCCATTTCCTGGACCACTCTCCTAAACTGTCTAAATCATTCTGCAGCCTCCCCACCTCCTCCGTACTACCTGCATGTCCACCCAACTTCGTATCATCGGCAAACTTCACCAGAATGCCCCCAGTCCCTTCATCCAGATCATTAATATATAAAGCGAACAGCTACGGCCCCAACACCGAACCCTGCGGGACACCACTTGTCACCGGTTGCCATTCCAAAAAAGAGCCTTTTATCCCAACTCTCTGCCTTCTGTCAGACAGCCAATCCTCAATCCATGCCAGTAACTCACCTCGAACACCATGGGCCCTCACCTTACTCAGCAGCCTCCCGTGAGGCACCTTATCAAAGGCCTTTTGGAAGTCTATCTAGATAACATCCACTGGGTTTCCCTGGTCTAACCTACTTGTTACCTCTTCAAAGAATTCTAACAGGTTTGTCAGACATGACCTCCCCTTACTAAATCCATGCTGACTTGTTCTAATCCGACCCTGCACTTCCAAGAATTTAGAAATCTCATCCTTAACGATGGATTCTAGAATTTTACCAACAAACCGAGGTTAGGCTAATCGGCCTATAATTTTCCATCTTTTGTCTTGATCCTTTCTTAAACAAGGGGGTTACAACAGCAATTTTCCAATCATCTGGGACTTCCCCTGACTCCAGTGACTTTTGAAAGATCACAACCAACGCCTCCGCTATTTCCTCAGCCACCTCCCTCAGAACTCTAGGATATAGCCCATCGGGGCCAGAAGATTTATCAATTTTTAGACCTTTTAAGCTTTTCTAGCACTTTCTCTTTTGTAATGCCTACCATAACCAACTCTGCCCCCTGACTCTCCTTGATTGTTAGGATATTACTCATGTCTTCCACTGTGAAGACTGATGCAAAATACTTATTAAGTTCTTCAGCTATTTCCTTATCTCCCATCACTAGCCTTCCAGCATCAATTTCAGTGGTTTCGTTCTATCCTTGCGCCATTAACACCGATGATTTCATTCCCCAATTTAACCTGCCTTTCTCTTCTCAGCCTCATGGCGACACGCACACAAACTAGGATGTTTTGAGAGACAGCAAGGTTTGGTCGGCTTCTAATCCTGTGTATCACATGGTTGGCATCACTTGCAAGTGGTTACCATGTCTGCTTACTAAATAGGCTGCCACCGGCGCCTCTTTCCCATAGTAATCTCTATAGCAGTACTCAAAACAAAGAGTAAACCCCAATATGAGAGCTCTTGTGGTTCAGTGGAAGTAGCCCTATATCTGGGCCAGAAGGCCTAGGCTGAAGTCCCACCTAGCCCTGACATGCATCAGTCCTGAGGAAGGGTTGCTGGACCTGAACTGTTTACTCTGACTTCTCTCCAATGCTGCTGCTGAGCTTTTCCAGCAATTTGCATTTTTGTTTCCGACTTCCAGCATCCACAGTTCTTTCAGTTTTTATTACGCATCATTGCATGTCTGAACAGTTTGATTAAAACTAGTTAGACACAAGAGAGACCATTACCTCCCGACAATGAGAAGGCTAGACCGCAGCAATGTCACACTGAGCAGCCCCTTCTCAGTGATATGTCTGTGCAGCCACATACACAGGGACCCAGTTACAGGCTCAAATTAAATTCGAAGTACAACTGAGGTCTTTTGTGTATTTTATTAACGTCCTGTTTCCAAAGCAAAAACGCACACTGTGCTACCAACCAGGGTCAAGAGATAGAGATTTTCACGCGCAATGTTTTACTGTTTGCAGCCAATAACCACTGCTAAAGAATGTGATACTTGTCATAATGTAAGGCCAGTTTGTCTGGAGCAGCAACATGCAGATCACTGTATGGACAGAATTCTCCATTCAGGTCAGCTGGGACAACCCAGCTCTACTTCCTCTCCTCCTCATTCTCCTTCTTGTTATCCTTTGAGGTCTGCGACTGTAGGGAGCCCATGGCGTTCCGTATGGCCTCGTTGTTCGGGTCAACACCAGGCAGATTCTCCAACACGCTCTGCAGGAACTCCGGGTCTTCCATCACATCGTAGTTGTCTTCCTCCTATTGGTATGGAAATCGCCAGTAAAAGGGCAGGGTGGGTGTGGAAAGAGAAAGAGTGCAACTTTTCAACTTTGAAAGAATCACATGCAACACCTCAGCAGCACAACTACAGCTACAATTGCAGCAGGAAGATTCCTCCCAGGAGGCCCAGGCACTGGGGAAGGTGCCTTTGGCCAGGTAACCCTTGGTTGTTAGACCAGGGAACAGGATCCAGCTCCTGATCCCCGCAGCCCAGAGACACTGGACAATATGTAGTTTTAAGACGTGTGTTTTGTCTCGGTTACTTTTAGAGAGCGATGGTTGGGGGAGCAGCCGCGAAGCAGTCTATGAGAAGATAAACGACTTGTGAGGCCTTGAGGTTTTTTGTGTTAAAAAAGAAGCTGGATCAATAGAAGCAGCCTGAACAGGTACAGGCCTAGCTCTCACAGGTCCCGGATTTGTAGTTTTAGCTTTCAGCAGTTGTTGCTGGGGTTAGAAGGGAACCGGCTGCTACATACTCTCTCTCAGAATGCTCTCTTGATGTTCTTTCCTCCTGGATTGGAGAACTGCATGTTGAGAATCAGTGTTTGAATTTGCCTAGGGACTTGTTTATGGGATAGGTATATACTGGAATAGTTCATCAGTAACAGTCACTGAATCTATTATTGGGTTGTTTTCCAATAGAGTGCAAGTTAGTCCTTTTGTTGTATTTTCACTTTAGGTGTTTGGATAAATTGTGTCTTGCTTAGCATGGAGTAGTTTGACAGTTGAATTGCAACTGGAACACAGCACCTCACATCTACCATTAGAATAAGGTAAAGTTAAGGTCTGGGCTACTTTCTTAACATATTTTAAGGAGGTCTGGTCTGGTTTGGTCCGGTCCATAACAAAACCAACGAGAGAGCAACAACAAATATTGGGGGCATGGGGCAAATATGTCAAGGGAGTGCATGTTTGCGAGAGCGTGAGCATGTAGGATGACTAAGAGAACGGTGGGGGGGGGAAGAGAGAGAGAGAAGCAAATTTAAGACAGAGGCAGTAGATACAGAAGAGGGGATCAAACATGGTGAGGGGTGGGAAGAAAGAGGGAAGCAAATACTAAGAGAGGAGGGCTGAATGAGAGAACGTGAAGGACAGAATACGCGAGACCAAAATGAGAGGGAGGCAGACAGAGCGAGCGAGCGGGACAGTGTGAGGGAGAAGGAAAGCGAGGCAGAGAACACGGAACAGAGTGAATAATTGGGTAACAAAAATACTGATGTAACTGACAGAGGAGAAGGAAAGAAAAAGGAAGACAGGACAAAACAAACGTGCTAAGACCTATTGTGTTGAGATTGGGGGGGTGAGGGAGAGAAACGGTGTGTCTGATAAACAAGAGAAGAGAATCTGGTGAGTTGGGGGGCAGTGGGGGAGTGGTTTGGGAAGGTAGCACAGATTTACCTTGGCTGAAGCCTCGGACGTGTCCATGGCCGTGCCAGTTTCCATGGCGGACAGACCCTCGGAGCTCCCAAACTCTAAATAAGGAGGACAGAACAAAGTGAGTTCGCTGAACAGAAATGAATGCTGACATTTTCTGTCCTGCTTACAGCTCTCCGCACAGCGCACTGCAGGGAGTACCTGCGGCCTGAAGTGACATCTGCATGGCATAGGCTATCTGCTCTTCTTCAGACATGCTGCTGAAATCAGGCAGCCCAGTCCCTACAGTCTCCGGCTGGCTCATGGACATCTTCAGCAGCGCATCGTCTGGCTCTGGGGGAAACAAAACAGCAGACAGTGTCCCTTCAGCACGCACCACTCTCAAACATACAGATGTGCTAAAGGCAAGAGACCGGTGATGGATAAACCATACAGAGGGCCAGGCAGACAACAGAATGTTGGGGGAGGGTGGGCATAGTGAGAGGTACAGGGGAGAAAGACAGTGATAAAACTGATAGGTAAAACCGATAGGGAGAACGGTGAAGAAAAATGAGCAAGTGCTAAGGTTGGGGTAGAGGGTGAGTGGTAAGGGGAACTGAGATGGGGTTAGAGAAACAGAGAGTGACAAAGAAGGGGGAAGGAGGGATAAAGCAGGGGTGGAGAGGAAACGATGGGGACACAGGAAGAGAAATAAGTAAAGCAGGGGAGAGTGAGCCACCATAGTGGGAGGGAAGTGGGAATGGTGCAGAGGCGTTAAGATAGACTGAGCGCACAGACCTGTGCGTCCTCATCAATCTTCAGCAACTGGGAGTCTTTGGGTTTGGCAGCAGGACACACACAATTGTCGGGACACAGGCTGAGCACCCGTCTCCCAGACAGAGGTGACGCCCGTCTCCCACCCAGTACAGGTGAACGAGACCCAAACCCCTACCATTGTGGCAATTAAACATCAGCACTAGGAGCTCAAGAAGGATCTACCAGCAAATAGCAAGGAAATCAACTTAGTGAGCAGTTTTCAAAGGGGCTTTTCATGGGTACTGTTTCCGTAGTTAGCTAGTTTGGGAATGAGCAGCAGCCGGGCTGCCTCGTGCGGTTCAATAGCACACGGACACACTCAGATATTGCGGACGGGCCAATCGAGAATGAAGACTCAGGGGCTCTGACAGGAAATGGACAGGAGTCTGAAGGCCGAGGACAGTGTCTCAGTGATCGCGGGGTACTGGGTCAAATTCACACCATCATTCATTGGAGTCACTACGCCTGCTTCCACAGCGGATGCTGCCGCAGCTCGCCTGGCCTCTTCTTCCTGACGCTGTCTCTGCTCCTCCATCGACACTCGGAGAGCCTGCGGAGAGTTGGAGGGAGCGAGGAACCTGCAATTAGCTCACTGTCAGTAAAACCGAGCCGTGCAAAATCACACAAGAGGTTCCCTCAGCGGCGACCCTCCCACAGGAAAAATACAAGCCTGCTCCTCACCAGGGCCAGTTCAGGGTCTGCGCTGGGATCCACTCCGAACTCGAAGTCACTGGCCCCGAGCCCCAGCATGGTACCGCCCTCCCCAGCCAGGATCGGGGAGCTGATGAGAGCGTCTGCCAGGCTGGGTCCGGGGGGAACCGTCACCAGGTGGGAGCCTGTTCCGTCCTTCCCATTCAGCGCATTGATGAAGGCAGTCAGCTTCTCCGTGTTGGCTTCCTGAAGGCAGTGGCAGGACGGTGGGTTAGAGAAATTAATCAGCTCGACAGACCTGACAGGCAAACACCACGCACCAACCCTCCCCACCAATCACATTGAAACATCACCAAGGTGCAGACCTGGAGCACCGCCACAGAATGCAACACCAGGCCACACTCAGAGATACTCAGGACAGGACTGCGACAGCTCAGTCAGTAAGACTAGCTTTAAGAACCGTTTGAAACAACGAAAGAGACTCAGAGATTTAAGGAGGGAACTGCTGAACTTGCAGCTCGCCAGGCAGCTGTAGGCATGGCTGCCAACATGGTGCGTTGGGATGAGGAGATATCCTTGGGAGGCAAAATTAGAGGAGCGTAGATAGGGAGAGATGCCCCATCCCCAGGTTCTTCCATCCCTGAACCTGGACACCACCCAGTCCTCAGCAATCCCCACGCAATGGAATCTAGCCACAACTCGGTCCCTCATACAACCCAAACGACGCATCGACCCAAGTTCAACCACACCCCCACCCCCACCCCCAGCACCGCCACCTTCCCAAAACCCACTGCCATCACTCACCTCCTCTCCAAAGTTCACGATATCCACATTCACCTTCTCTTTTTTCAGCCTCTTGGCTAGTTTCACCAACTGCCACAGACAGAGGAGAGAGAGAAAAAACATTCTAGGGCCGTGACAAATGACACTCACAGGAACCAGAGCAGCTGCCCTGTATTTTAACACCAGTGAATGGTAGAGCATCAACGAGGGGCTGACTGGCCTACTCCTGGTCCTATTTCTTCCAGTCTGGGTCAGGCGTACTCCAGGATTCGGACACCGAGATCTCCCTAATATACCAGCGGAACACTTGGCCTCGGGCGCATCAGGACACAATTTGGCAAGAATGCCAAATCTCAAAAGGGAACATCAATTTACACTGCATGGGAAGATGGCGACATTATACAGTTTTCACCGTACTCCTGTAGTTGAGTACATGTGACTATAAAATCTAAATCAAATCAGATAGTGGACGGACTCCAATTGGGAGGAGCAGGGACTGTAGGTTTGGAGTTTGCATCATCGGGAAACTTCGCTAGCACACTTCAGCAATTTCCTGTGATTAAGCAGATAGTCTGTTTTTACTGAGACAGAAACAGCCCTGGGACTAATAATGAGTAGCCCCAGGACCAGAAGGCAGGGCTTCAGTTTAATGACTCATCCAATCAGCAGCGTGGTCTCACTGCTGGGGGAGAGACTGCGGCCCTGGGTTATGGGCTCGGGTTTCTGGCAGAGGGTCAGCCCCAACGACGGGGCACTGAAGCATAGGCTGACGTTCAACAAGTACAAACCTCCCAGCTTACTCCCTGAAACCAGGACCCTGCTAGGAGAGGGCAAGAGAGCAGCCGAGTCTTCTTGTTAATAATCGTGCACCCAATTTGAGATTGTACCGTCCGAGTACATGAAGGGATACAGGGATTTGAGGGGAGTGTAAACTGAGGACGGCTGGTTAGGTCGGTGCAGCGACGGGGACAAGCTTCAGGTCTACTCACGTCCTTCTCATTATCCTCCACGGGGCTCCCGACGAACACGATGATTCGGGTTTTGTGGTTCTTTCCCTGGCGGTGTTTAAGTGCCAGCTAGAGAATGGAGTGACATTTCGACAGAATTAACTGGGCCACACTGTCCCTCTGTCCTGTTCTGTCTCACACAGTCCTTTCCCTCCCCGCTCTTCACCTCTGGCTACATTCCCTCCCCCCACCACTTTTCTCACCCACCCTCCAACGCCCCCTCCTTCAAAACGTCGCCACTATCTGCCACTCCCAGTGGCAGTGAATCTCCACCCACCCCCTTCCCTAAACCGTTCTTGCCATTCTCCGTGGAGGCAACATTATCGATTGATCAGAATCCAGCCAGTCATTGTGGTTTGTGGGATCTTACAGTGCGCAGACTGGTGGCCACAAGTCCCACGTCTCTCAGCCAGAGCACGCCCTGAAGGCTGCGAGGCTGTGCCAGGCACTGGCCAAATGCAGGTTTGTCCCCAGGGAAGGGGTGGAGGGAGTGGGGGGTGGGGTAATTCTCACTCACATGTGCGACCCGGATGCCAGTGCAGAAGCTGATTTTGCCTGTGGGCTGGACGGCGTGAAGCTTGGAGAGAATGCGACCTGTGTCGGGGGTCAGAGTGGTGAGCACCTCACAGTTACTAAAGCCAGGGAGACAGAGAGAAAGAGAAAACAAAATCAGAACTACAAATACAATCACTGAGGCTGCAGCAACACCGATGCTCAAACCCGGGGAAGTCGGGGCAGACAATGGCTGAAGGACAGAGAGGATGCTGGGAAAGATAGGCTGAAGTGGGGAGTGCAGAGCGGGAGTCGGACTATACATCATCAGATTCAGGACCACACAACTAGGAAAGACCACCACGGGAAGGTTAACGCTGAGGAGTGCCACACTGTCAGTTTTGAGGCAGCACCGTGCTGCCCCATCCTTCTTAAAGACAGACCACCCGGTCACTGTTATATTGCCATTTGTGGAAGCTTGCTGTGCATCTGCGTCCTGACAGTAGAACAGTGACTGCACTTTTTACAAAGTCCTTTTGCTGGTTGAGGAACATCAAACCTCAGCCATAATAATCGTGAGCACCACCAGCGGCTGAAACTGCAGGAGGGGTTAGGGCTAGAAGTGGGGTTCTGCAACCATGACAGAAACAGCCTGAAACGGGGTGGGGGTGGGGGTGGGCGGGGTAGACCATGATGGGAAGAGTGCAAGAGGAGTGCGCGAGTACAGAACAGAGGGGTTTAGGAATAGCAAGAGGAGAGGAAGGGTGGAAGGAAGGGATGGGCGCACATGAAAGCCTCACTCACTTGGCGAGTGTAATGAGCCCCACGTTGTTCTCTGGGTTGCTCCGCGTTTTGGAGTGACAGACGATGTTGACAGCATCTTGTTGAGCCTGTAGTCTGGTCGGCAGGAAATCCCCATTCCTCATGTATTCGCTGTTGTCAACGCTATGACCAGAACGGGAAGGAGGGGAGTCAGAGTGGGGAAAGAAACCAGAATGAGAAATGAATCTCGCTTCACAACTCCAGTCAAACCCTCACCGAACTTGCACAGCAAGGCTGGCAGGTTCCTCCCACCTTCAGAACAGGAGGGGGAGGCCCATTCAGGCCCCTGATGCTGTCCTGCAACAGAGAGTTTCAGCCCCTCTGTGCAGCTGGTTTGCAGATTCTCATACAGTGGGCTGTCCTAACAGCCACTGATTCTCCCAGCCCATCGGGTAGGTGATGGAATCAGCATTTATCCAATCCGATTCGGATTCTGACAGCTTCACCCAGCAGAAGGGTCAGAGACAAGAGGGACACAGATTAAAGAGAATCAGCAGAACAGCCAGGATGAGGAGTGGGGGATTTGAAAGGGCACTGGGAACAGACTGAATGGGAACCAGCAAACAAGGGGAAGTGGGAGAAAAACTTTAAAGTAGAAAAATCTGTTGGGCCATGGGGATAGAGAATGTAGAGGTTACAATAGGAGGACCCTGCAACAGTGAAGGAACGGACAACATATTCCTCAGTCAGGATCGAGACAGACTCGGAGGGGAACTTGCGGATCACCTTACCCTCGTCCTTTAGAGGGAGCTCACCCAGAGAGTGGACGCGAGTCATCCTCATCTGCAAGGGACAGACAATGAACGAATGAGGGGGTCCTGGGTTTGACAGGTGCTGTCGAAGGAGCCTTGGTGCGTTGCTGCAATGCATCTTGTAGATGGTACACCCTGCTGTGACTGAGTGTCGGTGATGGAGGGAGCGGATGCTTGCAGATGTGGTGCCAATCAATCAATCCTAGATTTTTAAAAAATTTAATCTATTTTCTAATCAACCTGTTCAGAGACGTTATTCAACACCTCTGGAATAGGTGGGACTGGAACCCAGGGCTTCCAGGGATCAGGACACTATCTCTGCAACACAAGAAGGCCCCAAAATTGTCAAGCTTGAGTGTTGTTGGAGCTGCCACGGGCAAGTGTGGAGAATTCCATCACACTCCTGATATATGTCTCGTGGATAATGGATGGGCTTTGTGGAGTCAGGAGGTGAGTTACTTGCTGCAGGATTACCAGCCTCTGATCTGTTCTTGTAACCACAGTGGCTGGTCTAGTTAGGTTTCTACTCTATGGTAACTCACAGAATGGCGATAGTGGAGGAGGGAATTCAGTGATGGTAATGTCATTGAACGTTAAGGGGCAACGGTTGGATCCTCTCTTGTTGGAGATGGTCATTGTCTGACATTTCTGTGGCCTGAATATTAGTTGCCACTTGTCAGCCCAATTCTGGGTGTCTTGCTGCATTTGTACATGGGATGCTTCAGTATCTGAGGAGTCACAAGTGGTGCTGAACACTGGGCAGTCACTGCCAAACACATCCACCTCTGACCTTATGTTGAAGAAACAGTGTTTTTGCGCCCAGGACATTAGCCTGAGTAATTTCTGCAGTTCCCCAGTCATTCTCAGCACCCTAAGAAGGGAGCTCTGAAAGCACTGAAGCAAGTTTATGCCTGTTTAGAAGGACGGAATGGAAGTACCTTTGTATCATTTGAGAACTGTTAGATCCAAACACAGGGTCTCTGTTTAGAACACCCCCACCACACAGTCTCATCACAGAGACTACACAAACCATCAGAGACAAACTGTTTGTGACTCTCCTCTGTTCTGTATCGTGCCATACCAGATCACAACCCTCCCCCTAAGCTCCCAGGGAACAGCCTGTGAAATTGCAGCTCGGAGATATTGAGTCCTTGCAACTCATTTCTATCAGCTGTTGTCTGTGCTTGATACATCGGGGACTATTGTGCTGACCACTCTGAAAGCACCAACTGCCCGAGGACCTCCTCTCATGGCTCAGTGCCAAAGAACCAAAAGCAAAAAGAGATGGGCTTTAAAGAGAGAGGGGGGGAAGAGGAGGGCAGAGAGAATTCCAGAGGTTAACGCACCAGCAGAAAGCACAGTGCTGAGGGTGGAACAATGGGAATCGGGATGGCGCGAGAGGCTGGAATCGAAATAGCAGAGATCTCAGAGGGTTGTGGGGGTAGAGGAGTTTCTGGAAATTGGGAGGAATACTGGGGTTGGTGGAAGTATACAAAGTTCCAATCCGTACACAGCAGACCGTGAACATGGACTTCCCAATTTGTACAATCATATACTGGGGGAACAGTACACACACACACATGGGGTGGGGGTCAGGGGAACAGTTTACATAAACACAGACGGGGGGGGAAATAGGTTATACACATACGGGGGGGGGGGG
>JAHRHZ010000169.1:395433-424533 GCA_024137785.1 Ginglymostoma cirratum
CTCACTCACACACACACGGGGGGGGGACAGCAAACACCCGGGAGGTGGGGGGGGTGTGCAGAAACAATTCACACACACACAGGGGGTTGGGGGGGGAAAACAGTTTATACACATACGGGGGGGGGGGGGGGGGCTGGTGTCTGCAGGAACAATTCTCACACTTCACTCACTCACACGGGGTGGGGGGGGCCGCGCAGAAACAATTCACACACACAGACACACACGCCCCTCCCGCTGGGGTCGGGGTGGAGAGTAGGCCGCGATCCCCGAGCTAGACTAGCGGTATCCCCCCTCTCCAGGGATGACTCAGGAGTTCATAGCTGCGACCTCCCGCTTCCCGGGTCCTCGCCAGACCAGCCCCCTCTTTTATTTATTGATTGATTTATTGATTGATTGATTGATTAACTGACTGATTGATTTCCTCCCTCCCGGTCCCCTTCTCACTCACCACACCATCGTACTCTCCAGCACCATTTTGCCGGGGCCTTGTCTTCAACGGCCGTCTCCTCTCTTCCACCAGCAAACGCGATTACCATTGGCCTCCGCCTTCCGCCCAATCACCGCCCTCCCTTTCCACAGGTGGGCGCGGGCAACTTTAGCCACGTGGATCACGTGGCCTAGCGACACCAGCTAACCACGCCCCTTTCTGCCCAAAGCTTGCTGGGACTTGTAGTTTCCTCCAGCACGGGACGCCGTCTTCCTAGGTGTTCGGAGATGAAGGGTATAAACCTGAAATGTCGCCTTTACCTCTCCCCTGATGCCGTGTTCCTCCAGCTCCGTACTATATTGACTTCCCAGGTGTTGTTCTGTCTGTCCGCAAGGACGCCGGGTGTTGCAGCCGCTTCCGGGTGCTGGTTCCAAGGTGTTGTGGTATTCCTTGGCAGCCAGAATGCCGGGAAATGTAGTCACTTTCTGTACGTCACTACCAGCTGTTGTAGTTTTTAATTCACGATAGCAAGGACGCCGGGAGTTGTAGTCGCTTCCGGCACCGAGCTGCCAGGAGTTGAGTCTTGAATGGGACTTAAACAAGGTCCAGCAGGACAGGGATAACTTGGGTCACTAGACTGAAAAAGTTAATTCTTTCTCACCACACAGATTGTGAGTATCTCCAGCACTTTGTGTTTGTTTCAGTAATCCTCCCTTTAGGTGTTAGCCAGTACAGCAGGGAATATTTAAACTATAAGGTGGAGAGCAGGGCTGGTGTTATAGTCTGGGCCCTGAGCAGGAGAATAAGAATTGGAAATGAAAGATTAAAAAAAAAGGTAGAGAGGAAAAGTGGGGAGGGCAGAACAAAGAAAGACTGGTTGCATACTTTTTTTATGCATTGATTTCACTGGCTGGGACAGCCCTAGTTGCCCCTTGAGAAGGTGGTGGTGAGCTGCTTTCTTGAACCACAGTGGCATGTGTGCTGTAAGTACACCCACAATGCCATTAGGGAGGGAGTTCCAGGATTCAAGTGCACTGGTGAGTCATTATTGAACAAACAACACAGCTCTTTGGCTCTTCACAACAGTTGTAGAGAACCAGCCTGGACTTGCAAAACTCTGAATTCAATGTCTAACACTAGATGCATTGGTACAAAGGAAATGTGTAAGAACCTTCGCTGGACTCCCTCAATAGTAACAACGTCCTTCCTCAGACTGGGAGACCAAAACTGCACACAATACTCAAGGTGTGGCCTCACAGTTATACGCCCTGTATAACTGCAATAAGACATCCCTACTCCAATACTCAAATCCTCTCGCTATGAAGGCCAGCATGCCATTAGCTTACCTCACCACCCGCGGCACCTGCATGCCAACCTTCAGTGACTGTTCCACCATAACATCCAGGTCTCCATGCACCTCACTTTTACCTGAACTGCCACCATTCAGAGAATAATCTGCCTTCTACCAACCTTTGAATTGGTTGTCCCTTCAATCTGGCAAGAGCTAATATTTAAGTAATAAATGCTCGCAATTGCAATAATTATACCATCCCATCAGGCAAAGGAACACACCACAAAAGGTCACCAACCATGGTCAACAAAGTAAGTTAAGAACAGCATTAGATCCAAAGAAGTCATCCATAAAGTTATTCGGAAAAAGTAGCCCAGCCTGAGAACTGGGAGCAGAAGGCCTAGTGGGGGTAAAATAGAATAAGTAAATGTGCAAGAAACATAAAATGAACTCTTAAGAGCTTCTGGGAAAAACATTAGTGCAGATAAGTTGTAAGCCTTTGGAGTCAGAGTTGTACAGCATGGAAACAGAACCTTCGGTCCAACTTGTCTATGCCAATCAGATATCCTATATTAATCTAGTCCCATTTGCAAGCATTTGGCTCATATCACTCTTAAACCCTTCCTATTCATATACCCACTCAAATGCCTTTTAAAATGTTGCAACTGGACCAGCCTCCACCACCTCCTCTGCCAGCTCATTCCATACACGCACCACCCTCTGTGTGAAAAAGTTGCCCCTTGGGTCCCTTTTAAATCTTTCCCCTCTCACCTTAAACCTATACCTTCTAGTTTTGGACTCCCCTACCCTGGGGAAAAGACCTTGGTTATTCACCCTATCCATGCCCCATATGATTTCATAAACCTTTAGAAGATCATCCCTCAGCCTCCAACGCTCCAGGGAAAATAGCCCCAGCCTATTCAACATTCCTTCATAGCTCAAACCCTCCAACTCTGGCAACATCCTTGTAAATCTTTTCTGCACCCTCTCAAGTTCCACAACATCCTTTCAAAGGAGGGAGATTAGAATTACATTCTTCCAAAAGTGGCTGAAAAATGTCCTGGACAGCCCCAAGATGACGCTCTCAACTCCTGTACTTAATGTGCTGACCAATAAAGGCAAGCGTACCAAATGCCTTCTTCACTGCCCTGTCTACCTGTAAGTCCACTTTCAAGGAACTATCCACCTGTACTCCAAGGTCTGTTTGTTTTGCAGCACACCCCAGGACCCTACCAATAAGTAAGTCCTGCCCTGATTTGCCATTCCAAAATGCAGCATATCACATTTATCTAAATTAAATTCCACCTGCCACTCTTCAGCCAATTGGCCCATCTGATAAGATCCCGGTATACTCGGAGGTAACCTTCTTTGTTGTCCGCTACACACGAGCTAATAGGATATTGGTGAGGCCTCTTCTGGAGTACCGTTTCCAGTTCTGGTCGCCCTGTTATAGGAAGGATAGTCTTAAGCTGGAGAAGGTTCAGAAGAGATGTACCGGGATATTGATGGGAATGAAGGGCTTGAGTTATAAAGATAGGCTGTGACTTTTTTCACTAGAGTGTAGGAGGTCGAGAGGTGAGTTTATAGAAGTTTATAAGGTATAGGGTATAGATAGGGTTAACGGTAGATGTCTTTTCCCTAGGATGGGGGATTTCAAGACTAGGGGTATATTTTTAAGGTGACAGGAGAGAGATTTTTAAAAAAACATGAAGGGCTTTTTTTTTTAACACAAGTTGGTTTGCTTGTGGAATTAACTTCCTGAGGAAGCGGTGGATGTAAGCACAGTCACAATGTTTAAAAGACATTTGGAATAAGTACATGGATAGGAAAGGTTTGGAGGGATATGGGCCAGGAGCAGGCCGGTGGGACTAGTTTAGTTTGAGATTACATTCAGCATGGACTGATTGGATTCAAGGGTCTGTTTCCGTGCTGGAAGACGGAGACACAAGGAAATGGCAGAGCAATTAAATAAATTGATTAAGTTCTCTTTTCACAAGACAGAAAAAAAATCCCATTAATTCTTGCTTCCCTAGCCTTCAAGAATAGTTTTTAAAAAGTGTGCTTAGGGACCTAAAGCCGATTAATCTTCATGTTCTGATGATTCCAGGGTACCATAGTAGGTCAGCATGGAAGTAGATGTGTTGGCTATCATCTTCCATAATTTAATAAATTCCAGAACAGTCCCAGAAGATTGGAGGGTGGCAAATATTAGCCCACGATTTTAACACAGGGAGAAAATCAGGGCACAAGTTTAAGGTGAGGAGCAAGTAGTTTAGAGGGGATCTAGGGTAGGAATATGGAATGTGTTGCCTGAGAGGGTGGTGGAGTGACATTTGGGAAGAGCCTGGACAAGCACTTAAAACGCCAGGGCACAGGAGACCATGGACGATGTGCAGGAGTACAGTTGGTAACAAAAACAGAAATTGCTGGAAAAGCTCAGCAGGTCTGGCCAGCATTTGTAGTGAGAAATCAAGGTGAATGTTTTGGGTTGAGAACTCAGACCTGCTGAGCTTCTCCAGCAATTTCTGTTTTTGTTTCTGATTTACAGCATCCGCAATCCTTTTGGTTCTTATTGAGTATAGTTGGTGTTTGTAGGTCATTCACACACATGGTGGGCCAAAGGGCCCCTATCTCTTTTATGTATGCCTCTTCAAAACAGAAAATTACAGACCAGTTAGCCTAACATCAGTCATGGGCATCAACTATAAAGGAATGTCAACATGGAAGTATGAAAGGGAGATTATGTTTGATAAATCTACTAGGTTTTTTTGAGTGCCTAGCTAGTAAAACGGATGAAGGAGACCAATGGATGTAGCGTACTGGTTTTTCAGAAAGCTTCTGATAAAGTCCAATGTTAGAGGTGCAATATCAAAGCATTTGATTTGGGGGTAATACAGTGTGGAGCTGGAGGAACACAGCAGGTTAGGCAGCATCAGAGGAGCAAGAAAGTCAACTTTGAGTTTACATCCTTTGTCAGGACTGCTCCTCTGATGCTGCTTGACCTGCTGCATTCCTCCAGCTCCACACTGTATCGACTCTGATCCAGCATCTGCAGTTCTTGCTATCTCCCAGGATTGGGGGTGGGGGGGTAACATATGCACGGATTGAGAATTGATAAGCAGACAGGGAACACGAGGAACACATGGGTCATTTCTGAAGTGCAAGGGTGTCCCAGGGATCACTGCTTTGAACCCAGCCCTTCACAATCTGTGTCAATGGGTTGAACGAGGGAATCAAAAATATGATGACATGAAACTAGATGGCCAAGCGGGGGATTTGAATTAGGAGAGAGAGTTTAAGATGGAGACGAAGATGAGAATTCGGTTTACTCTCACAGGATTGAGAGTCCAGGGAACTCTCTTCCCCAGACTGAGGAGGAGGATGGGTCTTTGAATCTTTTTAAGTCATAAGGATGTATGGCACAGAAACAGACCCTTCAGTCCAACTCATCCATGCTGACCAGATTTCCTAAATTAATCCAGTCCCATTTGCCAGCATTTGGCCCATATCCCTCTAAACCCTTCCTATCCATGTACTCATCCAGGTGCCTTTTAAATGTTTAACTGTACCATCCTCCACCACTTCCTCTGGCAGCCCATTCCATACACGCACCACCCTCTGCGTGAAAACGTTACCCCTCAGGTCCCGTTCCCCTGTCACCTTGAACCTATGCCCCTCTAGTTTTGGACTCCCCCTACCCTGGGGAAAAGACCTTGGCCATTCAAACTGTCCATGTCCCTCATGATTTTATAAACCTCTATAAGGTCACCCCCTCAGCCTTCGACGCTCCAGGGAGAATAGCTCCAGCCCATTCAGCCTCTCCCTGTAGCTTGACTAACGATGGAATTGAAGGGTATTGGCAAGTGAGTGGGGAAATGGAACCAAGGCCACAAATCAGATCAGGAATGATCCAACTGAATGGTGGAACAGGCTCGAGAGACCGATTTCTGCTCCTAATCCAAATGTACGTTTCCACGTGTGGGCGGGATTAGGACCACGGGAGCATCGACAGGAGACAGTCATGGATAAACCCAATCGGGAACTTGGGGGGAAAAGTCTTCAGCCACAGCATGGGGGACTCGTTCCTGTAGGGAGTGATTAAGGACACTAACAGAGACACACTGAAAGGGGGGGGGGGGGGGCGGAGGAGAGAGATGGTGGATAAACAGACGAGGGAGAAGGAATAGGAGGACAGAGAAATGAGAGGAGGCGGTGTGCAGCAGAAACGCCAGCACGTTGCCAATGGGCTGAATAGCCTGTCAGCATGTTGGAGATTCACTGAGATGCCAAGAACTGGAAAGTTTGAACACAACCCTTAAAATATTAGTCTTGGCAATCAACTGAAGCAATCCCATTCCTCTCATTCAGTAAAGTCGAGACAGAGACATGTGTTAGGTAAACTCTCCATTTATATACAGACAGATACAAAGTCAATGGAAAGTTCCGGTATTTAAATTATCACAAATGCAGGAAATAAACATTTTGTTGAAACCAGAGACCGGTACAGACCCAAGCTGCTTCATTCCGGTCCCAGTGCATGTAATAACGGGAGCACAAAGCAAGCTCACTAGCCTACACGGCCTGTTAAATAAGATACATGGCGTTAATTTTTCTTTGTCACTTAACCTTGGGGTGGGTTGGGATGGTCAAACGAGGCTGCCATTACTTCAACCCCATTGCCTCTTCCATTCCTCACCTCTGGGGTCAGCCAGCAGGCTGATCGGCTGTGAAGGGCATCACAGACGACGATCCAGCAGCCCACCGGGGCTTTGGGGGAGGGGTGTGTGTGGCTGTTTTGGCAGTGGAGGTGGAAAAAAGAAAGGTGTGCCCCCACATCCAAACCGCCCTCCTCCACCCACTTAAAACGAGAGCGTGGTTGCAGCTCTGGCAGTAGCAAAGACCAACCTTACCCCTACCCCTAACCCAACCCACCCTCCCTCCCTGACCCAACCTGTGAAGGGGCAGGCCGGCAAAGGCTCTTGAGGTGCTAGATCCTGGTTGGCAATGAGAGAGCATTAAGGCTGCCACTCCCCATTCTCCCCCCCCCCTCCCCAACCCACCCAAACCCCCCAAAAGGCAAAAGAGGAAGTGACCAATAGAGGTCACTTTAGTTGGCACAGCTAACACAGTGGCACTTATGTAAAAAAATACAAGGTTCTGAAGTTGGCGAACAAAAGCATTCTGAACTCGTCTCAATTTTTGTTTTAGATAAGGAACTGCAAATTTGTGGGGCTAACACAGCAGCCAGATAAGAGAGAGAGAACCTCAGGCACTGAATTCATCATCCCCAGGGTCCCAGAGACACATTTGAAAGTGGGGAGGCTTTTGTATACAGTCTACGGCAAATGGCACAATCGGTATACTGTCAAGGGTCATCTTGGCACAGTGCTAAATGTTTCAGAGAGAGAAACCCCGTAGGCAAAAACCCAGAGGTGGCAAGCTCTCACATCAGGGAGTGAGGTGGCGTATATGGCAAGAGGAGAAACAAGCATTCTGTGAGCTGAAGGAGAAGGCAAGCATCTGCAAAGGTGCCAACTCTGCATCAGGGAACCAAATTAGAAAAAATAAACTGAGGGGTGAAAATGAAGCTCACTTCTACAGCGCCTTCTGCCACTAGTGGTCACCCCCAAAAGTGCCCACAGTGCAGTCACTGCTAACAGTAAGAGGGAGAAATGTTGCAGCCAAGTCACAAGCAGCAAGCTTTAGCCAGGTAGTCATCGTTTTGTCAAATCAGTAACATGAGGGGAAGGAATAGTTTGGGGCAGGTAATTTGACTCGATGGAGCGTCACAGACACCTCCTGGAGGGGTTGGGGGAAGAAGCAGTCATCCGACCTGATAGACATTAACCCAAGTGTTTTGTGTCAATTGGACAAACGCTCTGGAGTCTGGGATAGCATATCCGACAGCACGGGCGCTCCCTCGGCACCAACCCCTCCCGACAGTACTCGCGCTCCCTTGGCGCTGACTCTCTTCCCCCCCCACTCCTCCCGATAGCACCCACGCTCCCTTGGCACTGTCAGTGGGAGTGTCATCCCTGGCTTATGAGAAGTCTGGAGTCAAGAACCCAAACCTGTTCTCAGAAGGGATAGGAAAGAGGTAGAGAGCGAGCGAGCTAACCACAGCCACAGCAGAAATCTTTGGAGGAATTTTAAGTGAGAAAGAACACCATCTGAAAACATGCCCTGTTTCCCCCTCTCTGCCACCATTTCTGGTCTGACAGACCAGCACGGCAGCTCACTCAGCACACAGAGGGATATAACTCGAACGACCGGCTGTTTGCTGGCTGCGAGGAAAGTGTTGGCATAGAGCTGGTTTTCCTATTTTGCCCAAATGACCCTCACAATATTCAGATGTGGCAAAAATGAGGGTCCTAAACTGGCCACATTCTCTCTGCTTTAACACGAACGCGACTGCACGGCCAACACGCCTTTCTGTCCCTCGGCTTTGACTTTATTTTGGACACAAACTGATTGATCCCTCTCTTGACGTGTCAATTTCACAGGATTGTGAGGGGGTGGGGGAGGGGGAAAGAGGTGGGGCTTGGCCTTGGCCTGACCCAGGGTTTCACTGGTTTGGGTTGGGGTGAGAGATCGAGTGTGACAGGGGGCTTCGGGACCACTTGTGCCATGGGGAATGCCTGCTGGATATTTGACAACGTGGGGCATCACAGCAAAGCCAGAACCAGTCCTCGCCTGACTATCCAGATTCGGTATTTGCTTCTAAGCCGGCAAGGGGAACTGGGAGTGGGTACTCCACTCCAGGGTTAAGCCTTTCAGAACCCCTCTCTCAGCCCCAATGATACGACATTTAAAGCAAAACGACATGAAAAATGTGAACCTGGTTGGCTCAGTGCCACTGTGAACGAGCTACTGATGGCCAATCTGCCTTCTTCCCATCCACAAATAGAGTTAAGTAAAAGTTTCCACTTGAGGAATAGCAACAGCAGCAAAGAAACAGGTTCCCCCATCAAATACTCCCTGGGCAGAGAGTGTCAGATACAGAGTAAAACTCTTTCTACACTGTTCCCCCCCATCAAACACTCCCAGGAGCGGCACAACAAGGGGCTAGATACAGAGTAAAGCTCCCTCTACACTGTTCCCCTCCCATCAAACACTCCGAGGACAGGGACAGCACGGGGTTAGATACAGGGTAATGCTCCCTCTACTACTGTTTTAATCTGAAAGTGAAGCCTGCAATGCGAGTGCCTAGTGGGAGTGAGGGACATGCTGCTCTCACCAAGTAACGCAGTCCAAGACAGACAAAGGCAGCTGGCTGCAGCTGAAGTCCTCACACCCAGGCACGGATGAACAGATCACAGCATCCCCGCTTAAGGAGGCAGTCAGACTTGGCCGTGAAGCATCCTCGACGTTTTACTGAAGCCACTGACAAAGTTATTGTGCAACCCAGCCCAACCTCGCTCGAGGATTAATACCAGACACTGTTTATTCACTGCCCAACCTCTCTGTGCGAACTAATATCTGTGTTAACAGTAAATGATCATCAGCCTTGGGGTTTGTAACTGAGATTTCCCATTTAATACAAAGGAAACCTGAGGGACCCTGCGCCCAGGAAGCCAGCTCTCTGAGCTGCCGTGCTGATCAGCACGGTTTACCATTAGAAAACCGCCTCACCCGCCACCTCAGCCCAGCTCGCTCCTGGGACTTGCTGGCATTCAGAGTTCACGCTGTCCCCCACTCCCGAGTACCAGGTATCAGGAGACGTGGCATGAAGGCAGAGTGAGGTGACCTTGTAAAGCCCCAGTCGGAGTGGACACTGTACAGTTCAAACCCGACTCCTGACCAGCTTAAAAAGAACAAATCACTTCCGTTACAAACATTCAGTGCTCAAACAGTTCAAAAGTCCTGAGATTACACACCAACAGCGATTGCAAAGCAACCCACCAGCACTCCCTTTCCCGTGAACGCTTGTGGTAATCAGTGCCGGGGGAACGGTGACTGGGGGAGTCCGGTGGGGACCAAAATGATCCCAACTTTCCATAGAGCTGTCAACAGAACGGTTTGGGGAGGGGGAGCGGAGGAAGGATTGCAGGTAATATTCCATCCTTCCCACCCGTCCACCATCGAAGGCACCGACTCCCCAGCCTCACCGCCACAGCACACAGCAGGCCATTCTGCCCTCGTGGGACACCAGAGCCTGGCACGCACGAACATGGACTCCTTGCTAAATCTCTTGACGGCAAGTCACCAGTTCGCCAAAGACCAGAAAACAACAACAGAAACTTCGCTAACTCCCTGCTTACGTAGAAGAGATTCGGGCCAAACCAGCTGAGGAGGACTGGAGTCTCGATTTATTGCTGCCTCAGAAAAAAATGACACCAATGGGAAAGGGAATAACCGTGTGGCACATCCAGATGAGCCCAAAAGTCACTGCACTTGCAGTGTCCATTTCGGCAACTGGTCACCCAACAATAAAACAAAATAATGGGGGGCATGCCCCAAAAGGGAGGGAGGACAGTTATAGGTTGGCAGTGGGTGGGGGGGGTTTGGCAATTTTCAGAACAGTTCCAATCTAGCTTCTTTCGGGTTCGTGCAGGCGAGGGTTTGTGGTTTTCAGGGTCCGCGTGGGGAGGAAAGGAGAGGAAAGGGGGCAGAACACGTCCAGTCTTGAGGAGTACAACCCCTGGAACATGAGACACTAGGAGGGGTGGGGGGGTGGAGAGAGAGAGAGAGAGAGAGAGAGACAAAAAAAGTGATCGGCACTTCAGCGTAATCAGAAATCGATCTCACAGCTTTGTGTACATGGTCGGGAATACTGCAGAAAGTCAGTCTGCCCCATGGCGGAGATGTACACACAAGAGTATCGGTAACATTATGATACACACTGGGGAACGTCCAGTGTTCTGTTTTTGTCAGACTCCCTTCCAGTCTTCTTCCATCTGCTTCCTCCTTCCAAAATAAAAACAGCCACAAAATTGCACGTCTGCAGAAAGCGAGTACCCTCCCGCTGCTTCCAAATTGATGATGGGAGCGGAGGGGTGAGAGCTGGAAACAGCTTAAATACATAATATTCATAAATACCAATTCAGGAAAAACACACACACACACACACACGCACAGACAGAAACACACTCGTGCATGTCACACTTTGTAAAATGTGACAAAATTAAAAAGGTCCTGGGATACATTTTTTAAACAAAAAAAGGTAGGAAAATGTAGTGTCTAATATAGACATTTAATCAGGGAGAGATCTTTTGGCGGTGGATGTCCCAGTAGATAAACAAATCCTGGCTCCATTTTCTATGCAAAACAGAGAGGAGCAAAATGTTCCTCAGAATCTTTCGTCAGCCTCCAGGGAAAAGGTTTAAACTGTTGTTTAGAGAGAGAGATATATATAACTATATATATGGGTGTATATATTAAAAAAAAAGTCTTGAGGTTCCCCCCTTCTCTCCCCAAAGCTTCCTTGCCTGGTTTAGCAGTCACATGGCGATCTGATGTGAAGTTGTGCACGTTAGAAGGTGAGGCAAAGGTCACTCCGATGGCCGGGGGGAGGGGAAAAAGAGACAGGCGAGAGCTTTCAATCCCCTCATCTCCCGGCAGGTTGAAGGTTCCTCTCAAAAGAAACAGCCTCCTTTGTTTGCCGCGGGGCTGTTTCCTGGACTGTTCGAGTACAGAGCTGCCCCAGGCAGCGTGTGCAGGAAGACGGAAGTCACCAGATAGCAGCGTTTACACTCCGTCTAGGTCACTGTCACAGCAGAGGGGAGAGAACAGAGTTACACTTTTGCCAGGAAGAGCAGCTTTATTTCAGTCCTAGATGAACACAGCAGGCCAGGCAGCATCAGAGAAGCAGGAAAGCTGATGTTTCGGCTGAAGGGTCCCAACCCGAAACGTCAGCTTTCCTGCTCCCCTGATGCTGTCTGGCCTGCTGTGTTCGTCCAGCTCCACACTTGTCTCAAACTCCAGCATCAGCAGTTCCTACTATCTCTTTATTTTAGTCCTGCAGTGGTCTGAAAGCAGCAATTATTCTCACCTTGAATCAGTTGTTACATGTGTGGGGAGCCGCAGTGGATATGACTGTGACGGCGAGCCATGCGAGGAAATAACAGCATTGAAGTGACTGAGAGCTAAGTCAAAGAGATAGGTTTTGAGGATCGAGAGGCAGAGGGGATTTGGGAGAGATCTCCAAACTGTACCATCACCCACCTCCCAATAAGATTAATTTTGTTCTTTTAAATCACTTTAAGGTGGGGATTGCTGGTGAGGCGCAGTGGCTTTTGACAGATCTCTCACTCTGGGGGCGGGGGCGGGCGATAAGACACCCTCTTGAACCGCTGCAGCTCCTCAACTCCCACACCCCCTCCCCATGTGGTGTAGGGGCACCCACAATGCTGGAGAGAGAGGGGGTTCCAGGGCCTTAGCCTAAGGAGACCGATAAATCACAACATGCGGTGCAGGCGGCGGCCGTCAGGCCCATGGTGTCTGTGTTAGCCCTTCAAATCAGCACTACTAGCCCCACTTCGTCCCCATACCCTTCCCACAACAGCAGGAGGCTGTACTACCATCTCCCCTGAACCAATGCCCCAAACAATGCAATAATCCACACCTCCACTTTCCTGTCTTTTCCTCTGTTGCACATTATCCACTAACCTGAATGCCTCAAAGATACACATTCCCTCATGCACACAGTAGTTCTGAGTCAGGACGGGGTGTGTGATTCTAGCAGCCGTGTCAGGGAAAGAATCACGAGGAAGTTGGGTCTTGTCAGGTCCCAAGCTCCAGAACTCCTCCCCTGAGCCCCTCTCTCTACACCCCCATCCCTTTAAAATACTTCATCGAAGAATCACTGATTCCCAGCAGGGTGGAAGCAGGCCATTCAACCCACTGAGTCCACACTGACCCACACTATTCCTGTAACTCTGCATTTCCCACCGCTAACCCCCCTAACCTGCACATCCCTGGAAACTGCGGGACAATTTAGCATGGCCAATCCACCCCAACCTGCACATCCCTGGGCACTATGGGACAATTTAGCACGGCCAATCCACCCTAACCTGCACATTCCTGGGCACTATGGGACAATTTAGCATGGCCAATCCACCCTAACCTGCTCATCTTTGGACTGTGGGAGGAAACCGGAGCACCCGGAGGAAACCCACACAAACACAGGGAGAACGTGCAAACTCCACACAGACAGTTGCCCGAGGGTGGAAATGAACCCGGGTCCCTGGCGCCGTGAGGCAGCAGTGCTAACCACTGAGCCACCACACTTGCTACCCAACTCTTTGAGCAAGCCGAGCCAATATGACATTTTACTCTGTGTAAGCTGCTATACAGATGCTGTAGGTGTGACCGGTGTAAAGTGGCCACGCACGATTCCTGCCAAAGGGAAGCAAAGATTCCGAACAAAGGACGATCTGGTTCAGCTTCTGGATGGTGGAGAAATGGCAGACGCGTCAAGTCAAAATGGCGACAGCCTCTGAAAACTGGCCGTCGATCCTCCGACAAGACTCTTACTTATGAATGAGGGAGAAGAGGGTCAACGCAGAGGGGAGAAGGCAGGGAGAATGTACAATGATGCCAAAGCTGTGTCGGGGAGTGGGTGGGAGAGAGAGAACTTACTTCACCATCCTTGCCATCAGCTGCCTCCAGAGGCTTTGGCAGACACGGGGGTCGGGGGAGGACAGGCGATGCACAGATCCAGTACCTTCCCTCTGAGAACTGGCGCAGGGTTAGCGGAGAGAGGAAACAGAAGCAACGGCAAAAAAAACAAAAAGACAGAGACAGAGAGATAGAGAAACACAGAAAGCAGAGGAGAGACTGAAAACAATTATGAGCTGTCTGCAGCACAACCGTCTGAGCCATGCATTCCCGTTCCTATGTGAGCAGTACTCTCAAATTGCTTTCCCGTTTCGACCCCATTTTAATGCTTCAAACTTGGCATCTTCTCAGTAAACACAGAGTTTGTTGAGCAGGGATTACAAAAAAAAAAGGGTACCGAATGAAAACACCCAAGACACTTACCACCTTGCAGGCTCTGACCAGCAATCAGACCATGTATAAGGGGCAAAAGAAATTGGTGCACATTTGAAGGGACCTCACAGCTGATCCCAGGACCCTCAAATCTGACACTCTACAGCTCCAGGCATGCCCCTGCTGCTTCTGCTCCACACTGTGCCTCCTCCTACCTCCCCGACCCCAACTGCACTCTCCTTCCTACTGCCCTCTCCCTTACATCTGCTGCTTCTCCGCCCTTCAACGCGTCTTGGCCATTGGCATCCACCACTCATAAGGGGTCCCACACCCCTGGAGCCACAAGAGCTGTGTCTATCTCCCACTTAAAAAGGATAATCAAATTTCACCATCAAACCACAGCCCTCAGAACATTACGAGAGCCTCAGGATTAACAGGCCAGAGATAACAGCACTACGTCATTGCACTTCCCGATCGGATTCAGTCGTGGCTATCTTCTACAGACAGGCCTTTAGGTTAAAGGGTTGGGGAGGGTGGGAATCAGGATGGAGAACACGGTGTGCAGGCTGGGAATGGCAAGCTGATAAAGCGGCCTGGAAGAGGGCCTCCTTTCGGAGAGAATGGCCAGGCGCTAGTGGCCGTCAATTCAGTAGTGGCCTAGGCGCTGGGGGAGGTGAGGGGAGGGGTGGGGTTTAGCCAGCAAGACAGAGAATTGGAAGATGAAGATAAAATTAGTGCTTTTCAAACTAAAATTGCACAAGCCTATGTTGACCAGGATTTAAAGCAGCCAGGAGCCCAGTGAACGAGCGAGGGTTTGTAATGTTACAGGGTAACGCCGATTGGTTGTAAAGCGGACAGGGTTACAAGGGAAGCTACAGTGTTAGTTCGCAAGACACAGACCTTGCCATCGGACAGCCGGAAGCAAGAGGGATGGTTCAGCAACTGGGGAAGGGGATTGGGCCTGGGTGGATGGGACAGGCAAAGGATGGGAAAGCCGCCCTGCTGTTCCAAGTCTCCTCTGGGGCGCGCTAAGCTCTGCGGGGCTCACCGGCCACAGAGAAGGGTCCACCTCACCCACATTCGGGCTGGTTGAAGACAACGAGCGCTCCAGCGGAGCGGAGTGAACCAGAACAGAGAGGCTCCCCCAACCTCCCCAGCCCACCCTGCCTCACCCAAGCACGGTACTTACGAAGCAGATTTCTGTTTCTAACACACCATCACGGCACCGGGTGCCCTCGTCTGCTTTTGACCCAATGCGCGACTCTGAAGGGAAGGTCCCCGCCACTGGCTCCGAAACAATTGGAGGGATACTGACAAGGGGGAGGAGGTTTTAAGGAAGGGGAAAGGGGGAGTGAGAAGGAAGAAGAAAGGACAGGCATTAACCTCCTTTGTGCTCAGTCACCACGTCCCTCTGAGCTTTTCCTCAAGACGAGAAACCTCTGAAGGGCTAAGTCAACCTTGGTTTGAATGGTCGGCTATGCCTGGGACATGGCCGTCAGTAAAGACTGTGAACAGAGGGTGCAGAGTTCAGCCTAATTCTCAATTAGCAACAGAGGATTTTGGAGCAGCTTGCCATTCAGCCCCTTGAGCCTGCCTGCCCCACCATCCAATATGGTCATGGCTAATCTGAACGCAGCCTCAACTTCACTTTACTTCCCTACTGCCCTCAAACTCACACCCCGTCTACCAAGCCGCTATCTAACTCGACCTTCAATATATTCAACCACATCACCTTCACTGCTCTCTGGACTGTCTTAAAAGGGCGACTCCTCATTTTAAAACTGGGTCACCTTAGCTCTCACCTCTCACACAACAGTGAATACCCGCACAGTACTGACCCCATCAAGTAGTCTCCAGATCTTACAGGTTTTCACTAAGATAGTCTCTCATTCTCCTAAACCCCAGCGGGTAGGAGGCCACCTTTTCCAAATCTTTTCCCAAGACAAACCCCTCCATCTCGGGGAAATAATTTGAGCAAACCTTCGCTGAACGGCTCCCAATGCAATTCCACGCCACCCCCCCAAAAAGATGGTGACCACTGACCGCACGGCACTCCAGATCTAGGCTTGCAACCGGGACGAAAATATCCCACCCTTCACATTGCCGTCCTGGAGAGGCTACGCCGCGAGCCGTAGGCTTTCCCAGTTTCGGAAACGTTGCTGAGGGTTGTCTCAGGAGCTGAGCAGCTCCGCTCGCATTCATATCCAGAGGAACAGCGAGAAAGCAGCAGAAAGCTTGGGAAATCCAAGGTTCCACAGGCGGCCGGAGAGTCGGGGGTGGTCCCCGAATACATTTCAAGTACGGCAAGGCACCTAAATGCAGTGTTGACTTCACAGTGACATGCAAGGTACTGGGCAGGTGGTGTGCACGTGGCCTCTGAGCCTGCTCCACTATTCAATGGTTGATGCTCTACTGTGAATCCACTTTCTCACCCATTCCTCGATTTCCTCAAAAAATAAGCATCAATCTGTCTTGGATACACTCGAAGACGGAGTATTGTCAGCTCTCCGTGGTGTAGAATTCCACACATTCATTCATCGCCTCCTCAAACTGGCCATACACTCACCGTGAGACAGCAACCCCTTAAGTTATAGCTTCTCCAGCTGGGAACAGGGGTGGGGGAAGAGACCACCCTCCCAGTGTCAAACTCTCCATGACGTTTCAATGAGACCATCTCTCACTCATACAATCCTCCAGGGAATACTGTCACCGTGTGTGTGTGTGTGCACGCTCAGTCCATGTGTGTGTGTGCGCTCAGTCCCTGTGAAGAACCCGGACATCTGGGGTGGGGGGTGGGGAGAACTGCTGACAGCTAAGGGGGAAGTGAGGTGGGGTGGGGGGAACCCTGACAGCTAACAGAGTGGTGGTGGTGGGGGAAATGCCGACAGCTAAGGGGGGGGGGGAAACACTGACAGCTAAGGGGGGGGGGGAAACACTGACAGCTAAGTGGGGGGGGAAGGGGGAAATGTGGACCCTGACCCGTCATTCGAGAGGGGACAACCAGTCCTGTCAAACACAGACAAGCAATGCCCAAAAGGGAACACCGCATCCCTGTGGGGGTCAGTTACGTCAGGGCACTCTCAACACCCACGAAACTGGTGAACAATGGGTGCATTTTGTGGAAGAGAGGTCTCTCTGACCTTCTATCGCAAGGAGTCTAACACGCCCACCAGCATGGTGAGAACTTCAACTGGTTCAACCAGGCTGGTCTCCCTGTTCAGCCTTAAGGTGCAACGCGCCCCACAGACCCAAAGTCCCACTGAGTCACTCCACCCCGAACTCTCACCTTTCCACACTGCTGGCGACCTGCGTGTTGGGTTGTGGATCAGTTTGATCAGCTGCTGGAACATCTAATCCTACGGCCCTGCAACAAGACCATGCCAAACATCAGGATGCCCAATTCATACAACAGGCAAGGCACTGCTTTGAAATAAAACCTATTCAGGGGCCGTTACAGCACCTTGCCTCGATAGAGCACTTTTAACAAGGTAAATGTTGCAAGGAGTTCAAAGAGCTCGAAGTGGAAAGCACAGTAATCAATGGTGGAGTGATACGGATCAGGAGGCTGAAATTGGTTGTGGTGACAGAAACAGAGGGGCGCAGAGGTTGGAGGTGGTGACAGAGAGAGGGAGGGAAGTAATTAGAGGAGCTCAGTGAGATCTTGAAGAGTTGTTACACAGTGTGGAGGAATTTGAATGCAAAAAGTTGCTAAGTTGGGAACCTTTTTCAAAGACTGTGAGGTATAACCAAACTGGGAACCAACTGATGAGCAAAGGGATTGATTTGGAAGTTGGTGGGGGGTGGGGGTTGCTGACATTCAGTGACAGTCATGTTGATGTCAGATGGAAAGGTGGTGGGGGTTTGGAATGCCGTGCCTGGGAGGGTAGCTGAGGCAGGAAAGCCCACCACTTTTAACAAGTATGTGGATAACATTCATGGCTATGGGCCGAGTGCTGGAAAGTAGAACTAGTGTAGATTTAGAATACTTTATCGTGCAGACTCAATGAGCCAAAGGGCCTGGTCTATGAGACCTGCAAGCAGCAAACAAGTCAACACAGGATCAACGGCAGCGCAGAAAACAGACAAATACTTCCAGTGAAAAATACGGAGAGCAGTGGGAAACAACTGGATAACTTCTGAAAGAGCGGGCACAACAAAAGCGATGGGCTGAATGGCCGCCTCCTCCTGCACTGCGAGATTTAACACGACTAACCTTGAGACCGGAGAGTTTGTTCCTGTGCTGTCCAACCCTCCATGTTCCGCAAGAGATGAATTGGACAAAGTCGTTGCTGCTGAAACACTAGCAGCCTCGTCTAGTGGCGGGGTCCTGGGTAGGATGTCAGGGCGGCCCTGATACGCTCCTGCCAGAAGGGGACAAAGGTCGGTGTCACCATTTAACAGCAAGTACAGGACACTAACTGAAATGACGCCCGCCACCTCCAGCCTCGCCTACACCTACATCCAGCCACAAGGTGCGCCTGGCCCAGACAAAGGGAGCGCGCTCACGCTCAGATGCATGTTCCACGCCCGCTCCAGAGATGTGATCACAAAACCCAGGCCTGCCCATTCCTGCGCTGCCTCTGCACTCCTGCAGTCTCCATTTTTGAGGAAGGAGTGGGAAGAGATCTGCCCAGTGTCCTCAAATCACAAGGTTCATACTAGAAATGGCATCCCTTTTAAAAAAAAAAGCATGGGTCTGGCGAAAGGAACAAGAATTTTACCAACAAGAATTTTTTGTAACACAATTAGAAATCAGGCCTTGGGTAGTGTTGTAGAACAGACAGACCTAAGGGTTCATATAATTCTTTGAAGTTTGTGTCATATGTAGACATTTAGCACGCTTGCCTTCAGTGCTCAGACCTTTGAGCATAGGAGTTGGGACGTCTTGCTGAGGGTGCACAGGATATTAGTGAGGCCTCTTCAGGAGTATTGTGTCCAGTTCTGGTCACCCAGTTATAGGAAGGATATTATTAAACTGGAGAGGGTGCAGAAGAGATTTACCACGATGTTGCCAGGAATGGAGGGTTTGAGTTATGGGGAGAGGCTGGATTTTCCCCCCCCCCACTGGAGCATAGGAGTTTGTGGGATGACCTTATAGAGGTTTATAAAATCACGAGGGACATAGATCAGGTGAATGCAGGTGTCTATTCCCTAGGGTGGGGGATGCAAGGCTAGTGGGCATATTTTTAAGATGAGTGGAGAAAGATTTGGAAAAATTTGGACATGAGGGGCAATTTTTTTTTAAAAACACAGAGTGGTGGGAAATGAACTTCCAGAGGAAGTGGTGGATGTGGGCACAGTTACAACGTTTAGAAGACATTTGGATAAGTACATGAAGGGGAAAGGTTTGGAGGGTTATCGGCCAGGAGCAGGCAGGTGGGACTAGTTGAGTTTGGGATTATGCTTGGCACAGAACTGGTCGGACTGAAGGGACTGTTTCCGTCCTGTATGACTCTATAACGAGATTGAGCCATTCTGCTCTCCAATCCTACGCCACCATTCAATTAGATCATGGTTGATCTGATTGGGGTCGAAACTCCACTTCCTGTCGATCCCCTATAGCCCTCAATCATCTACCAAAAACCGAGCAAACTCCGCCTCGAATAAGTTCCACGTCCCAGCCTCCGCCATCTTCAGGGGAAGAGAATTTTACAGGCTAACAACCCTCGGGAAAAGACAAAACAACTTATCACCATCTTAAAGGGTGAACCTCTTATTTGTAACGGTATCCCCTTGTTCTAGTCTCTCCCACAAAAGGAAAACATCCTCTCAGCACCCGCTCTGTCAAGCTCTCACAGCATTTTGAGTTCTAATAAATTCTTCGACTCCAATAAGTAATGGTCCAACTGCATATTCTTTCTTAAGGATAACCCTTCACGCCAGCAATACATTATCATGACCCCTCTGTGTGCAGACTGAGTGGCACACTTTGTACATCATAATAGCGAGTGCAGCCAATTTCTTTGAAAGCCAAAATGTTTTGAGATGTCTAGAGTTTGTGAAGGATGCCACCTAAATGCAAATCTTTCTGAATAGTACAAAGACTGCTGCTCTCCACGGCAATACCTTGACCAGGGTCAATCAGTAGTCTATGGCTCCCTTTTGAAATTTTCTACTCTTGCATCTGTCCTGCTGTGTGCAAGGTGTAAAGTTTTGTAATGTGTTTGTACGCTTCAGCAAGATTCAGATCCATTTTTTAACTTGGAATACAGCTCACTCCACAAGGAACGCCAGGAGTGTGCCTCCAGTAAGGACCCAGAATTAAGGTCCCATCTGCAGTGACAGGCAGGTTCCTTGTTGAGCTTGTTTCCACTCCAAAGACACTCCTGACACTGGGGAATTACAACTGTAATACTGCAATCCACGCCACAGGTGACCACTGCTGAGAGTTAAGCAACTTGTAAGCAATGTCTAAAATCAGTGGGGTGCCCAAACGGGAGCTTCAGGTAGACTTCTTTAGGGTGGGACGGCGGCTCAGCGGTTAGCACTGCTGCCTCAGAGTATCTAGGACCTGGATTCAATTCCACTCTCTGTCTGTGTGGAGTTTGCACATTCTCACTGCGTCTCCAAGTGCTCCAGTTTCCGCCTACAGTCCGAAGATGTGCAGGTTAGGGTGGATTGGCTGTGTTAAATTGCCCCATAGTGTCCAGGGATGCGCAGGCTAGGCGGATTAGCCATGGGAAATGCATGTTTACAGGGCAAGGGTAAATGGATAGGTCTGGGAGGGATGTTCTTCGGAGGGTTAGTGTGGACTCAATGGGCTGTACAGCCTACTTCCACATTGTAGGGACCCTACGATTCTGCATGGATCTATACGGAGCTGCTCCACAGCAGATCTCCCAGCTTCACAGGGACATGGCCAACCAAAGGTTGACATCCAGGCACGCAAGGAGATGTCAGGCTGGGCAACCAGAGGCTAGGATGAAGAAGTTGGTTCTAAAGGGGGATAACACAATGATGGGAGGAAGAGAAAGAATGAAGCAATAAGATTTAGGGATGGAATTGCAAAATGTAGGGCCCCTTGGCAGCAGAAAGCATGGCTGCCATTTAGAAGCAACAGCAGTGGTGGGGTGGGGGAGCTAGATGCAGAGAAAGATGAGTTACTGGACTGGACGAGTGCACAGAGCCATACAGAATTCTGAGGAAGGGTCACTGGGCCTGAAACATTAACTCTCCCGAGGTCTCTCTTGTCTACAACACTACCCAAGGCCCTACTTTTAATTGTATAAGTCCTGCCCTTATTTGTTTTATCAAATGGAATATTTGCATTTACCCAAATTAATTGCTTGAGATTAAATTATACTGCAGAGATGGGAGAGTGCAGAAAATGTCAGTGACAGCAAGAACTGCAGATGCTGGAGGCAGAATCGATACAGTGTGGAGCTGGAGGAACACAGCAGGTCAGGCAGCATCAGAGGAGCAGGAGAGTCGACGATTAGAGCCTGGATGCTTCATTAGGACTCCTGAAGAAGGGTCCTGGCCCAAAACGCCAACTCTCCTGCTCCTCTGATGCTGCCTGACCTGCTGCGTTCCTCCAGCTCCACGCTGTACAGGGTACAGAAAATGTGCCGCCATTCTCTACCCCACCTTCCCATGGTTTGTGGTCCAACCTGGTGGCGATGCCAACCACCTGATCTCCACCCGCGCCGTTACCTGGTTCAATAACTGCTTCGGTGACCTCCTTGTCAACCGTCTGCAATTTCACCTCCTCCGTCAGGGTTGGAGGCGGTTGGCTGGCCCCTCCCACTGGTGCCCGGCGTGTGGATGCCATCCCAATTCGGCTCTTCTTCGATGGGGATGGTTTGACTGCGTGACGTTAAAAACAAGAAAACAATTAGCAGCACAAACCGGCATCTGCTTATAAAAAAGTAAAGGCTCAATCTGGCACCAGTTGGAACCCCTTCACCCCACCATGACCATGGTCCTGGCAGTGAATAGCAATATCGTGTCAAGAAATGCAGGGCCCTTTAAGGGTGAACCAAAAACAGCAAACAGGGGATGCTCATCGGAGTCTGGACTTAAGAACTGTTTTTGTTTTTGAGGGGCCTCTTGTGGCTCAGTGGTATAGTCCCTACCTGAGTCAGGAGACATGGGTTCGAGCGCCATCTGCTCCCAAGGTGTGTCATAATGTTTCTGAACTGCCTGGCTTAAACTAAAAGGTGGGACTTTATCCCCGACTGCCTGCCTCTCTTTTGTGCCTGCGTGCACTTTGAAATTAGTATGTGGTGTGCACCAGCACCCGCACGGTCTTTAGAGGGGTGGGCAGCACAGGAGCTGGGGGTGCGCTCCAATTCAGTTTGGGAAAATTGGTCAGCAGGGACGGATTGGACTGAAGGGCCTGTTTCCACGCTGTGCGACTCTATGACACCAATTCCATTTTGGAGTTAGTCCCCTCCTTCCTTCCTCAGCTTTCTTGCATTGCCCCAGCGTTGCTCCCACTCCAAAAGTTTGTGATTTTATCTGACCTTGTCCAAACTAGTTCAACACCAGAACATCCACATCATTTGCTCTTTATCATTGCGCTTTAATTCCAAAGCTAGGTGATCTGGTTCTTTATAGCATTAAAAGAAAAGAAAACGGCTGGCATTTTCATCAGCAGTGGGGCTTCTGCATTAGTTAAGGATACCGAAGGGAGGGGTAGGAACTGACACTTGTACTGAACAATCGTTTCACAATTAAACAGTTGGAAAGCTCTGAATGTCTTCTGCTGGTTCAGCAGGGGGGGGGCACCTGTGTATCACAATCCTGAATAACAATCCCACTGTCCAGGGTGAAGGCATCTTCCCTGCACCCTGAGGTCACCGTGCACTCTCTCTGATCACGAACGTTTCAGCTCAGCGCTGCTGCGATGCAACAGCTGCGGCACGGGCTGAACAAACCAGAGATTGTGGATTCAAATCCAGTCGGGGCAAATGCGATTTGATTTGATTTATTACTGTCACACGGGTACAGTGAAAAGCATTATTTTGCATGTGGAGAAGGCACATTAGAATTCCCTCCCTAACAGTATTGTGGGTTGACCCATAGCAGCAGTTCAAGAAGGCAGCTCACCACTACCTTCTCAAGGGCAACTAGGGATGGGCAAGAAATGCTGGCCCAGCCGGCAACACCCACATCCCACAAACGAGTAGGGAATAGAAAATACGGCCTAACAGCCTTCACCGATCATGGCAATGATTATAAAAGTTGACAAGTCATGTTGCAGCTGTAAAAAAAAAAAAAAAACTTAGTTCAGCCACATTTGGAGTATGGTGTGTAGTTCCGGTCACAACCCCGTTGGAAGGAGAGGCTGCAAAAGAGGTTTACCAGGACGTTGCTGGATTGGAGTATATTAGCCACAAGAGGAGGTTGGACAAACTTTCATGTTCTATGAAAAAAAAAATCCGAGACTGAGGGATGGCCTGATAGAAGTATAGAAAATTACTAGAGGTGTGACTAGGGCTGAGTTGTCGGGAGTCTTTTTCCCAGGGTGGAAATGTCAAATACTAGGTTTAAGATGAGAGGGGAGAAGTTTAAAAGGGACAAGTGCTTTTTTCCGAAAAAAAGGGTGATAGATGCCTGGAACATGCTGCTGGTTGTAGCGTGGGGGGGGGGGTGGCGTTGGCAGAAGCAGATACAACAGCAACATTCGAGGGACATTTAGACAGACACATGGACAGGGAGGGGATAGAGGGACACAGACCACATGCAGGCAGATGGGATGAGTTTTGAACAGCATCGTGGCGGGCATGGTGGTCTGAAGCAGCTGTGCTGTACTGCTCCAGGTCAGTCACTAGTTTGCTAGCCTACTTCAATATGAGCCTGCCACTCGGATCCAGTCCCACACGGCCTGGTCTGCATGGACTATGGCAATGCGACACTGAGGAACAAGCAGGATAATTCTGTGCCCTGGACTTGTGTCTTTTTTTAAAAAAAAGTCTTGCCTCCAGCTGAGATTTGACAGACCAGGCTTGCTCAGAGAGGGAGGGGGAAAGACAGTGGCGTGTGGGGAACACAAGTGGGACAGGCAGCCTGCTGGAATGCAAAGAGCTGTGCCAGCAAAGCACGAGAACACGGCTGGAGCCCACATTTCACACAATGCGGGCTCAGTTTCCCCATGTGTTTGGGCACTAGGAGCAGCTCCGCCCTCACCGTCCGTACAGCTGCTGCTTGGCATTCAGGACAGTGGTGACAGTCGCACCGCCCAAAGCTATCTGCCTTGCAATCGTCAGAGCAAAACGCAAGAATTCCAAACATCAAAAGGTCACACAGTTTACACCACAGCAGGGGATTTAAAAGAAAAGGTGCTGCTGGCGTGACAAATCAACTCTGATCGGCAAATCACTTGACATGGAGGAAGCACCCTGCTAACTGAGCAGCAGTGCAGGCCTGATCAATCCCTTTCGTTTGCAGGTGAACATCGCTTTCAGTGAGCGAGCTCTCCGTTCCTGGAAATTTAGAATTCTTGCGTATCCTGATGAGAGCAACATGACCAGCTGTGGCAACGTGCCTCTCTCTTTGGAAATATTCCAAGAGCATTTTTACTCTGTAACTGCTTAAAAATTTTGCAAAACTCAAGTGCAGTGTCACCTACTTGCTCTACCTCATCTTCTTTCCTACTCTTCTCAAACATGGTGTTGCTCTGCGCTAAGTGCCTTGACCCTTCACCTAGGTTTTCTCAATAAAAAACACATTGAACAGAGACAGAATGCTAGGTGACAAATCTCAATTCTTTACCATAACCATATCAATATAACAAGATAAAAAGTAACTTCTGCCAAGACACCTTATTGATAAAACTCAATCTGGACAAGGCCAGCATTCTAAAAGTTTGCAGGGAATGGGAGATGAAGCAGGAGAAACGTGGTGGCTCAGTGGTTAGCACTACAGCCTCACAGAGCCAGGGACCCGGGTTCGATTCCACCTTCGGGTGACTGTGTGGAGTCTGCACGTTCTCCCTGTGTCTGTGTGGGTTTCCTCCGGGTGCTCCGGTTTCCTCCCACAGTCCAAAGATGTTCAGGGTAAGGTGGATTGGCTGTGCTAAATTGCCCGTAGTGTCCAGGGATGTTTGGGTTAGACATGAGTCAGGGTGGGAAGCTCTTTGGAGGGGCGGTGTGGACTTGTTGGGCTGAATGGCCCTCCACACTGTAGGGCTTCTATGATTTCTACGAAAGTCTCCTCCAGACATTTCAGTGTCGTCTTGGAAGCAGGAGACAGGGTTAGAGGGGAAGCAAGCAGTTTAACAATGGATTCAGCCTTTGTTCAGTTGCCATTGCTTTCCACTTGCACGTCACAAACCCTTGAAAACAAACCCAGACATGGAAATGTATTTACAGCAACAATCTGTACTTGTATAGTAGCTTAATTCTGAATATGCCCTGTGGTGTTTCACGGAATCAATAATGGACAGCTAGGGGAGGGGACAAGCAAGCATACTCCAACAGACTGGGTTCAAGGTGCGTCTTACACCAGCAACGAGAGCGCGAGTGAGAGAGAGCGCGAGAGAGAGAGAGCGCGAGAGAGATATGCACGAAGGCTGAGGTTTAGTGAAGGAGCCCCAAAGCTCAGCTCCTCAGGCAGCCAAAAGCACAGTTGCCAGTGGTGGAGCGACAGAAAAGCAGTGCAGAGACCTCAGAGGTGACAGAGATAGGGAGGGGGTGGAGGAGGTGACAGAGATAGGGAGGGGGCATAAGGGCCAGAGGAGCTGACACAGTTAGGGAAAGGGTATGGGGGCTTGTCAGTTACCAGAAAAGCAGAGAGATTTGTGGTATCAGAGCAGTGTGTTGCAGGATCCAAAAAACCATGGCTTTCAGCATCCCAGAAATTAAGAGGGTAGAATTTCTGCTTGTCCGGTTGTAGAACAGCCTTCCAACTCTGGGACGGGACAGGATGTTGAGAGTAGGTGGCAAGTAGAGCTGGATGCTGCTTTTTTTGGAAGAGGGGCGATTAATTTTTGTTTTGGAGGAAGGGTTCCAGGTTGTCTCTTTCATGGACTTCACAATATCACAGAAATTATTATTGTTCAAGCAAGCCATTCAGCCCATCAGCATTTACAAGGTCCTTTGTGACAGACCCGTGGGTCTGGTCAGGTGGATCCCACAGGGAAATAAAATCAGAAATGAGCCTTGATCATGTGGAATGAGCGGGTTTCTGCTGCAGCAAGGGTATCACACCCCAATCCTGTCTGTGTGCGTGTGAGTGAGTGTCTATCCAGCTTTCTCCCTTAAATGCATTCTTTGCTCCCACTGGGAGCAAATTCTACATTTGCCCTGCTCTCCAGCTGATGATTGTCCTCCTGACTTCCCAATTGGATTTATTAACGACCATCTCATGTAACCCCTCAGTTCCAGTCTCTCTCTCACAAGTATGGTGGATCAACCAGGTTGTCCCCCTCATCTCGCTCTTTTGTAGTGAAAAGAACCAGAAACCATTCAGCCCCTCCTGACGGCACAGGCCCATCCTCGTGATTATGCTGTGGCTTTAACAGGTTATTTTGTTCTGTTTGATTTTGAAGAGAGGTTGTCAGGCAGAGGTTCCGAGCAGTGTACCAAAACCGCCTGAGTGAACAGCTTGGAAGGCCTTGTGGCATTTGTCTACAGTTGGAACAATAGAAGCAGCCTGGATGGGTGTGGCCAGCTCTCTCAGACCAGACTTTCTAGTCTTTTCTTTAAAAGTTTGTAGGTTCAGCAGTTGCTATTGTGGGCCTTGAAAGAGGCTGCTTTTCCCCTCTCTCGATTCCAGCCAAAAGCTAGGGGTATCTTGTCCTAGGCTGCTGGATTGCATGTGAAACAAACTCAGTTTTTCTGAATTTGCCTTTTTGTCATAGGGTGTGTTTATGGGCTGTTACTACACTGGAACAGGTAATTAGTAATGGTTACTGTGTCTATTATTCCATTAAGTTTTCCAATAGAGTGAAGTTATTCTAAATTCCTCTTCCTTTAGCTGTAATTTATCTACAGTGTTTAAATAAATGGTGTTTTGCTTAACGTCGAGGAGTTTGACAAGTGATATTACATCTGAAACACAGCACTTTACATTAGCGTTAAAAATAGGAAAAAGTTAAGGGCTAGGCTACCTTCCTAAAATATATAGAGGGGGTTCTGGTCTGTTCCATAACACCTCCCACCAGACATCACCTGACACCCTCCAAACACAGATCCTCCAGTGGCAGGATGACAGAATTACACTTCTCAGTATGGACTGAGGGACACGTAAACCAGAAGATATATCAATAGGAAGCACAGAGGCCCAACAGCTTTTCAGATTAAAACTGAAAAATGGATATTTACGGGGTATCTTTTTGAAGACCATGTTGCACATGAAACGCTGAAACCGCTCGGCGTAAAAACCTGGCCTGTGCACCGATACTGTATCCTGAAACAAAGCGAGAGACAGAGAGGAGATAGGTTACCAGCAGGAAAAGACAGACACCAACCAATGAATGAGTAAATACCCATTATAGCTACTCCTAAGGCTGAGACAGGCTGCATCCTCCTCCATCAAAATGCCTGTCTCTCCTGCAGCCTTGATGGGAATAAATACAAGAGGAAGTGCTGGAGGGTCAGTAACCAGAGGCTGAAGAAATCAGGCAAGAGATTGAGGACAATATTTTCAAGATTGAGAGATCTAAAATGCGCGCCAAAAGGGGGCAGAATCGGATTCAACAGGAAATTTCAGAAAGGAAATCAGATGGGGAAGAGAGTCAGGAGGTGGGACTAACTTAAAGCTCTACCAAAAGGCTAGCATAGACACAAAGGGTCAAATTGCCACCCTCCCCCAACTCGACATAGCAGTCTAGATTTTGCTTCATTCAGCAAACACATTTTAAATTCATGCTGAAGTCCACTTCATGACAGAACTGCCAGTGGCACCAGGGCAGCCCCTGCTTTTAGAGAGACAGTACCAGTCCTTCCTACTCACCCCATCGTGTACAAGGGCCTTCCAAGAGTGTTCCAGCTTCTTTATAAATCTAAAACAGTGGGGGGAAGACAATGTTACAGTGGAACAAAACACACGGACAAGGGTTTTCAACATGGCACATCGGGAGTGAACTACTGCATCACGAGTCCTTTAACACCAAATCCAGCTCATACTCCAGTCCAGTAAAAGGGCTATAATGGAGCATCAGACAGAATTAAACAAGGAGATACATCAGGATAAATAGGAGAGGTGGCAAAAGTTTGAGTGAGGTGGGGGTAAGAGATTGGGAGGGGATGTAGGGGCTGGAGGTGGTGACAGAGATAGGGATGGGGTATAGGGGACTGGAGGAAGTGACAGATAGAGGGCAGTGTAGCAGCCGCAGGAGGTTACAGAGATAGACAGTTGTGTAGCGACTAGAATCAGTTACGGAGATAGACGGTGGTATAGCAGCTGGAGGAGGTTATAGAGACAGAGGGCAGTGTAGTGGCTCGAGGTGGTGACAGAGATAGGGAGGGGTGTTGATGCTGGAGGTGGTGACAGAGACAGGGAAGGGGCGAGGGCCCTGGAACAATTTTAACACAACAATGAGAATCTGTAATCCCAGGTGTCATTAGATCAGGAGTCAAAGTGATGAATTCCAGAAATGTGCAGTGTTAGGACAGAAGCTTTTGAAGCCACTTACCTATATGATTGTAAGATGTCTATGATGCCAATGTACAACATAAGGCGCTCGCCTTTGGAGTTCCGAGCTGGGATTCCCCCCATTCTGAAACAACACAATGAACAGCATCATCCTTCAGATTCAAATAACACGGCCCATCTGCCACCAAGCTCTGTGTGCTAAATTCCACGAAGCACTTGCTTTTTTCCCCTAGTACCTTTTACAAACTCAGGGTGGAATGCTGCATTCAATTCTGGTTCCCCTGCTCTAGAAAAGATATACTTAAACTTAAAAGTGTACAGAAAAAGAATTACAAGGACGTTGCCAGGGTTGGAGGGTTTGAGCTATAGAGAAATGCTGAACAGGTTGGGACTATTTTCTCTGGAGCGTCAGAGGCTGAGGGGGTGACCTTATAGAGGTTTATAAAATCATTAGGGACACTGGTAGGCTGAATAGTCAATGTCTTTTCCCCAGGGAGGGGGAGTCGGAAATTAGACGGCGTAGGTTTAAGGTGAGAGGGGAAAGATTTAAGAGAGACCTGAGGGGCACCTTTTTCCATGCGGGGTGGTGCATGTATGGAATGTGCTGTCAGAGGTGGTGGTGGAGGCTGGTACAATTACAACATTTAAAAGACATCTGGATGGGTACATGAATAGGAAGGAATTAGAGGAATACAGGCCAAATTCTGGCAAATGGGACTAGATTAGCAGGGATAACACGATGTGGAGCTGGAGGAGCACAGCAGATAGGCAGCAGAGGTGCAGGAAAGTTGACGTTTCGGGTCAGGACCCTTCTTCAGAAATGGGACCCTTCCTCAGAAATCTACAATCACATAACACCCTTCACATTGTAGGGGTTCTGGTTTGTGATCAGTAATTTGCCGATTTTTTT
>JAHRHZ010000169.1:424933-446406 GCA_024137785.1 Ginglymostoma cirratum
CATTTCTGAAGAAGGGTCCTGACCCGAAACGTCAACTTGCCTGCTCCGCTCCTCCAGTTCTACTCTGTTATCTCGGACTCCAGCATCAGTAGTTCTTCCTATCTCTAAATCAGCAGGGTCACTGCTTTAACAAAGAAATCAGGGCAAGCAGTTGGTGCACAGGAAGCTCCTGTGAACAGTAGTTGTGTGTGCGTTTTTTTTTTAAAAAAAAAGTCTTTTTAAACGACAAACAGGACTTCCTGCAAGCATCACCCACCCCCCGTCAGTACCAACATGGTGGTCACAGGCTCTTTGAGCAGAGATCACCCCCACAGTGGGGTGAGGCCAGCTCAAGGGACCTTCCGAGTCCGTGTGAAGCGACAGGATCTAACACCCTGAACTTAACCCTGCTTCCTGTCCGACCCGATGCGTGCTCTAAACCAACAGGGCATAAGACCAAACTCACAGTTCGTCTGTCTCTCCTGTTCCCCCAAGTCTCGATTCGCCCTGGATGGCCTCCACTGCCGTCGAGTACAGGGAGCGCTGGCCTGCCGGTCTCCGGGCGTCTGACGGGCCGATGCCATCTGTGCCACCCTGGGGCCCCTCGGCCCCCCGCTCCCGGCTGGCAATATCCATGTTGTGGATCCCGACCAGCAAGCTGTAGTCCATAATTTTGAAGCTCTGAAGCACCTACGTTGGGAATACAGCAGTTTGAGAAAGTGAGGGGGGGGGGGGGGGGGCGAGGAAGAGGGAGAGAGGGAGAGAATGGATTTGCCAGATCATATTGTCTAAACGATAAATACTCTGGAGGCAGTAGGTGTAAAAGCAGGACTGAACAGTGCGGGCTGCACACCATCCTAACTTGAGAATAGTATCACCATCACTGTCACTCAGTCAAAATCTCAGAATTTAAACAAGACATGAGGGGCAATTTTTGTTTTTCCACAGAGGGTGGTTCGTGTGTGGAATGAACTTCCAGAGGAAGTGGTGGATGTGGGTACAGTTACAATGTTTAAGACGACATTTGGATAAGTATGTGAATAGGTAAGGTTTGGAGGGATATGGGCCAGGAGCACATAGATGGGCCTAATTTAGTTTGGGATTATGGTTGGCATGGACTGGTTGGATTGAAGGGTCTGTTTCTGTGCTGTATAACTCTACGACTCCACCTCCATAATAATACTGTGGGTGTCCCTACACCAAATGGACTGCAGCAGCTCACCATCACCTTTGTCGGGGTGGGCAAAGGATGTCACGTCCCACATGAAAACATTTCAAGGAAGACGGTCAACACTCCAGGCCAATGGGCTCGACAGAGGAGTCAGAAGGAAGGTTTCCCATATAAAGAATCTTGTTTCTTTCTACACATTCTGAGTACTTGACGAGATATCAAAGGACAGGGCAGGGAGGTGACGGACATCGGCTGTGATCTCACTGAATGTTTGAGGTGGTGCCTCCTCTGTCACATTCCCAGCATTTTGGCTGGAGCAAGTCCGAAAGCATGATACAGCAACGAACAGAGTCTAGGGGTCAGGATTCACTTTCAACTTACTTCATTGCTTCCAAACCAACGAATTGAGAAAAGCATTGTCCACTGTGCAGCACAAAGCCACAACGGCAGGATGGTAAGCAGGTCCAATCCCAGACCGGGGCTCAGTCTGAGCCTCAGCCATCCATAGGAACAGAAAGCAGCGTTACAAACCCTCCACAGCCTTTTCTTTTCGCGGGTTGGACACGTCCAGCAACTGTTGTCCGTCCCAAAAGCCATCTAACTAAGTGCATCCCCAGGACCATGTAACCACAATGTCATGGAGCCACATGTAAGCCACAGCCATTCAAAGGTAGAAGACGTCCTTCCCTAAATGAGGCGAGTGAAGAGCAGACGGGTTTTTACGACGATCAAGTCACAGTCACTATTGAGACTAGGTTTCAATTCCAGAGTTTACTCACCGAATTTAAAATCCACCAGCTGCTGTGGTGGGATGTGAACTTGATGCCAGATTTAATCGTCTACCCCTTACATCCCCGAAAAGGTGGTGGTTCGTGAACCGCTGCAGTCCCTGTGGTTTTGTTATGCTCACGGTGCCGTTAGCTCCAGGATGTCGACCCAACGTCAGTGAAACCATGGCCGATATCATTGAGTTAGGATGGCATGCGGGGTGGACAGGGGAATATGCAGCTGGTGGTACTCACATGCGTCTGCTGCACTCTCAGAATCCCTACATTGTGCAACCATTTGGCCATTCAAGTCCACACTGACCCTCTGAACAAACAGACCCAGCCCCCTAACCTATTCCCTGCAGCTCCACATTTCCCCCATTCAACCCATCCAGCCTGCACATCCCTAAACTGTGGGATGAAACTGGAGCACCTGGAGGAAACCTACGCAGACATGGGTCCAGACCCGAAACATCAGCCTTCCTGCTCCTCTGATGCTGCTTGGCCTGCTGTGTTCATCCAGCTCTACACCTTGTTATCTCAGACACGGGGGGGAAATGTGCAAACGCCACACAGACAGGCAGTCGCCCAAGGGAGGAATCGAACCTGGGTCTCTGGAGCTGTGAGACAGCAGTGCTAACCACTGACCCACCATGCGGTTCCTCCTTTTAGAGGGTAGGCGTGGTACATTTGTGGAAGGTGTCATCAAGGGAGTCTTGGCGAGTCGCTGAAGTGGGTCAGAGGTGAAGGAAATACGAAGGTGAACAGGGCGGCGATGAAGCAGACTGGTGTCTATCGCATCGAGCCTCTGCAGTTGCACTCATTCCAGCTTCAGCAGCAGACTCAGGCCTGACATTGCAAACCCTGAAATCTGCGAATGAGCAGGTGTCACCTACATGATGGTACTGGAGCTCGCAGCTTCTGGCATCAAACTTTACTCCACTGAGAAAAGAGACGGAGGTAGTCACTGTGCTGCTGCTACCGTCCTGTTAGATCACTTCACAAGGCCGGAGAAGACCTCTGAAGAGAGGGTTCAGAGACAGCTTGTTAGGAGTGCTCAACACCATTGCCAGCGGCTCCAGACAGGCTAGAAAGGGAGGAACCGTCGGAAGGGCCAAAACCAGCACTTTGGTGCAGGGAGTTTCACAGGCTGAAAATAAAAATCAGCAAACAAACAACGCTGATGTTGAGGAGCAACTTGAACAGTCAGGATTTGGAATGCGCTGGCTCAGCACATGGAGGAGTTTCAGTGGAAGTATTCGAAAGGGAGTCAGGCTGTTAAAGTAAGAAGAACATGCAAGGGCATGGGGGAGAACAGCACGAGGTGAACCGCAGTGCAAACTTAAAGGGCTGAACGGCCTCCTCCTGCACTGTAATCATTCCGTGACTTGAGGCAATAGCGCAGCAAGTGATTTACCCTAACCGAGAGCATGGCAGAGCATCCAGGGGCACGGGGTGCTCACATTATTACAAAGGAAGATTATACAGGATTATGGGGAGAAGGCAAGGGACGGGCGAAGACCAGAAGGAAACCCAACACCAACATGCAGCTCATACAGACTCCTTTGCCGTGGCAAGCAGAAGGGTGGCAGTACTAACCAAACAGTCTCTCTGAATCGTTTTACATAAGGCACTGTGCATGTCAGTATCTAGGAAGAGGCCGTCCGGGATGTCCTGCACGAAGTCGAGGTCTTTGAAGGTGGGCCGCGGCTTCTCGCGCTCTTTCTGAGAGGCCCTGCGCTTGTACGTCGACCCTTTCAGGTCGTATTTCAGGTGCATTTTCATCACCCGGGGCAGCAGGTTGTTCATGACCACCAGTCGGATGTTGTTACCGCCTGACTGGATGCAGTAGAGCCCAAAGAACTTGGGCAGCAGCGTGCGAGGATTCTGGTTCAAGTTCTGTCGGGGGAAAGAGATGGCAAGAGATGTTCCTTAAAAAGCAAAACTCGTATTTAAATGGCACTTTACAACAATATGCACGCCTATTTAGTACCTGGCACACTCTAAAACACCATCTGAGATTTCCAAGGAACAAATATTAGACAAAATTTGACACGGTCGCATGACGAGGTTTCAAGATAAGGGACAGGTGAATTTTAAATATTGTCTTTTTGCAATTTTTCAGTGCAGCACAAGCACAAACCATTTTCCTACTTCACAGACCAGTCCCCTCCAAGGTGGAAACAGGATTTTAAACATTTCCCCAGTATTCTTGATCACAACTATAGCATGCACATATATATGTACACACATTTACTTAATCAATACGCCAACTGTGAATTCAATGTGACCGATATCAATCAACAATGGACCAGAATTCCAGTTATGCACCTCAGGGTCGAACAGCTATTTAAAATACCCTCGTGTATACTCGTGTTTCCCCGGGTGATCCCTGTGCAAAGGTTCAGGCCATCAGGAATACAGGGAAATAAATGGCCTGATTGATCTCAGATTGGCTTCGTAGTCTATGTGCGAAAATTCCAAGACGACAGAGAGCGAGATCGTAGAATCCCTACAGTGCGGAAGCGGTCATTCAGCCCATCAACTCTGCTCCGACCCTCTGAAGAACATCCCTCCTAGACCCCACACCCCTACCTTATCCTGGTAACCCTGCATATCCCATGGCTAATCCACCCTTACCTGCACATCACTGTACACTATGAGCAACTTAGCACAGCCGGTCCACCCTAACCTGCACATCTTTGGACTGTGGGAGGAAACCGGAGCATCTGGAGGAAATCCACGCAGACACGGAAATTGAAGGTGGGGTGGGGGAGCATGCAAACTCCACACAGACAGTTGCCCCGAAAGTGGAATCAAGCCCGGCGTCCCTGCTGCCGTAAGGCAACAGTGCTAACCACCGAGCCACCGTGCCACCTGGATTTTTATTTTTCAACGCAGCCACGGAATTTGGGCATCGCTGGCATTGTTGCCATTCATTGCCTTTTAAAGAGAAGTGGTGGTGAGCCACCTGCTTGAACTGCTCCAGTCCATGCAGTGTAGGTAGGGGGCACCATTCCAACAGCAGCTAATCGGCCTAACAGAAGGGAGAAAATGCTTCAAGTAAAACTCACCATGTAATATCCAGGTAACAGCTTCTGTAAAAACTCCGCCTCCTTGTGCTGAACTGTCTTAATGATAAATTCATCATCAGCAGACACGTAGAAGACAGAGCCACTAGCACCGGGGTTAGACAGCTCAATCAGTGGTTCATTACATAGAGAATACTGCCGGTGACAGGAGAGAAAGGAAAAAAAGCTTCAATGTACAGAGTGTCTGTCCATAATACAAATATCGTCACCAACATCCCTCTGCCCGTAGACAGCCACTCCCATGACATCACGCCAACATTAAATGTGAAGTTCATTTCAAGTTCTGGGGGAAGCACGGCCACAGTTGTGATCAGTCTGTAAATTCCTTTGCAAATTGGAATTTCTGATAACCATTTCATAACCTGCAAATTACAATTGATAACGTTGGACTGCACCTGTACGGAGACCATGCTGTTTTAACAGTCACCAGAATTGCTGATTCGCAAAGATGTTTACAGACGTACAACGTTGCAGAAGCTTCCTGCATTCCTACCAGTTTAAAATGTAAAGAAACATTATGGCCTGATTCCTTGTCTTTCATTGGAATGAATTTTCGTACAGTCAGGTGTGAGTCTCTCACCTGTGATACGCGAACTGCAATGCCCACCTAGGCATGGGGTTGCACATAAATACAGTCTTTAATTTAAAGAAGATCAGTCAATAAGTCCCGGCATGATACTATCCTATTACCTCCTTTGATTTGATTTGCTGTTGTCACATGTACCTAGGTACAATGAAAAGTTGTGTTTTGCATGTAGTACAGGCAGATCACACCATACAAAGTGCATTAGGGTAATAGAACAGAGCAAGGAATACAATATTACGGCTGCAGAGAAGGTGCACAGAGAACGAGATCAACATTAAATTTAAAATTTGAGGGGTCCATTCAGAAGTCTAATGTTAGCAGGGAAGAAGCTGTTCTTGAATCTGTTGGTGCGTGCGTTTGAGCTTTTGATGGAAGGGGTCAGAAGAGAAGAAAACCAGGGGGATCTTAATTATGTCGGTTGCTTTCCTAAAGCAGCGAGAAGTACAGGTGGAGCCAGTGGATGGAAGGTTGGTTTGCTGTCATGCTCTAATGAATCCCTGCTCCCTCAGTCAGTCCTTGCACCCCTTCTCCTGTGACTCTCACATACCTACAACAGTTATTGCCTGTGTCTGATTCCCACCAGATCTGTTTTCTCAACCTCAGACCGCACCATCACAGTTGTGTCAAGGCATTTGACTCCAACACTGCCTGTCGCCCTCACTTACCCATCACAATGCCTACACACATACACACACACACACACACACACACACAATTTGAAAATTCCATCCCCCACCGCAAGCAAATTTGCAGCCTACAAAATGCTGCCGCCTGGATTCTTCACCCGTACTTGCCCTGTCTCACTGCCAATCTCTCAGGCTCCTCCCAAACATGCAACTCATTTTTTAAATTCACCAATCTTCACCCTATGCCCGGGCAATGAGCCCTTCAAATACAATCCCGCTCCCACCACTACTTCGGAGACTAACCACTGACACTTACCAGATAGTCATCGGGGCGAATTCCAAACAGCTCCCGGAAATACCGGAATGCCACAGGCGCGTAGGTTTTGAACCGGAAATCGGCGTAGTGATGGGCTGGTGTCAAGTTGCTTCCTTCACTAAAGATCCAAAACAACAAAGTTTAACATTCCAAACACAGACTGCGACTGGATGGGGAGAAATTTGTTAAGTGTGTACACAAAAACTTTCTTATTCAATGTGTGGATGTACCTGCAAAGAGAAAAAGCAATACTTGACCTTCTGTTGGGAAATAAGGCAGGGAAAGAGGCTGAGGTGGCAGTGAGGGAGTACTTTGGGGCCAATGATCACAATGTTAATAGGTTTAAAATAGTTATGGGAAAGTTATAGAAGTGAGCAAAGTTCTAAATTGGAGAAAGGTCAATTTTGATGGCATTAGACAGGAACTTTCAAAAGTTGATTGGGGGAGGTTATTCGCAGGTAAAGGGACGACTGGGAAGTGGGAGGCCTTTAACAATGAGATAACAAGAGTTCAGAGACATATGCTCCTGTTAGTGTCAACAGATTGAGGCTCTGGTCAAGGAAAAGGAGCTGGCATGTATCAGGTATAGACAACTGGGACTAAGTGTATCCCTAGAAGAGTACAAGGGCAGTAGGAGCACACTTAAAGAGGGAAATCAGGATGGCAAAAAGGCGATATGAGATAGCTTTAGCAAATAGAGTTAACAAGAATCCGAAGAGATTCTACAAATACATTATGAGCAAAAATATAACTAGGGAGAGAACAAGGCCCCTTAAAGTTCAATGTGGCTGTCTACGTGTGGAACTACAAGAGATGGGTGAGATCCTAAATGAATATTTTGTATCAGTATTTACAGTGGAGAAAGACATGGAAAGCTAGGGAACTTGGGGAAAGAATTAGTGTCGTCTTGAAAAGTGCTCATATTACAGAAGACGTAATGCTGGGGATCTTAAAATGCATAATAGGTAATTAAATTCCTGGGACCTGATCAGGTGTATCCCAGAACTTTGTGGGAAGCTAGGGAAGAGATTGTTGGGCCCCTTGCTGAAATGTTTGTATCAACAATAGCCATGGGTGAGGTGCCAGAACACTGGAGGATGGCTAACGTGGTGCTATTACTTAAAAAAGGTGGTAAGAAAACACCAGGGAACCATGGACCAGTGAGCCTTACGCCAATGGTGGGTAAGTTGTTGGAGGAGATTCTGACGGACTGGATTTACATGTATTTGGAAAGGCAAGGACTAATTAGGGTTAGTCAGGATGGCTTTGCTTGGGGCAAATCACATCTCACGAACTTGATTTAGTTTTTATGAAGATGTGACAAAGAAGATTGATGACGGCAGTGGCAGACATTGTCTACGTGGATTTCAGCAAAGCGTTCAACAAGGTTCCACATGGCAGACTGGTTGTAAGGGTTAGATCACACTGAATCCAAAGGGACCTCGCCAAGGCCCCTCAAGGACTTGTGTGTTTCAGTCAAGTCGGACTGTACTCCTCAACGCCAGCATTTTAAGAGTCTAGCTAGAACAGTTTTCCTCACAAGTCAACTTGCCCCTTCTAAATATTAGTCTAGTGTCTGCAAAATCTCAGTTTTTCTCTCTCTACTTCCAAACTGATTGTCATCTACCTTCTCCTTAATGCATCGTTATTCATCTCAGACACTCCCTGCCAGAGCGAGTCCCACATTCTCCACACTCCTGGACTGAATTCCAAGGAGGCGATGGCCTAGTGGTATTTTCGCAGGACTGTTAATCCAGAGACGCAGGTCAAGTTCTGACAACCTGGGTTTGAACCCCGCCACGGCAGATGGCAAAATTGAAACCAAATTTTTTTTTAAAACCCGGAAATACAAGTCTAATAATGGCCATGAATCCGTTGTCGGAAAAAACCCATCTGGGTCACTAACGTCCATTAGGGAAGGAAACTGCCATCCTTACAGGTGAAGCCAGACCCACAGCAACGTGGTTGGCTCTTAACTGCCCTCTGGACAATTAGGGATGGGCATTAAATGCTACCTTCATCCCACAAATGAATAAATCCAACCAGGAAGCTGTTTTATATGTGATTGTCACGTCTCAATAGCGTGTAGATTTACATGTGAGTTCTTATCCAGGCAAGCTGCCTGTTGAATCCCTTACCTCGGGAAGAAAACGCTCTCCACCACATAGAAGTCTTGCATGAGGACGTCACGCTCGGGCTTAGTGCTGAGGCTCCCAACCGTGTGTGTGATCCCCAGCTGAATGGCACCTCGGAGGGCAGAGGAGGTCGTCTGTGGTGGAAAAACACACACAAGATCAGAAGCAAGAAACAGGAACTCGCACCAATTCCAGAAACAAGAATGACATTGGCTCATGTCCACGACATTCCTCAACCCAACACGCGTTTAAACGAGGCGAGTGATGTTTTTTTCCCCCTCCTTGTGCTGTGATCCACTCGAGAAAGCATGCCTTGCTGCACAAAAACCATAGCAAGGTGGGTCAGCGAAGTGTGCAGAATTTGCCACAGGACAGCTCTACTCTTTCCCAGCGCTGTGATATGGGACAAGAGACAACCATTCAGCCCATCGTGAATAGCCAGCTCTTCGAAACTAAACCCATTCGCCCATTCTATCTGATTCAACTTTGGGAAATTGGTGTTGAATTTGATTCCACTGCCTTCTTAATCATGAACGCATGCTGAGTGAAGTTGGGTGGCCTTCAGCATCTTAGGTTTTTAAGGTTGGGACAAAGCATCGATACACCATCGGCTTTCATATGGGTATGGGTGGGAAGTGGATATCATCGATGGTAAGATGGCCAATAATGATAGCCACCAAGCAGCGTCGGATTGAGTGTCACGAGTGAAGGCATGGTGCAGTATAATGTCTGGGCCTTCATCTCTCTCTCACACACAGCCACTTGGATGAGCTGCCAACCAGCTGCATCACACACGCAACAGGACTCCCACGCGCACAAGCTCTGAAGCAGGAGAGAGGCGAATATAGAGTCTCAGGAATAGACGTTCACCTTTTTGTACGTAGTCTCCCCGGTGGAATCCACTCGTCGGTGGCCTATCTTCTTCAACTGCGTGCCGTACGAAGAGGTGGAGGCCATCTGCCAACAAGAAAGCAAGCTAAGTTGAAGGCAATGCTGTGGGGTCCAATGCAGGTCATTCATGTCGCATTTCAGAAAGTAAATTGCCATAACTGAAGTTGCACCCTCTGAAATTCACTTTCTCGTGCTTATGGACCCAACCAAACCCCCTCAAAAAATATTAAGAAGATAGCCTATTCTCCAACTTTTTCTTATTTTAAAGGCAGGTGCTAGGTGTTGTGTTCTGGATGCAATTCAATTGGTCAAACGACCAGGCTTGAAGCAAAACACTATTCATACATTATAGTTAAAATACAACCAAAGAACGAACAACTTGGAATAACTTCACTCTATTGAAAAACATAACAGAATAATAGATTATTTTACTACGAAACAGTAACTGTTCCAATTATAGTAACATCCCATAAACACACCCTTGGCAAAGGCAAATTCGGTTAAAAAAAAATTGTCTCACAGGCAGTTCTCTAGTTCAGGAGGGGAAAAGCATCAAGGGAAAAGACAGTAGCAGGGAGAGATGTACTGCAGCTTCCAAACCCCAGCAACAGCTACTGAAAAACTAAAACCCTGGCTCGGTTCAGGCTGCTTCTATTGTTCCAACATTTAAATAAAAAAACCCAAGGCCTCACAAACTGTTTACTGGCTGAGTAGACTGGTTGTCACCTATCCTTAGGTTTCTTTTATGTAAAAAAAAAAACAACTAGGACTAAATACTCCTCTCAAAGCCACAGTATTGACACACTCGCTCTCTTGGTAAAACCTTCACTGAATGTAAAATGACAGGCACTATATAAATGTCTTTCTGACTACGGTGCTCAGTTCTGGAGCCCCCCTCTCATCCATCCTCTCATCCCTGTCCTCCTCCAAACATGTTCCATATAAACCTTTTCAATCATCTACTTTCTTAACATTTCACACAGCTAAAACTCTTGTGAAGCACTTTGAGATGTTTCAGTCTGTTAAAGGGCCGTACATAAATGGAAAATCTTGTTTGGTTTCTAAAAACCCACCTCTTCCTTTTATGGCTTCAAGTCTCTCTAACCCCCAATCCTTAAATCCTCTGACTTGCTTCAGTGTCTCTCGCCATCTCCCCCTTTGAAAGGAACTCTCCCAATGGACTCAAGGGGTCGCCACAGGAACCACAAGTCCTACAAAGTCAATGCTGTCAGTCATAACTAAGGCTCGTAGGCACATTTAAAACATTCCCTCAAAATCACGGCAATTAGGGCATGAGACACACATGGAGACAGGAGGGGCCGGCTTAAGAACTCTACTCTGCAATATTAGTCAATTTCAGCAAGGATTTCAGTTATGCCGACATCCCGAGTAGCAGGGAGGGATTTGGTGTTGGGATAAAAAGGATGATCGCTATCAAAGGACAACACTAGAGTGATGCCTCTGGACCAGCATTCCAGAGCTCAGGCTAATGCTCCAAGTCCAAATCAGGCACACAGGTTCAAATCTCACTAGAGCCAGGGAATTCAAATCCATTCAATAGATTTGGCACATAATTTTGGATCCACATCCCACGAATAAAGTGTCATGCATACCAATAGAAGGCAGGGGTATATAGTTGAAACCTTTCAGGTGAATGGCTACACCCAAAAAGGTCATTCACCTGAAAGTGACTCATTCAGGGCACAGATTTAAAAGCAGATATTGTCAATGGCACTACTCTCAGCTCCACCTCCACTAATGAACCAGACTAAGCAAAGGGCGACTTTAAGGCTACCAAAAATACAACCGTACTTAAGGCTTTTGCCTACCCATTATAACAAATGGATAAACTTTTGCAACCTTACTTCCTGTCAATTACCCCAGCTGCCATACTGTAAATCCCGACATCCACATTCCCATGTAAATGTGTCACATTACAATTACAGCCTCTCACCACTAGCATCAGGAGGACGCCATCCCCTCAGCCTCAGGCATCTACGTTTCGGCCAACTCCTCAAACTGGCACACGTTTGCTACCACGAACTGCCAAATGCTTTGGGGCACCTCTTGTCCATGCACCTGACGACAAGGACGGTGCCTTTGAAGTCACCACTGACCCGGAAGAGATATGCCTGTTGTTGCCGCTTTTCTCCTCCCACCTCTCCCCCCGACACAAGCCTCGCTCTCTGCTCACCACCTCAACTGCTTTCACCCTTGTCACCCGGCCCTTCACTGCGCTCGAGGAGCGAGCCATCCAGCGAGGTTGCAGCTGAGGGTTCTTTCCGAATGCTCCTCCGGCTGACGCGAGTGGTTTTGTAATTCACTTCAGCGGCACAGGGCTGCTGTACTAATTAAACTTAATTGTATGAAGCCACTGCACAAGTCCCACGACATCTCTGGCCGTGACGTCGCAGGCGATGCGATCACACGGGCTGCGAGTCACTACGGCAATAAATACAGCCTGCAGACATAATTCATGAAGTGGGAGAGAATCGTGGCTGAATTAAGGATGACCATTTCTACACAAAGTTCACCTGCAATCTATACTTGGTTATCTAGCAGCAACAACGGCAATAAATAAAATTATGCTACGGCATCAAACAGGATGTATTTATCACTAACATACCTCTGAAGATGGCACTCTCCTGGAAGACAGCCCTACAAAGTAGAAAAACAAAGGAAATGGTCAGTACACATCAGTTGAAACAACAGTGAGAAGTGGTATGTAAATCACTGACCCTGCTTTTAAGGCTCCCCTCTTTGCTGCTTACGACATTAAGTGCCACACAACAAAAACGGCTTTAGAATGTATACTGTGGCTACGACAGCAGGTCAGAGGCTGGCAATTCTGCAGCAAATAACTCACCTCTTATCTCCCTAAAGCCTGTCCACCACATACAATGAACAGTTAGGAATGAAGAAATACCGCCCTCTTGCTTGAATGAGTGTGGCCCCAACAACACTCGAAGTTCAACACCATGCAGGAAGCACCAGACTGCTTGATCAGTGTTTGCTTCCTCCACTACCACAGACAACAGTGTGTACCATCTACAAAATGCCCCGCTGCAATGCACCGAAACTCCTTAGACAGCATCGTCCAAACCCACAATCTCTTAAGTCGCTGGAAGGGCAAGTGCAGCAGATACACAGGAACACCACCACGTCCAAGCCTCATACCATTCTGACTTAGAACAGTACTAGCCAGTTGTTCAAAACCCTGAAACTCCGTCCCGGCACACCATAGGTGTCCCCATATCATATGGACTGCAGCAATTCCAGAAGGCAGCTCACTACCATGTTCTTCAGGGCGATTAGCTAGAGAAATACAGTGGCTTAGCACACAACGCCCACATTGTACAAATAAATTCCCTGACAAGAGACAGGTGCTCTTAAGTATCGGAGTTGGAAAGTCATGCTGCGGCTGTACAGGACATTGGTTAGGCCACTTTTGGAATACTGTGTTCAGTACAGTCTCCTTGTACAGAAAAGATGTTGTTAAACATGAAAGGGATCAGAAAAGATTTACAAGGATGTTACCGGGGTTGGAGGTTTGAGCTACGGGGAGAAGCTGAATAGGCTGGGGCTATTTTCCCTGAAGCCTCAGAGGCTGAGGGGTAACGTTATGGAGGTTTATAAGATCACGAGGGGCATGGATAGGATGAATTGCCAAGGTCTTTTCCCTAGGGTGGGTGAGGGGGAGGAGGAGTCCAAACTGGAGGACATAGGTTTAAGGTGGGGGGGGGGAAGGGGGATGATTTAAAAGGAACCCGAGGGGCAACTTTTTCACACAGAGGGTGGTGCGTGTATGGAACAAGTTGCTAGAGGTGATGGTGGAGGCTGATACAATTATAACATTTAAAGGGTATCTGGATGGGGACATGAATAGGAAAGGGTTCGGAGCGATGTGGGCCAAATGGGAGTAGATGAATTTAGGATATTTGATTGGCATGGATGAGTAGGACTACAGGGTCTGTTTCCGTGCTGTACAATTCTATGACTTTACAATAACTCAACACGCTCATGCACACACACAGTCAGTCAGCAATTGCACTAGAAGTGATGAATGTTCCAGCTTGGCATCAATGTCAACAGCACCTCGATGAGCACTTGGCAATGTAGACAGCAAGTCCTGATGGCCAAGAGATGCCCAAAACAGCTCCCCAGCGGCTTGTGGATGGGTGGGTGGGTGGCAGGGAGTGCCTGCAAATTCTAACGCCAGATCCATTGGGGTCTGGTCGATACCAATGGCCCCTTCACGCCACATGGTCCCTCTCTCACCCGGCACTTTCCCTATTCCAGCTCTATGCCAGGCAAGACAGAGTCAAACATCTTTCTTGTTAACAAGATCCATCAGAAGAGACCTGGACTGCTGCATTATAGAATAAACGAGGGGAGTGTCATCTGAATCCAGAATTTTAAAAAAAGCAGTTTTTCTTAAAGGTGCAGGGAAAATGAGGTGGTGAAAACTTGAGGAAATTTTCTCAGTGTGAAACGAAAGGATTTCACAATCAATAAAGGCTGCTCTGGGTTATAAAAAGCAACTGTTTCGCAGCCACTTCCTGTCAGCGTCACAAACATTTCTTCCTCAACCCCTCACCCCCACAACAGCCGCTCCGCAAAAACGCCAGTCTCACCTTGCTGACAATTCCATTCACACGTTAAAGCAACAGCTTCCAAACTAAATCACCATGAGGCATTCTCCAGTTCCAGTCACTAACGAATAAACTTTGCTCAGGAAGCCACACTCCGACACCCCAGACTGAAAAGGGTGCAAATGGAATATTGTCCAACGTTGCTAGAGGGGTGGAGTTTAAAACCAAGGAGGTCATGCTGCAGCTGTATAGGGTACTGGTAAGGCCACATATGAAGTGCTGTGTACAGTTTTGGTCTCCTTACTCGAGAAAGGATGGGCTGGCAGTGGAGGTTCACTAGATTGGTTCCAGAGTTGAGAGGGTTGGCTCATGAGGAGAGATTGAATCAACTGGGGCTATATTGATTGAAATTTAGAAGAATGAGGGAAATCTTTTTGGAAACATATAAAATTATGAAGGGAATAAATAAGATAGAAGGAGAGAGGATGTTTCTATTGGTGGGTGAAACTAGAATACAGCCTCAAAATAAAGGGGAGCGGATTTAGTGCTGAGTTGAAGAGAAACTTCTTCACCCAAAGGGTTGTGAATCTATGGAATTCCCTGCCCAGTGAAGCAGTTGAGGCTATCTTGTTGAATGTTTTTAAGGCAAAGATAGATTAGATTTTTGAATATTAAAAGAATTAAGGGTTAATGATGAGCAAGCAGGTAAGTGGAGCTGAGTCCACGAAAAGATCAGCCATAATGTCACTGAATGGCGGAGGCGGCTTGAGGGCCTACTCCTGCTCCTGTTTCTTACGTTGTTATGTTACGGGATTCGCTTGCCGTATGTCTTAAGTGAATTCAGAGGATGAGGGTTTTGTTGGCTCATTTAGAAGCTACCCACCCCAAGTGCTCTGGAAGTGGTGCTGAGCTATCTGAATTTGACTTGCTGCAGTCCTACCTCAGCCCACCCCTACCAAACAATTACAAAGCTCTGGCTTTCACTTGGGTGGCAGGTGTGCAAAATTAACCCAATTTCCTTCAGGATACTCGAGATTAACCCCCTGCGTCCATATACAGCCTTTAATTCGGTGGGGAGAGGTTTAGGGAGGGATTTCCAGAGCCAGAGGTTCAGCAACGATTAGTAGCATTTAGACTTCCAGTCTTCATTGTGCGACATTGCCCGAGGTGAGGCAAGCCTCACAATGAAGCCGGGACAGCAAGGGAAGAGTCACTCCACATGAGGAGATAGTCAGGAAACAACCCGACGTGAGAGCAGGGAGAAGATAGAAACACAAGCACATTGCTGCAATCAAATAGGGTATAATTAACAGTGCAAGACACAAAAGGCATCTTGAATGTTACATTTCAAGATCCCAAGGGGACTCTACAGGACAGATGTGGAGAGAATGTTTCCTCTTAGGGGGGAATCTAGATCCAGGGGCCACAGTTTGAAAATAAGGGGGTGACCCATTTATGACAGATATTAGGCAAACCTTTTCTTTGCTCACAGTGTGGTAAGTCTCATTCTAAAAAGATGGTGAAAGATGAGATGGTATAATCTTAGATTAAGGCAGAGGTAAGTAGATTCTTCATAAACATCGGGGTGTAATGTTGTCAGGGATTGGCAGGGGATGCAGATTTAAGGTTACAATCAAATCAGCCACAATCTTACTGAATAGAGTAGCAGACTCAATGGGTTGAATAGCACAGTCCTACCTCTATTTCATAAGCACAGGTACTATAGTTACTCATCCAACAACATCCAATTTACAGGATTATTCTTCACCTGAGGGAGGCTAGACAGGCAAACGGTGGCTGAATATCCTAGCAAGGGATGATGTTCCTAGGGGAAAACACAGGAATCCTGCCTTGACAGCCAAAGCCAGGTATCTAAGCACGGACTAGAAGTGGGAGAAATCAAATCACGGTGCTAAGTTGACATTACATCCTGTGCTAGAAGTCGAGAGAAACTTGCGAGGACAAAATTAACATTTTGCTTCCGCTTCACCATCTGGCTTGGGCACTGGCACAGAATTCTGACTGAGAAACTGTGAACTTGTGCCAAATTCATCTGAATAGGTGCTGTCAATACTGATGACAACCTCCCAAAACTATCCAGCCAGCAGGATCTTGTGACTCCCACACAGGAGTTTTCCACTTTGAAACTTGTTCTTCCTGGCTACGTGGGACAAGGAAGGAAATAATTTGACAGTGGATCCCAATGCCACTTTAGAGGAAGCAGCACACATTGCAATACTTTTATCAATCCTCCCCAGCAGCCTGGTAGCTTTACTTTGGCACTGCATCCCTGTCTTATGGCACAGCCCAAACATGCAAGGACATGATTGGACATTACACAGCAGCCCAGGCAGCATTAAGGTGACATGCAACTTTACGCTGGCCCCTCCAATCCTGCAGCTCACTAATGTACTGGAGCGTAGACGATCTCTGTGCTATCCGGAGCCAGCCACAGTGTCCTAAACTAAATTATGTTCATGGAACGCAGGCTGATGGCATCCGCTCAGAACAAACGGTTGAATTAATTGAGGCTGCACAGATTAATGCCCTCATTTGCTTTTGGTCACCAAGGTCTTACTCAGAATAGTCAGCACACTGGTACCGCTCTCACGTGGGGCAACATCACACCGGTGTGCCTCGCCATGCCAGCCTCTGAAATCCACCTGACTGCCAGGGTCTGGTCAACAAACAAGGGTCAAAGGAAGCCTCACAGCCAGACTCAAGCTCTATTCTCAAGGGGTGCAGTTGCCACTCAATGATAACTTAAAGCAGGATCTCACATGATTTTGCTCAGACCCCTCACCCATCCTACATGCAAACTCCCAAGACTAATGTAATTCATTCTCATGAATTTGGGCCTCAATGGTAAGGCTGGCACTCATCCACCATCGACAGTCGCCCTCAAGAATGTGGAAAAGCAGGCCACGTACTTGAACCACTGGTCATGCACCTGAGCAGTGAAGTAAACTTGCATTCCACGGATGGCGTGACCACTTTGCAACCACATCGTTATTTGTATGAGGGTTTTAGCTTGCATTCATAAGTGACCGACAAAAACAGCAGTAAGGTGGAACAGCCAGCTGATCTGGAGATCAACATTTGAGCAGGTCTGTGCAGACTCAAAACACACGGCCTGAAAACAGCACAATTAACAAGGGTGCGTCCAAACTATAATACCTGGAGGCTTATAAGTCAGCATTAAACTCAGATTGGGTGTTTTCCTTCCCTTGACAGCTTCCATAAGCTTCTCACCATGTCTATTCACCCATTTATCACCACTCCTACAACATTCATAATCGAAACCAACGTTCCATAAGTACCATCAGCTTAAGAGTTTAATGACACGTTAAATGAAGCAAACTGCCAATTACCAATCACTGCAAAGCTAAGTGATGGACTAACCAATTACACGTCCTAAACTTTCCTGTCACACATTTGAAGCGATTGCCCCTATCCAGCAGAAAAATTTTCATCCATGTTTTCAAATGGTCAGCACTGACCTGTGGCCAGGATGGTGTTCTTTCAGCACTGACACTCTGATAGCACAGTGCTTTGACGAGGCTGACCCTCTGACACTGGCACTGGGACTGCAGGCCTGGATTAGACGCTCAAGTTTCCAGAGTGGGAACTGAATTAACAAGCTTCTGACTCGGGCAAGTGAGAGTAACCCAACAGGAGGCTCGGTAGCATTCTGGGCAACAGGGAGCAACCAAGCAGAGAAACAAAATTCATCACTTCCTGCATGCCCTCCCCCACTGTGCAAAATTGGTAAGCTCCACCCTCTCCTTTCTTCGCTCCCTAACTCCAACCATGCTCAAGACAGAGAATGGTCGACTGAGTCTTGTGAAGGAAGGAGGAGAATTAGAGCAGGAACATCCACTGTTTAATCATTTACCCGAAACACTGGTGAAACAAAAGGCCTGTTTTTTGCAAGTGTAGCCAACTTAAAACCAGTTCAACTTGTATTTCTAAAGTCACAGTGGCCCCAACAGCTCTGCAAAGAAAACAATGGCAAATTCATTTTAAGCAGCACTGCCTCTGGGTCAATGCTGACATGCAATCGGGAGGGTGGTTGTCTTTTTCCCCTTTGACGCAAACTTAAAATTTTGCAAAAATACTCCGACTGAGAATACAGGCGTGTTTCCTAGCTCTGGTCTCCATGTCATAAAGGATACAGAAACACATTGCTCAGTCCTTTGAGTGCAGGAGTTGGGAAGTCACGTTGAGATTGTACACGACATTGGTGAGGCCTCTTCTGGAGTGCAGTTCTAGTCGCCCAGTTAGAGGAAGTATACTATTAAGCTAGAGAGGGTTCAGAAGAGATTTACCAGGATATTGCTAGGTCTGGAAGGTTTGATTTATAAAAGAAAGGCTGGATAGGTTGGGACTTCTTTCACTGGAGCATAGGAGGTTGAGCAGCGACCTTATTGACGCTTATAAAATCACAAGGGGTATAGACAGGGTTAATGGCAGGTGGCTTTTCCCTAGGATAGGGTATTTCAAGGCTAGGGGGCACATTTTTAAGGTGAGAGGAGAGAGATTTAAAGAAGACATGGGGTTGCAAATAGTTTTTACACAAAGGGTGGTTCACGTGTGGAATGAACTTCCTCAGGAAGTGGTGGATGTGGGCACAGTTACAACTTGGACAAGTACATGAATAGAATAGGTTTGGAGGGATATGGACCAGGAGCAAGCAGGTAGGACATGTTTAGTTTGGGTATGTTCGGCATTGACTTGTTGGGCCGAAGTGCCTGTTGCCATGCCATATGACCATGATTTCATAAACGATTTACAAGAGGGACCAGTGAGACAGATGCAGAAAGACTGCTATCCTAGGCCAGAGAATCTAAAACTATGGATCATAGTCTCAGGATAAGTGATCAGACATTTAGAACTTCTAAAATACATTCCATAAGGTGTCATCTAACAGAGCTCTGAACAACATTACAGCGTTGGGAATGATATGAGACAGAGACAGCATGGACACAATGAAACTGGTCTTGTGCAGGCAACAAAGTTATTGAGAATGCTTATTTTTCAGGATGATATCGGTATTAGGACCCCTGCTCCTCCTGTTATAGTTGAACCAGACTAATGCACACACGCTCTCATTCCATAACTCTCAGCTGACAACATTTGGAAGCATCGCAAACTGCGAGGTGGGTAACGAGACTTCGAAAGGACACAAAACAAGCTGGTGGATCAAGCAGCTAGTAAAATTCACTGCAGAAAATCGTGTCAATTCGTTTGGATAGAAAGAGGGCCAATCTTATTAAAAAATGGAAGAGGGACCCAACTATATGTGCACAAATCACTGGAGGTGGCAAGGCAGGTGGACAATAAAGAATATAGATTTTAACAAATCCTGGGCTTTATGGAGGGCAAAGGTGTACAAAAGCTTAAAAAAAAAAGTTACATATAAACACCACAAGACCAGGACCTGGACCATATATAGCAGTTGTGCCAGTTTCTGGGCTGGACACTAGATACAAACTCAGCAACCCAGACACTTCAGACCTCGAATCAATACTGAGAATATCAAAAGATTTAGCCCAGGGGAGGCAGCAAAAACTGGGTCCAATGAAATAGCGCATTAAGAGAGCCACACCGTCTCAATGAGCCAAACGGCCTCATTTCACATTATACTAGCTAGAGATTCTATCCCACTTTTAGCATTCCCCACACACTAGCCCATTTAGCATGCAACTAATCTAATGTTTCAAAACCACAAAAAACAAGGTGACTAACCGGCACCACACACTTCAATGAAGCGGGTCTCACAAAGCACACTCAGAAGAGGCACAGTGCCACCAACTAGTGTTAATATGCTACACATTCAGCTGCTCTACACGCTACCACACAGCACCAGCACCTCATACATTACCTCGCAATCTCGCCACGAGTTGCCCGTACCACAGCCGCAGTTCTACACCAGAGAAGACAAACCCAGTGAAGAGACAGAACTTGGAAGTGAAGGATCACTGTAATAGGAAAGAGGTTAGACACCGCGCAAGAGCTCCCCAAACTGCCCCCAGCCCTACATTTTCTCCTGCATCTTGTGAGCCACCAACAGGGCAAAGAAACTGCATTTCACTAGCACCTCTCACCACCACAAATCGTGGCCACTATTGCAAGGTAGGAGCACAATAGGTCAATTAGCTTACAGCAAGCTCCCACAAACGATTCAGATCAGGGAAACTAGTGATTATGGGTAAGGGACAACATTCGACCCAGCACACCCAAGAGAACTGGTCCTCAGCACTCCCTCCAAAACCCAATTAACAGTAGAGCTTTAGCATATTAAGGGTTAGCTCAATTCACTGAGGGCAGCATTACTATCCTCATCCAGTGCATCAGGCCTTCAAACCCCACCTTAGTGACTACAGAACAGAATCCGGACTGACAGTACAGCCCCAGGCTGCACAATCCCCGTGACATTTGCCAAATGGTGCTGGAAATCACAAATCCCAAACAGTCAGAAAGCAATCTTTAAGCAACAGGAGTGGGAGAGCCAAATAAGTCATGCAAATGAATTCTGGCTCCCAATCTATTACAGCGATAATGCACATCACATGTTATTCATCCATGGCAAACCCTCTAACAGTGCACACCCAGAATTTAAGAACTGCACACCATGCCAAACATTCAAACTATTTTCACGAAAGCATTCCAACCACCCAACTCCAGATAATCACCAGGCATCAAACCAGTTATCAGGCATTAGTTGAACTCCTTTCACTCACCACCTTCAGTTTACACTGTGGCAAGGCGCTCAGCAAGTACATAGCAGTCACTGTTCACACCCAGCTACTGCCTGGGCACTGGAGTGGGGGGAGTGGGGGTGGCTTACAATAGGAAGCTGGCTATGTTATTGCAAACGCTGGGTTCACACTGCAACTTCAGCAGGTTTCAGCTGACAAGACCTATTTACAATAGTGAACCACACACAAGCATCAGCTCTTGGTGCAATGGCAGCACGTTGAACTCTGGTCAGACCCTCAGTGATTTACAGTAACCCAAGTTTTAGAATCCTGTGACGCAGTGTCATTACCTCAGGCCCGGAAAGGCATGGGTTCAAATCTCCCCCTATAACCCAAACAAGTTTAGTAAAAACAATTTCACTCTCATCCAGCTCTTATGCTTCCAACATATACCATCTGCAATCGACTGAGGCTATTTGAGAGGCTTCTCATTTTTTAAAATTCATTCACGGGACGAGGGCATTGACAGCTAGGCCAGCATTTATTGCCCATTCTTAATTGCCCAGAGGGCAGTTTAAGAGTCAGCTACATCACGGTGGGTCAGGAGTCACACATAA
>JAHRHZ010000169.1:451406-466270 GCA_024137785.1 Ginglymostoma cirratum
AGGGAGGTGGAGATGAGCTGGGCTGGTTTTGGGATGCGGTTGGGGGAGGGGAGATTTTGAAGCTTGTGAAATCCACATTGATGCCATTGGGCTGCAGGGTTCCCAGGCTGAATATGATTTGCTGTTCCTGCAGCCTTTGGGTGGCATCACTGTGGCATTGTAGGAGGCCAAGGATGGACATGTCATCTCGGGAATGGGAGGGGTAGTTGAAATGGTTCGCGACTGGGAGGTGCAGTTGTTTGTTGCGAACTGAGCGCAGGTGTTCTGCAAAGCGGTCCCCAAGCCTCCGCTTGGTTTCCCCGATGTAGAGGAAGCCACCTCAAGCCACACCCCCATCTCCTATCTACTAACATCATCCCGCCCCCTTGACCTGTCCGTCCTCCCTGGACTGACCTATCTCCTCCCTACCCCCCTACCTACACTCACCTTTACTGGCTCCATCCCCGCCTCTTCGACTTGTCTGCCTCCTCTCCACCTATCCTCTCCTCTATCCATCCTCTATCCGCCTCCCCCTCTCTCCCTATTTATTTCAGAACCCTCTTCCCCTCCCCCATTTCTGATGAAGGGTTTAGGCCCGAAACGTCAAGTTTTCCTGCTCCTATGATGCTGCTTGACCTGCTGTGTTCATCCAGCCCCATGCTTGTTATCTCGGATTCTCCAGCATCTGCAGTACCTTTTATCTCTAACCCAGGATAACTACAAAGTAGGCCAATATGGAAGTTGATCACCGGGAAGCAGAATGGATTCCCCACAAAGCAGATCAGGAATCACTGCAAAGCATACCAGTGTCATCATGATGCAGACTGTGATCGACGTGAAGCAGAACAGAATCACCGAAATACAGTTCAAGGTCACCAGATCGGGATAACTACAAAACATACCAGGCTCACAGCAAAGAAGACTAGGAGCACGATGAAGCGGACAAGGATCACCACGAAGCAGGCTGCGATAACCTTGAAGCAGATTGGGATCCCTGCAGAGCAGACTGAAACTGGTTTGCCACACTTAACACTTAAAGGTTTACACACACACCCTTCTGCTAACGGAATGCACTGACAGCCAGGATCCCAGAGGCGAGGTGGACGTATTTAAAAGGGGTCTAAACGTGAATTGCACTGGTATCACAACGTGACCACCAGATGATGGACTCGTAAAGTGATCACAGCAGCGAATCTTAAGCTGTGGAGACCAAGAACCAGCCCGTAGTATGCACTGACCTCAAATAGATGAGAGTAGGTTGTATATAAACAACAGCAAGGAAGTCATTGTAAATGCTGATCCAGCCTTGACTATAGTACTGCATGTTTAGGAAGGACATGATGGACTTTAGAGGGAGACAATAAATGCAGAAAAGATTCATATAAGAATAGTTCCAGGAATGAGAGACTGCGGCGATGAGGATAGATCGGATAAGAGAAGACCGAGAGGAGATTCAGTTTAGGTGTAAAGAACCACCCGGGGTCTGGACAGAGTAGGTTCCCACTGGTGGAAGGATGAAAAGTCTGAGATTGGAGGGAATTGGCAAAGGCGACACGAGAGGAAACATCCTTGTGCACAGCGGATGGTTAGGGTCTGGGATGTGCAGCCTGCACATGTGGTGACAGCGTGTTCAATCAAACGGGAATTGGATCATTGTCCAAAAAGGGATAGAGAGCGCAAGGCTACAGGGAAGAGATGGATAAATTACTCCTTCAGCGAACTAGCACTGGTGCAATGAGCCCGATGGCCGCTTTGTGCCAAAGCTGTCCTCTAATCCTGCAGTCGCGGGTAGACAGGGTGGTGAAGAAGGCCAGAGAATTGAGTATAGGAGTTGGGATGTCATATAAGTTAAGGCCACATTTGGAGGACTGCATACAATTCTGGTTGCCCCATTACAGGAAGGATGTTATTAAACTGGAGAGGGTGCAAAAAGGATTTACAAGGTTGTTACTGATACTGAAGGGTTTGAGTTATAAGTACAGGCTTGGGAGACGTTTCCCTGGAGCGTAGAAGGCTTATTTGACAGTAAGAACCTCCAGAGGAACTGTTAGGCTGGTACAGTTATAATGTTCAGAAGACATTTGGACAGGTACATGGATAAGAAAGGTTTACAGGGATATGGGCCAGATGCAGGCAAATGGGGCTCGTTCAGATAAGGAAACCTGGTCGGCATGGACTGGTTGGGCCGAAGAGTCTGTTTCCATGCTGTATGCCTCTATAACTAGAGACAGTAGGAACTGCAGATGCTGGAGAATCTGAGATAACAAGATGTAGAGCTGGATAAGCGCAGCAGGCCAAGCAGCATCATAGGAGCGGGAAAGCTTGACATTTTGGGCCTAGACCTAGATTTCTGAAGAAGGGTCTAGGCCCGAACCATCAAGCTTTCCCGCTCCTATGATGCTGCTTGCCCTGCTGTGTTCATCCAGCTCCACACTTTGTTGCCTCTATAACTATATGCTCCAACACAGGCATATAGCAGACACTATTGGGAGGGAGGATTCACCGACTAATGTGCATTTCTCTAGTGCCTTCTGCACCTTCAGGGACGTGTCAAGACACTTCATAGCCAATGAAATGCTCTTTTTGAAGTGCAGTCGCCGGTTGCAATGGAGGAAACATGGGAACCAATTTGCTTAGAACAAACTCCCAACCATAGCAGCCCGACTGACTGTGTTTCTCCTATGAAATGTTCCCAGTTAGAATTAGGTTTTACCGTGATGCATACTCGAGTTTACACATGTCGCATTCACAGCACCATCTGAAGTACAACTTACCCAGGTACAAAATCTTACGTAAAGAGTAGAAAAATAAAGGAGTAAGTTAAAAGTTCAGCATTATAGTTCTTGTTAGTATTAAGTAGTAAATAAGACATAAAGTTAAAAGTTCCAAATTTCAGTTTTTCTTTAGTCATGGGCCTGCAGTTGCTCCACGCTGGGCTTTCCCCGCGAGGACTCGATCTCTCCCCCACGCTGGGCTCAATCTCTCAATCCCGGCACCCCGTGCTGCCGACCACCGTCCACCTCGCTTTAGGCCGCCCGAGTCCCACGCCGGGTCCCCAGCGGTTTCCATGATGCAGCCGACTGTCCAGTTCTGCCCAGGCCACACAGATTGTCCCATAGCCAGTTGCCAAAGTCCCCGCCCTAGGCCCTCACTGCCGTCGCTGCCACAGAGGTTTCTCACTCCTCTTAGAGCCACACAGCATGGAAACACACCCTTTGGCCCAACCAGTCCCATGCTGAACATAATCCCAAACTAAACTAGCCCCGCCTGCCTGCTCCTGGCCCATATCCCTCCAAACCTTTCCTATTCATGTACTTATCCCAAATGTTGTAACTGTACCCACATCCAAGACATTGTGGGATCTTTTATGTTCCACTGGGAGGACAGATGGGGGCATACAAGAATACAAATGTAGAAATTAGGAGCAGATATAGACTATTTGGCCCCTCGAGCTAGCTCCACCACTTAATGATAACTGATCTAGCTGTGTCCACAGCACCTGATGACCCCTTGACTGCTTTATAGTCAAGAATCTATAAATCTTGATCGTAAAAATATTCCGTGACCACTCCGCCACCTGCCACTGCCAGAGATTAACACAGAGTCACAAACATCTGAGAGGAATTTCCATCTCCGTTTCAACCTCGCATCTCCTTATTTTTAAACTGTATACTCAAGATCTAGACTGGAAACAGCACCTTAGGATCCAGTCTGGTACACTATCTTATCTCGAAAAAATTCACTGGTGACAGTGTGACTCCCTAATAGTGCAGTGCTCCCTCACAATGACCCTCTGATGGTGCTGTACTTTCTCAGCGCTGACCCTCCAACAAAGCCCACTCCCTCAGCACTGACCCTCTGACAGTCCGGCACTCCCTTGTCGCTGACCCTCCGACAGTGCCCGCTCCCTCAGCACTGACCCCCCGACAGTGTGGCACTCCCTCGGCACTGACCCTCAGACAGTGCGGCACTCCCTCAGTGCTGACCTTCCAACAGTGAGGCACGCCCTCGGTGCTGACCCTCCAACAATGCAGTGCTCCCTCGGCGCTGACCCTCTGACAGTGCAGCAGGCTGAACTCCGAGTGCTAGGGGACAGGGCCAAAATCCTGGAATAGAGTTCACCTGCCTGTTTCCCTGCTCCCCCAACAACACAAGGGGTTAACAACAAAGGATAGAACGAGGGCTGGGCAGCTGGTGCTGTCAGATCTTGACATTGCATCAAGCACAGCAGGAGTGGGGAGTGTTGAATTGTAGTGGGGGGGTAAGGTAGAGTAGGTGCTGCAGGCACTTACATCAACCAGATGCCAGTCCATGACCCATCCTCACCATACCCTCCCCCCGCCCTTTTCCCTCCAGCTCTGCCAGGATCCCTGCAGTGCCCTGTCACTCCAGATTACATTTGATTTTGGAGCCGCCACAATGCAGGAGCAGGGCTGTGCTTTGTTCTGAAATCCGCGGACCATAAACATGCACGGTCGGGTGGGGAGGGGAGTCCAGGTGGAGGGTAAACTGGGATAGAATGACAAGGGGGGCAGTTACTCTCCCACCCCCAACCCCCAGAGCCTCCTGCACCATTCCACAATTCATCCCGACTGACATGTATCCCTACTCCGCCTGCCTGTGTTCCCTTTGCAACCTCGTCTGACCTGAGTGTGAAGCAGTTTCGAACTCCCTGGATTCCCTGTGTCTGAATTTAAGACAGTCTCCCCTCGTCCTAAACATCCCTGCTGCTGGAGGTTCCTCTCACCCGACTCTATTGATTCCTTGCCTAATTCCCTTAGACAAAAAAATACCCATGATTAATTCATAACACTCTGTGTTCCAGGAAATATTTGCTACATTTATGTTATCTTGTTTTATAATCTAGACTGACAATCTACATTATGGTGAATCGGCGCTGGACTCACTCCAAAGCCGACAGGCCCTTCCTCAATTGTGGGGTTCACTGTGAGTCAGCATTGGCCTTAGCCCCTTACTCCCTGTCCCATTTTGCCATACCTATGCATGCAGCCTACATTGAGGCGTTGCTGGAGCAGGAAATGATTTTCAAAATCTCTATTCCTGTTTACAGATCACTAGTGGTTCCCTCTTCCTCTTTGACATCACACACACAATATCTGGAATGTTTCTCTGTAACATCTTCCAGCCTATCTCTATCTCTGTCACCCCCTCTGGCCTCTGCACCACCTCCCTATCTCTGTCACCTCCTCCAGCCCCTACACTCCTCTCTATCTCTGTACCCTCCAAGCACTATACCTCTCCCTATATCTGTAACCTCCTCCAGCCCTGACAACCCATCTCTGTAACCTCCTCCAGCCCCTTCCTATCTCTGTCACTTCCTCCTACCCCTATACCCCAAACTCTGTCACCTCCTCCATTCATTAATAAAGGGATTGAGTTCAAGAGTTGTGAAGTTATGCTCCAGCTATACAAAAGCCTGGTTCGGCCACATCTGGAGTATTGTGTGCAGTTCTGGTCGCCTCATTACAGGAAAGATGTGGAAGCGTTGGAAAAGGTGCAGAGGAAATTTACCAGGATGTTTCCTGGAACGGAGGGAAGGTCTCACGAGGAAAGGTTGAGAGAGCTAGGGCGTTTCTCTTTAGAACGACGAAGGATGAGAGGTGACTTGATAGAGGTGTACTAAATGATCAGTGGTATAGATAGAGTGGACAGCCAGAGACATTTTTCTAGGGTTTAGGTAGCTATTACTAGGGGGCATAGTTTTAAAGTGAGTGGAGGTAGATATAGGGGAGACGTCAGAGGTAGGTTCTTTGCTCAGAGAATGGTTGGGGCGTGGAATGCATTGCTGGAGAGGGTGGTGGAGTCAGCCTCATTAGGGGCATTTAAGCAGCTATTAGATAGGCATATGGATGATAGTATGAGGTAGTGGTGGAGGTTAGATAGACTTTAGGATTAGGGTAAAAGTTTGGCACAACATCGTGGGCCGAAGGGCCTGTACTGTGCTGTACTGTTCTATGTTCTAAACCCTACACCCCCTCCCTATCTCTGTCACCTCCTCCAGCCCCCTACAACCCCTCCCTATCTCTGTAACCTCCTCCAGCCCCCTACACCCCCTCCCTATCTCTGTCACCTCCTCCGGCCCCCTACATCCCCTCCCTATCTCTGTCACCTCCTCTGGCCCCCTACACCCCCTCCCTATCTCTGTCACCTCCTCCAGCCCCCTACACCCTTCCCAATCTCTGTCACCTCCTCCAGCCCCTACACCCCTTCCTATCTCTGTCACCTCCTCCAGCCCCTACACCCCTCCAAATCTTAGTCACCTCCCCCAGTCCCTGCACCCCTCCCAATCTCTATCACCTCCTCCAAACCCCACGCCCCTCCCTGTCTCTGTAACCTCCACCCTTCAATTGGCTGCAGCCTCTCCACACTTTTAGTTCCCTGTCCTCGTAATTCCATAAGAGATAGGAACAGGAGCAGGCCATGAGCACCTCGAGCCTGTTCTGCCATTCAGTAGGATCATGGCCGTTCTGACACTCCCCATATCAACATTCCTGTGTTTTCCCTCTAACCCTTGATTCCCCTACTGATCAAGAATCTGTTTGAGCCTTAAATATACATAATGGCCCTTGTGTATCCCCCAGTTCCCATCTGTCCACCATTGGCAACTGTACCTTCAGCACTTTGGACTCTTACTAACTCTATCTCTAGAATTCCCTGCTCACTCCCTTATTCAAAACGATCTCTCTTACTGAGCTTTCTCCAGCTGCCTCTAATACCTTCTTATGTGGCTCGGGTCTAGGCCTGAAACGTCAAGCTTTCCTGCTCCTATGATGCTGCTTGGCCTGCTGTGTTCATCCAGCTCCACACCTTGTTATCTCGGATTCTCCAGCATCTGCAGTACCTATTATCTATGTGGCTCGGGGTCAGGTTTTGTCTGAATTACGCTTGTAAAGCTCCCTGGGATGCTTGAGGCTGCTTTGTGAATGCATTTTGCAGTTGTAGTTAATGAGCAGGATGTGGATTTAAACCAATCCCTACTAATCCTGCAGACCTAGCTTGGAATAAATGGTGCTAACTGCTTCCTCGTTAAATTCTAATTATCTTTTGATGAAGGTAGCGATTCCCTGTTGGAATCTCATGATCCTATGCACAGTGTTATAACTTAAATTTTGGATAAAGAAAAGAGCTTTACATCGATCTGTGTGAAGACATTACAACTCCGAGCAGGTCAGATTTGAATCTGGATCTTCCAGCCCAGACTCAGGGAGACTACCACTGGGTCACAAGAGCCCTTTTAAAGGGGAATTTGAATCTATGAAAGGCAATTGTATCATGGTATTATCACTAGATTGTTAATCCTGACACGTCAGTAATGATCAGGGGACCTGGGTTTGAATCCCACCATGACAATTGGTGGAATTTGGATTCAGTTAAAAATCTGGAATTAAGAGCGTAATGATGACCTTGGAATGCAAGTTCGTTGTTCCTCGGATCTGGAGTCGCAGGTAGACAGGGCGGTGAAGAAGGCGTTTGGTACGCTTGCCTTTATTGGTCAGTGCATGGAGTATAGGAATTGGGAGGGTCATGTCGCAGCTGTACAGGACATAGGTTAGGCCACTTGTATAATTCTACATTCAATTTTGGTCGCCCTGCTATGTGAAAGATGTAGTTCTACTGAAAGGGTGCAGAAAAGATCTCCGAGGATGTTGCCGGGGTTAGAGAATTTGACCTATAGGGAGAGGCTGAATGAGCTGAGGCTATTTTCCCTGGAGCGTCAGAGGCTGAGGGGTGACCTTATGAGAAGTTTATGGAATCAAGAGGGGCATGGATAGGGTAAATAGGCAAGGTCTTTTCCCCAGGGTATAGGACTCCAAAACTAGAGGACATATGTTTAAGGTGAGAGGAAGAAAATTTAAAAGAGACCTACAGGGCTACATTTACACATAGACGGGAAACAGGCCATTCAGCCCATCAAGTGACCCTCCGAAGAGCATCCCACCCAGACCCACACCCCCTACCCTATCCCTGTGACCCTGCATTTCCCATGGCTAACTCAGCTAACCTGCACATCCCTGGGCACTATGGGCAATTTAGTCTCTGTTGAGTCATAGAGATGTGCAGCACGGAAACAGACCCTTCGGTCCCACTGGTCCATGCCGACTAGATATCCTAAATTAATTTGGTCCCATTTGCCAGCATTTGGCCCATATCCCCCTAAACCCTTCCTACTCACGTACCCATCCAAGTGCCTTTTAATTGTTGTAACTGTACCAGCCTCCACCACTTCCTCTGGCAGCTCGTTCCATACACGCACCACCCTCTGCGTGAAAAAGTTGACCCTTAAGTCCCTTTTAAATCTTTCCCCTCTCACCTTAAACCTACACCATCTAGTTGTGGACTCCCCTACCCTGGACAAGAGACCTTGGCTATTCACTCTATGCATGTCCCTCATGATTTTATAAACCTCTTTAAGGGCACCCCCTCAGCCTCTGACACTCCAGGGAAAATAGCCCCAACCTATTCAGCCTCTCCCTATAACTCAAACCCTCTAACACCGACAATATCTTTCTAAATTTTTTCTTCACCATTTCAAGTTTAACATCATCGTTCCTACAGCAGGGAGACCAGAATTGAACGCAGTATTCTAACTCCAGAAAAAGTTGGAAAGAAAGAGAGAGAAAATCAAACAGATAGAGAAACAGAAGGAGAGAGAAGTAGAGAGAATAGAATAGAGAGGGAGGCACACAAAGGAAATGGAACACAAAGGTTCGGTAAAACTGAGAGGAAGACTTTGATAGAAGCTATTAGAGCGAGAAAAAGTATTGCACAAAGAATTGAGCTAAAAAGACAACGCGGGGATGATAGGATGAAACTGAAAGAGAGGAATTGTCAAGAGTGGGAGAAAAAAGTGGGAACAAAGGGGAAACAGGAGAAGACAAACTAAGAAATTCCGAACGGGGGACAAAGGAGAGTGAATTTGAGAGAGATTGAATATATTGGGAGACAAAGAGCAGGAGCGAGAGAGGAAGACGGAAAGACAAAGAACAAGAAGACAATGGGATACGAGAGAGGGAAACTATAAGTAAGGGTGGAACAACATTTGAGAATCCTTTTGCAAAGTGATTCCTATGGAATTGTTAATTCAGCGCGATCTGGTTGGAGATCTCTGGGTCCATTGTCTGAATAATAGATGAATTGTGTTTTCAGGGCTGTGTCTGGGTGGATCGGAGGGCACAGCTGACAGATGCAGGGACTGCCACGGTCGATTATTTCTGCACGGTCGAAAACAGCAGCCTTAGACGCTTGACAGAAGCAAAAAGCTTGCACGCACCCCAGAGGGCACACGTCCCCGACAGGGAACGAAGAGTGAGCGTCTGCGCGGGAGATTGACTCCCACGCCTAGACCGGCAGCAAGAGCCCTCGCCCGTCACCCCTCCTGTTAGCGCTCACCTCCGCAGGAGAGAGAGAGGGAGCAGTGCTCAGGCTGAGGCGCGAAAGCAAGAGCGAGGGCTGAACCGAAAAACCTGCCCCTTCAGTCGAGCACGTGGGTTTGCCAGTCCTGGGGGCCCCTCTGTGTTGCCCCGTGCCATTGAGTGTACTGACTTGGGGTTGAGTGAACAGCATGGAGATGCCCACTGTAGTCAAATAGCCCCAGGGACAAAGGGCAACTGTGTCTGAAAGCCAGTAGAACGGGTGGGGCAGCACAGGGTTTTCGTTGGCACCAGGGAAGAGCAGTGATGCCCGCCACAGACTGTCAGCCACGTGGGCGCGTGCTGACAGCGTCCCCTTGGCATTCTTCAGTGCTGGCCATTGGCATGCTTACCCAACACCATTTCCACCTCACTCACCACCCCCCACCACACACACACCCACCACCACCAAACAGGCAAACTGACATGTTTCAGAGACTGTCTGGCACTCCAAACCATTTCCATGGTTACCCGTGCATCCTGTAAATTCTCAGCTCCCGTGGCACAGCATCGAAGATGAATTACCAGAACGAACATCTGCCCAACCCCATCACAGTCAGTGCCATTTTTAACAGGTTTTCTGTGTTGGAGTGGGGGAGGAAGGGTTCCGGTATTCAATGAAGATTCCCAGTAGGAAACCACAGGTTCCAGAGGGATCACCTCTGACACATAGAGAAGGCAAAGACCTTATAAACAAAGTGCTACAGATTATCTCCGGATCTTTGGGACCGTCTGTATTAGAGGTTCCCTGGGAGTGAGTCAGTATTTAAAGGGGGTCCTGGAGGAGGGGAGGGATGTGTGACAGTATTTATAGGGGCTCCCCAGGGCGGAGTGTGTCAGTATGTACAGGGGGACTCCTGGGGGAGTGTGTCAGTATTTACAGGGAGGTCCCTGGGGGGAGTGTGTCAGTATTTATAGGGGAGTCCCGGGGGAGTGTGTCAGTATTTATAGGGGAGTCCTGGGGGTGTGTGTCAGTATTTACAGGGCGTCCCCAGGGGGGAGTGTGTCAGTATTTACAGGGGTTCCTCAGAGGCGTGTGTCAGTATTTACAGGTGTTCCCCAGGGGGGAGTGTGTCAGTATTTACAGGGCATCCCCAGGGGGGAAGCTCCTCAAGGGTGTGTGTCAGTATTTACAGGGGGTGTGTGTCAGTATTTACAGGGGTTCCCCAGGGAATATGTCAATATTTCAAGTGGAATGGTACTGATGTCCCCCCAGCTCCATTATGTTATGATCATACTGTAACAGAGCCTCCTCCAACCCTTTGCTCATTCCCACCAACCTCATATCAGTTTATTCCTCTCTTTCTCATGTTTATCCCACTCCAATGCATCCCCATTGTTCACCTCACCCACTCTATGTGGGAGTAAGTCCCACATTCTCCCAGCTCCCTATGGGAGAGAGTCCAATATTAGAGAAAGGAGCCATTCACCCCCTCAAGTCTGCTTCACCGTTTGATCATTGCTCATATGTTTCTCAATCGCATTCACTTACTATCTCCCCATGTCCTTTAATCCCGTTACTAATCAAGAACCTATCTATCTCTGTCCCAAAAACACTCAATGACTTGGCCTCCACAGCCCTCTGCGGCATTGAGTTCCACACATTCACCACCCTCTTGCTGAAGGAAGTCCTCCTCATCTCAGTTCTAAAGGGTCATCCCTTTATTCTGAGGCTACACTCTCAGGTCCTAGTCTCTCCTACTAGTGGTAACATCTTCTGTGCATCCATTCTATCCAGGTGTCTTAATATTCTATAAACTTCAGTGAGACCCCCCCACCTCCCCAATCCTTCTAATCTCCATCAACTATAGACCCAAAGTCCTCAACTGTTCGTCATATGACAAGCCCTTCATCCCCGGGATTATTCTTGTAAACCTCCTCTGGACTTCCTCCAACGCCAACATATCCTTCCTTTGATAGGGAGCCCAAAGCTGCTTACAATATTCCAAATGCTGTCTGACCAGAGCCTTCTACATCCTCAGCAGTACATCTCTCACCTTGTATTCTAGCCCTCTCGAAAAGAATGATAACATTACATTTGCCTTCTTAACTGCCAATTAAACCTGCATGTTAACCTTAAGAGAATCCCGAACTAGGACTCCCAAGTCCCCTTGTGCTTCAGAATTCTGAAGCCTTTCCCCATTTAGAAAATAGCCTGTGCTTCCAACCTTCCTACCAAAGTGCATAACTTCACATTTTCCCCACGCTGTATTCCAGCTGCCACTTCTACACCCACTCTCCTACCCTGACCAAGTCTTTTTCTACAGATCTCCACTTCCTCGACAGTACCTGTCCCTCCAACTATCTTTGTGTCATCTGCACATTGTCTCTGGTGGGGTGAGTGGGTGGGGGCGATGGTGGGTGGGGTTGGGGGGAGATGGATGATTTGGATGGATGAATGGATAATCCACCCTAACCTGCACATCCCTGGACACTACGGAGCAATTTAGCACAGCTAATCCACCCTAACCTGCACATCCCTGGGCACTACGGGGCAATTTAGCACAGCCAATACACCCTAACCTGCACATCCCTGGGCACTACGGGACAATTTAGCACAGCCAATACACCCTAACCTGTACACTACAGGCAACTTAGCACGGCCAATCCACCCTGGCCTGCACATCTTTGGATTGTTAGAGGAAACCAGAGCACCCGGAGGAAGCTGAGGAGACAAGGGGAGAATGTGAAAACTTCACACAGCTGCCCAGAGGCTGGAATTGAACCCCTGGCTCCAAAAGCAGAAATTGCTGGAATAAACTGGAATAGGGTCACCGTACTTAAAACATTAACTGCTCTCTGTCCAGACCTGCCATGGTTCTGCAGCAATTTCTGCATTTTTCTGTCAAACCCCTTCCGGAATTTTAAAGCCCTTGCTCAGATTACCCGTCGTCAACCTCTTACCTTTCTCTTCTCAAAACAGACCTTCTCCACTGCTTCTACGTCCTTTCTTATAATGTAGGGTACGGTGTAAAAGGAGAGACAGAAAGGAAATGATACACAGACCCTGAGAACCCAAATTTCACAAGAACCTTTATTACTTTGGAGGTGACTCGATCTGTTAACAGTATCGCTCCACAATCCGTCTACTCCGACTACAACCGCATCACAAATAAATCGGGGTTTGAGCATTGTGTGTGGGGGGGGGGTGGATTCGGAAAGAGAGGTGGCCCCCGCCCCTCTCCTGATGCAGACATACAGGGAGGGTAGGGCAAAATCTTTGGCCCCCTCCATTGTAAGAAAGCACCAGAACCAGCTAGTGCTAACACAAGGCCCATACCGCTCACCCACTCCGCGCTCCCCAAATCCAGCGGGATGTATTCCGAGAGACTGTATCACATGACCTCCCTACCCCATTCCTCCCCTCCTGTTATTGGTCACTCAGCATGTCCTTTCACCTATTGGATGGCACTTGACCATCGTCGTTGTGTCCTTATTGACTTTCTATCCATTTCGACTAAATAATAAGTGTTGGGGGTGGAGGGGGAAAGAAACATTCCCTCTTTAAGGAAGGGTCCTTCAGTCCAGAGACTGTTTCCTGGCTAGAAAGGGTCTCTCTAATGAGGAATGTTTAGGTCTCTACCCATTGGAGTTTTACAAGAACATAAAGTGGTCTTATTATAACAGAGAAGGTCTGGAGGCATTCCTTGAAAGGGTGGATGCTTAGGACTTGTTTCCTCCTCATCCAGGGAGCTTGATTAGATGGGCCGAGGATGGAATTTAATTTAGATAAATGTGAGGTGCTACATTTTGGTAGGAAAAACCAGGGCAGGACTAATACACTTAATGGTAGGGTCCTGGGGAATGTTGTGGAACAAAGAGACCTTGGAATACAAGTGCATAATTCCTTGAAAGTGGAGTCATAGGTAGACAGGGCAGTGAAGAATGCATTTCATAAGCATTCCTTCATTGGTCAGAGCATTGAGCATACGAGTTGAGAGGATCATGCTACAGGATATTGTTTAGGCCACTTTGGAAATACTGTGTTCAGTTCTGGTCTCCCAGCTGTTGGAAAGTTGTTGTTAAACTTGAAAGGGTTCAGAAAAGACTTACAAGGATGTTGCCAGGGTTGGAGGTTTTGAGCTAAAGGGAGAAGCTGGGGCCATTTTCCCTGGAACGTTGGAGGCTGAGGGGGTGACCTTATAGAGGTTTATAAAACCATGAGGGGCACAGATATGGTGAATAGTCAAGGTCTTTTCCACAGGGTAGGGGAGTCCAAAAGTAAAGGGTGTAGGTTTAACTAGAGGGTGTAGGTTTAAAGTGAGAGGGAATAGATTTAAAAGGGACCTGAGGGGCAACTTTTTCACACAGAGGGTGGTGAGTGTATGGAACGAGCTGCCAGAGGAAGTGGTGGAGGCTGGGACAGTTACAGCATTTAAAAGGCATTGGGATGGGGACATGAATAGGAAGTGTTTAGAGGGATAGGGGCCAAATGGCACTAGATTAATTTAGGATATCTGGTGGGCATGGACGAGTTGGACCAAAGGGTCTGCTTCTGTACTGTACAACTCCCTGACTCTTTAAGGAAGGATCCTTCAGTTCAGAGACTGTTTCCTGGGAAGAAGGGGGGATCTCTCCAACAAGGAATGTACTCATTGGAGTTTTGCAAGCTCAAAAAATGACGTTATTAAAACAGAAAAGCTCCCCAGGCATATCTTAACAAGGTGAATGCCTAGAACTGGTGGCTGGGACGTAGTTTCAGAAACAGGGGTCTCACATTGGAGATGAAGAGGAATTGCTTCTCTCAGAGGGTTGTGGAATTCTCACCCACAGAGTGCCAGGGGCTGGGTCACTGAATATATGTTCTCAGCTCGAGTTAAGACAGATTTCCGATTGATGCAGGATGCAACGGTGCAGAGAAAGAATCAAGACCAGGATCAGATCTGATTGAGGGACAACAGGCTCGAATGGCCCACTCCAGTTTCTTATGTGAAGTTAAGAAACTATTCTGCTTTTTATTTTGACACACAATTTTGGCCGACAGTTTCCATTTTCCCTGTAATCTTCTACTCCAGGGACTCGTGGGGATTTACCCCTTCACCAGAGGGTCTCCTTACAGCTAAAAACAGAACCACGCAATTATTCAGTTAAACCATCGCAAACACTTTTCAAAATGAGGCAAAGGTATTGTCAAGTAGTTTGGCAGATGAAGGCAGGATGCGAACCGTGAGAAAGAAAGTTGGTCGCCCAAAACCACATCCTGTTGATTGCTGGAACATTCCATCAAACCCACCAAGAACTTTTCGCCTCTGAAATTATTCCCAAACCTCCGAGCTGTACCCAGTTCTTGGCTCGCATCAGGAAAAACAGTGTGCCCTGTTCCGGAGATAAAAGGTACTGCAGATGCTGGAGAATCCAAGGTAACAAGGTGTGGGGCTGGATGAACACAGCAGGCCAAGCAGCATCATAGGAGCAGGAAAGCTTGACGTTTCGGGCCTAGAAGGGTCTAGGCCC
>JAHRHZ010000169.1:471270-483214 GCA_024137785.1 Ginglymostoma cirratum
CTGCCCCCCCAGTCCCAGTGGGAGAGAGCTCCCCCCATTCTCTCCACAACTCCCCTGTTTAAAGGTAGTTCTATAACGTGATAGTTGCGTTCTTGTGTGACCTCGTGCTATAGAAAAACCTGTGCTACAGAAAGTGCGCGTTATCCAAACAGCACCCCCTATTCATCATTCGTGTTATACTCAATTCACATTAATTAAACACGTTATAGCAGAACATCCCATACCCCTTCAGTAACTGTTGGTGTGGGGAGGATGCTATCTCAAGCCCCTTTTGGAGTTCCAAATTTATTTCCCGGTATTACTGGGTCAGCAGTGTTGAAGCAATCGCATAATTTGTTCGCTCTGGATTCAAAATGTACGCATGTCCCTCCTGCCGCCCATCACCTTCAATCTTCAGTATATACAAAGCTCTGGGGCTCCATGACCGAATTCACACAGTGTAACCTTAGCTAACACTTTCTTGCAACGCACTAGCTCCCGGTCTGGTAACACCCTCAGATGGAAAAGTCTCCACTTTTGAAATTTCTCCACCCTAACAAGCCCCCCACCCCCCTGCCCCCAACTTCCTTGCTCTGTAACCTCTAAACATCGGAGACCTCTCTGTGCCTCTCCAGTTCTGACCTCTTCTGCACTTTCTTTCTCCAAGGGTGTTCTGCGATCAATTGGGGGAGGAGGAGGACAGAACTGGAGCCAATCTTTATACGCACACATGTATTTGTTTACAGAGGTGCTTGCTATACAAGATTTCGCCTCCTAACAGGGACAACTGGGGACGGGCAAGAAATGCCCACATCCCACAAATGAATAGAACAAAAAAAATCAAAATTTTTAAATTAACCACAGTTAATGCAGCATGTCAGACCTCTGGAGCAGGTGGGACTTGAACCTGGACCTTCTGGTACAGGGGTAAGGACACTACTGCTGTGCCTTAAACTTCCTTTTGTTTAACTCCTTTGTGGGAAGTTGTCATCACTGGCTGGACCTAGCATTTCTTGCCCTGTCCCTAGATGCCCCCTTGAGAAGGTGGGGGGGTGGTGAGCTGCCTTCTTGAACCGCTGCAGTCCACCTGCTGTGGGTTGACCTGCTATGCCCCTTAGGGAGGGAATTCTGGGATGGTGAAGGGACGGCCGGTAGATTTCCAAGTTGGGGTGGGGAGCGGCTCGGAGGGGAACTCAAAGGCGGGGTTCCCATATATCCGCTACCCCATCGAACTTCAGTTTCTGTTTAAACTTCTGGGAAAGATCCATAGCTCAGGTTGAGGTTGGTGACTTGCTCGCCGAGCTGGCTTGTTTTTGTTCAGACGTTTCATCACCATGCTAGGTGACATCATCAGTGGAGCCTCCGATGAAGCAATGTTATTCTACTCCGCTTGGAATTTATACTGTCCAGTCTGTTACGGAGAGTAGTGTCATTCCCGGTTTTGATCTGTATGTGTTAGTATGTGAGGTCCAACTTTCCATGGTTCTCCACCCATACTTCAAACAACAAACAATATAGAATTGGACCCCATATACAAACCCGTACAGATCAAAACCGGAAATGGCGCTACTCACCATAATGGACTGGGCAGCATAATTTCCAAGCAGAATAGAATAACATAACTTAGAGGCAGCACGATGGCTCAGTGATTAGCGCTGCTGCCTCACGGCGCCAGGGACCCGGGTTTGATTCCACCCTCAGGCGACTGCCTGTACGGAGTTTGCACATTCGCCCCGTGTCTGCGGGGGTTTCCTCCGGACACTCCAGTTTCCTCCCACAGTGCAAAGATGTGCAGGTTAGGGCGGATTAGCCGTGCTAAATTGTCCTGTAGTGCCCAGGGATGTGCAGGTTAGGGTGGACTGGCCGTGCTAAATTGTCCCGTAGTGCCCAGGGATGTGCAGGTGAGTGGGGATTGGCCGTGCTAAATTGTCCCGTAGTGCCCAGGGATGTGCAGGTTAGGGTGGATTGGCCGTGCTAAATTGTCCCATAGTGCCCAGGGATGTGCGGGTTAGGGTGGATCGGCCGTGCTAAATTGTCCCGTAGTGCCCAGGGATGTGCAGGTTAGGGTGGATTGGCCGTGCTAAATTGCCCCATAGTGCCCAGGGATGTGCGGGTTAGGGTGGATCGGCCGTGCTAAATTGTCCCGTAGTGCCCAGGGATGTGCAGGTTAGTGGGGATTGGCCGTGCTAAATTGTCCCGTAGTGCCCAGGGATGTGCGGGTTAGGGTGGATTGGCCGTGCTAAATTGCTCCATAGTGCCCAGGGATGTGCAGGTTAGGGTGGATTGGCTGTGCTAAATTGTCCCGTAGTGCCAGGGATGTGCAGGTTAGGGTGGATTGGCCGTGCTAAATTGCCCCGTAGGGCCCAGGGATGTGCAGGTTAGGGTGGATTGGCCGTGCTAAATTGCTCCATAGTGCCCAGGGATGTGCAGGTTAGGGTGGATTGGCCGTGCTAAATTGCTCCATAGTGCCCAGGGATGTGCGGGTTAGGGTGGGTTGGCCGTGCTAAATTGTCCCGTAGTGCCAGGGATGTGCAGGTTAGGTGGGTTATGGGGGGATGATTCTGGGTGGGATGCTCTGAGGGTCGGTGAGGACTTGTTGGGTCGAAGGGCCTGTTTCTGCACTGTAGGGAATTCTAATCTAAATCTATTCTCAATCACTTCATCAGAGACTCCTTTGACGACGTTACCTTAGCACAGTGGTGAAATGTCTAAACCAGAACAAGTCAATGACCTGCAGTTTCAGTCACTGCCCGTTTATCAGAACCGGACTCCTAACACTTTGAACACAGTCAGTGCCCGACTCCCACAGAATTAAAGGACAGAACAAACCAATTAAGTGGCATTGCAAACCTTCTGTGCAAAAAATATGTCCCCTCTCGTCTTGGCGCGAGGTTCCTTTTCACTCCAGACGGTCCCCTGCTGCTCGGACGCATCCCATTCCCTTCTCCGCTTCAGGCTCCCCCTGCTTCGGAACCGCTGGGGGTACTGACCGAGATGGTGCCCGCCGTCGAGGGAGAGTTTCCAGGCTCCCCCCGGACTGGCACCACCAGGTGACGGCAGCGGGCACGGCCTGGCGGGGGCCGAGGCAAAGTAGATATTCTCCAGCGGCTTCTTGAGGTGGGAGGCCGACATGGGGTGAGGGATGAAGGCTTGAGGCACCGGTGAGGGCACCCCGCTGGTGGGCCGGCCGCGCAGAGGGAGCCCCGCCGGCGCGGCCGGGCACAGGGCTCGGTCGGAGTCGCTGTCGGAAAGGAAGACATCGCAGTCCCCATCGTCCTCGCTGCTGAGCCCCTCCATGGACTCTCGAGAAGCCCTGCTCCCAGTCGAATCCATTTCGCTGAAACAGAAACAGGCAGAAGGGGCGTCATGGGCAGACAGGATGGCGAAGATGGTGCTTGGCACGCTTGCCTTCACTGGGGCAGTGAACCGAGTACAGGTGCTACCACTGTACAGGGCACTGGTAAGGCCACACAGCATGGAAACAGACCCTTCGGCCCAACCAGTCTACGCCGACCATAATCCCGAACTAAACTAGTCCCACCTGCCTGCTCCTGGCCCATATCCCTCCAAACCTTTCCCATCCTTGTACTTATCCAAATGTCTTTTAAACGTTGTAACTGTACCCGTATCCACCACTTCCTCCAGAAGTTCATTCCTCACACGAATCACCCTCTGTATAAAATAAAAATTTACTCCTCGTGTCTCTCCTCTCAGCGTAAACATGTGCCCCCTCATCTTGAAATCCCACATTCTAGGGAAAAGACACCCTATCTCCCAAAGAGCACAATTCTGGCCCACCCACTATAAGAAGGCTGTTATTAAATTGGAATGTGTGCAAAAAAAAAATCACAGGCTGACGAGGATATAAGATTTGAGCTGTAAGGAGAGGCTGATTAGGCTGGGACTTTTTCTTCCCTGGAGCATAGGAGACGGAGGGGGTGACCTTATAGAGGTTCATAAAATCATAAGGGGTTTCGATAAGCTGAATAGCCAAGGTCTTTTCCCCAGGGTAAGGGAGTCCAAAACTAGAAGGAATAGGGTTCAAGGTGAGAGGGGAAAGATTTAAAAGGGACCTGAGGGTTAACTTTTTCACACAGAGGGTGGTGCGTGTATGGAACAAGCTGCCAGAGGAAGTGGTGGAGGCTGGTACAACATTTAAAAGGCGTCTAGTCAAGGTATAAGAAAAGGAAGGTTTTAAAGGGATATGGGCCAAATGGGACTAGGTTAATCTAGGATATCTGGTTGGCATGGATGAGTTGGACCGAAGGGTCTGTTTCTGCCTTGTACACCTCTATGACTCTATATAAATGAGCTCAGCTATTAACCTGATGATAAAGAAGTGACGAGTTTCACTCACCCCCCCCCCATCAAATAAAAGTGAAGCTCAGTCTTTATCTGTCTGTGGACTAAGGAAAATCTGTAGGAGAGGGTGTTTAAATAATAAAGGGGGGGGGGAACAGATTGGCTTAAATCAGCCTTTAATCTGTCTTGAGGATAAATACTGGGTCGGTGATACAAGACCTCCCCCCTGTCCCTTTTTTAAGAGAGAAAAAGCAGGTCACGCCAGCGACATCTCGCTTCTAAGGAAGGTCTGGGTTATGGAAACTGGGTTCAATGTCTTTGTTGAGAGAGGTTGGGAAGCTCAGGATGCTTGAAAAAGGCGGAGCTGTCTCTTTCTGTCTGTAGCATCTGAAATTTCAGCCAGGGAGAGACAGAGGGAGGGAAACAATAAGTCTGCTCCAAGGCACTGAAATAAACGAGGAATCTTCACCCATTTCACATTCTGACAACAGAGAGAGAGGTTGGGGAAAAAAAATCTCAAAAGAGGGGATCCCAAACAGTTCTCCAGAACAAGGGGACGATCCGGTATCTTTGTGGCGTTGCAGGAGGGGCTGACCCTCTCTCTTTTAAAGAAACACAAGGCGGATCAAAAAACTGTTTGAAATCTCCACAATCCGTCTCCAATTTTAAAACAAAAAAATGCTTCCAGCAAAAAAAAAAGGTACGACCATAGCACCGTCAGAAAGCAGCAAGCTCTCTCACACACACACAAACAAAAAAAATGTCTTTTGTTTCAAAAATGTAGAAACGCCGCTTCAAGGGGAGGGATAAAAGTAAATATCTGAACAAAAAGAAAAGTTAAAAGGCGAAAGGTGTTGTTTAGAAACGTCAAATTATCTGGACTTGCAAACTCACAAACAAAGGACATCTGGGTCCCCAGTTTGTTTTTGCATCTTAAAACAAAAACAGTGGGATTAAAGCAGGTTGTAAATTGGTTTATTGGGGTGTGTAGTTTTTTTTTGTTTTATTTACCTGGTTTCAGTTGCTGTGATTTCTCTCTGTCTGCCTCTCTCTCTCTCTCTCTCTCTCTCTCCCCTGTCTCCGGGGCTATTCCACTCCAGTAGCCCAGCTTCACCGCTCGCTGTCTGAGCCTGGGAAACTGACTAATGTTGCCAACACGTGTACGGTTGCATGTAGCAACTCGACCGCGACACGTGGGTCCCCCTGTGCCCTGCCAGAGGCTCTCTGATTGGCTGCTTCACGCCTTGGAGAGAGAAGACACCACCCCTTTTCTTCCCCATCAGCATCCCCCTCCCAACCTCCCATGGGGGAGGTCTGCATCTGTACATTTGCCTGTGTCTCTCTGTACCTGTGCATATCTTCCATGTCTGCATGTCTGTTTCCAGTCAGAAAAGACATACCAGGGTGTCCGAGGGTTTGAGTTCTCAGGAAAGGCTGTAATGGGCTGGGGTCTCCTTTTACACTGGACCGCAGGATGTTGAGGGGTGACCTTATGAAATCATGAAGGGTCGAGATGAGGTGAATGATTAAGAGTCATGGAGTTGTACAGCACGGAAACAGACCCTTTGGTCCAACCAGTCTGTAATCCCCAAACGATAATAGGAACTGCAGAGATAAAAGGAACTGCAGATGCTGGAGAATCTGAGATAACGAGGTGTGGGGCTGGATGAACACAGCAGGTCAAGCAGCATCCTAGGAGCAGGAAAACTTGACGTTTTGGGCCTAGACCCTTCATCAGAAATGGGGGAGGGGAAGAGGGTTCTGAAATAAATAGGGAGAGAACTCTGCAGATGCTGGAGAATCCAAAATAACAAGGTGTGGAGCTGGATGAACACAGCAGGCCGAGCAGCATCATAGGAGCAGGAAATCTTGACATTTCAGGCCTAGACCCTTTACTTCCTATTATCTCTGATACAATAATCCCAAACTAAACTAGTCTCATTTGCCAGCATTTGGCCCATATCCCTCTAAACTTGGGAACCCTGCAGCCCAATGGTGTCAATGTGGACTTCACAAGCTTCAAAATCACCCCTCCCCCTACCACATCCCAAAACCAGCCCAGCTCATTCCCCGCCTCCCTAACCTGTCCTTCCTCCCACCTCAAGCCCCACCTCCATCTCCTACCTACTAGCCTCATTCCGTCCCCTTGACCTGTCCATCCTCCCTGTGCTGACCCATCCCCTCCCTAACTCGCCACCTACATTCACCTTTACTGCCTCCACCCCCCCCTTTGACCTGTCTGTGCCCTCTCCACCTATCTTCTCCTTTATCCATTTTCTATCCACCTTCTCCTCTCTCCCTATTTATTTCAGAATCCCCTTCCCCTCCCCCATTTCTGAAGAAGGGTCTAGGCCCGAAACGTCAGCCTTCCCGCTCCTCTGATGCTGCTTGGCCTGCTGTGTTCATCCAGCTCCACACCTTGTTATCCCTCTAAACCCTTCCTATTCATATCCCCATCCAGATGCCTTTTAAATGTTGTAATTGTACCAACCTCCACCACTTCCTCTGGCAGCTCATTCTGTACACGCACCACCCTCTGCATGAAAAAGTTGCCCCTTAGAGTAAATCTTTTCTCTCTCACCTTAAACTTATGCTCCCTAGTTTTGGACTCCCCCACTCTGGGGAAAGACCTTGCCTATTCTGATTTGGTTTATTGTAGTCACATTGTCATACAGCGCCGAAGCAGACCCTTCGGTCTAACCAGTCCATGCCGACCGTAATCCCAAACTAAACTAATCCCACCTGCCTGCTCCTGGCCCATATGCCTCCAAACCTTTCCTATTCATGTCCTTATCCAAATGTCTTTTAAACATTGTAACTGTAACCGTATCCACCACTTCCTCAGGAAGTTCATTCCGAACCACACCCTGTTTAAAAGAAATTGTCCCTCATGTCTTTTTTAAATCTCTCTCCTCTCACCTTAAAAATGTGCTGAGATTTGAATCCCCCATCCTATGGAAAAGACAACTACTACTAACCCTATCTAAATCCCTTGTTATTTTGTAAACTTCCATAAGGTTGCCTCTCAACCTCCTATGCCCCAGTGAAAAGGCAGGTTGGGAGTTTATTAAGATTAATTTAGCATCTGTTCAGTCTGAATGAGTTGGACCAAAGGGTCTGTTTCCCTGCTGTAAATCTCTATGATTCTATGTGCCTTTGTGCCTGCATGTCTGTATCGTAGCTCTATTTATCTGTATCTAGACATATCTGCATATGTCTGCCTGTTTGTCTTTGTATACATCTGTGTGTACCATCTACAAGATGTGCTGCAGAAATTCACCAAGGCTCCTCAGGCAGCACCTTCCAAACCCACGACCACTTCCATCGAGAAGGACAAGGGCAGCAGATAAATGGGAATGCCACCCCCTGCAAGTTCCCCTCCTCACCATCTGACTTGGAAATATATATCTGCCTTAGGAAGGCAGTCAACTTAATCAAAGGCCCCTTCCATCCTGGTTATAATCTCTTCCATCGGGCAGAAGATTCAGAAGCTTAAACGCACGTGCCAACTGATTCAAGAACAACTTCTTCCCTGCTGTTATTAGACTTCTGAATATACTTCCCAAATTTTAACATTGACCTCACTTTCTGTGCACCTTCTCTGCAGCCATAACATTGTACTCCTCGTTCTGCTCTATTGCCCTAATGCACTTTGTGTGGTATGATCTGCCTGTACTGCATGTGAAACAAAACTTTTCACCGTACCTAGGGTACACGTGGCAATAATGCATCAACATTTCTGCCATTCCTTCACTGTCGCTGGGTCAAAATCCTGGAATTCCCTCCCTAAGAGCATTGTGGGTCAACCCCCAGCAGGTGGACTGCAGCAATTCAAGAAGGCAACTCACCCCCCCCCCCCACCTTCTCAAGGGGCAACTAGGGACAGGTAATAAATGCTGGGCCCAGCTAGCAATGCCTACATCAATATAAAGTCTGTCTGCGTCTGCGTATGTCTACGTCATTCTGTTTCTGAGAGCCTGCATCACTGTGGGTGTCTGTCTCTGTATCTGTGCCTTTCTGTGTCAATGTGTAGGTCTGGAACTGTCACCTTGTGTCCTCCCTGACCATCAACGACGCTGTGGATTTTATCCACAGCTCAGCAGAGGAAAGGCAGATGGATTTTCCGTTCTGTCTGGCTGGTGGGGGGGAGAAGCTCAGTTCATTCAGAGGAGTCAGGAGTCTGGTGTGTGTGTGTGTGGGTGGGTTTGTGAGAGAGAGGTGGGGATAGCAGTAGAGACCAGTTATGCAAGGTCACATGCAGACAGATAACAGGTTACAGGACGGGGCTAGACACCAAAGCGAGATCAGAATGCTGTTCGACCATAGGGTGTATCGCGCTAGTCCCTCAGGTTCAGGAGGGGAAAAACATCCACTGGTGTGGCAGTGTTCCAAACATTGTTTACAGAGAAGGCTAGCGTTCGGAGGAAGGGTGGCTCGATCCAAAACAGTTAACCCTGATTTCTCTCCACGGATGCTGCCAGACCTGCTGAGCAGTTCCAGCGATTTACTGTTTGTTTCTGATTTACGGCATTCTGCGGTTTTTTTCGGGTTTTTACCTCTGAAGTTTGGGAGGGGGGGTGTGGGGAGAGAAGGGTTGGAAATCTGTGCTACCACCTCCTCACAAGCCAGGGGGTGGGGGGCATCCACGACTTTTGAAGACAGGAGGCCCACCCGCAAACTCACAATTAATGTTTCAGCCATTAAATAAGTCAAACCCTTTTGTTTAAAACACACATCTTCCATAAACTTGGTGGCCACTGTCTGACGAGAGGCAATGCCGAAGTTTCTGAGCGGCTTAATCGAGGAGATGAGGCAGCCAATTTACACGCAGGCAGCTCCCAACAGATACACACACAGCAATGAAGGACAGAGACTGCCTGTAGGATAAACCCGAGGAGATCTTGCACCCTTTCACACCTCACCACCACCTCGGCCTAATGCTCCTGTTCTTTGGCAGAGCCCGTAGGATCATTACGCCAACTCAGCAGGGCAAACGGAGCAGCCGCGAATCGAAGACCCCTGAGAACGCTTTCAGGACGGTGGGGAGGCAACATGCTCATGAACCCCGCAGTTATTCTTACTCAAACTTCAGGTCAGAGCGACGGCTTTTGTTTTATTCCCTCCAGGGATTTGGGCTGGGCCAGCATTTACCATCCACCCCCCTAATTGCCACTCAAAGAGGTGCCTCCTTGAATTGCTGCAGCCCCCCGCAGCGCAAGGTTTGGGGGGGGTGGGAGCTTCAGGATTTTGACCCAGCGACGGAACAGCCGATGTATTTTCCAGTGGGATAGGGTTGGGGGAAGGTGTATTTACTGCCCTTATCTGTCTAGACATCAGGGGTCACGGGAGGGTGCTGCTGAGGTGGTGAATTTCCACAGTGCGTCCTATAGATAGTGCACACTGCGGAGACGGAGTTTCAGTGGTGGTGGGGGGGGGCGGGCAGGAGTCCGTGCATGTGCTGCCCCCGGACAGCGTCAAGGCCCTTGAGTGCTGTCGCAGCTATGCTCATCCGAGCAAGTAGGGAGCACTCCACCACAGTCTTGACTCGCGCCTTGGTCGATGGTGGCAGGGTTCGGAGGGGTGGCGCCGAGGGGGCGGGCGCTGTCGGAGGGTCGGCGCTGAGCGAATTCCAGAGATTCCCCCCAACCAGGTGAGAAAGCTTTGCCTCATCGCCCCTCTAATCCTCCGACCAATCCTCCTAAAGCTGTGCCCCCTGGGTAACTGACCTCTCAACAAGGGAAATCATAGAATTCTTGCACTGTGGGAGCAGGCCATTCAGCCCATCATGTCCACACCACCTCCCAGACAAGCATCCCACCCAGACCCAGGGAGTTGTAAGTAGACAGGATGGTGAGGAAGGTGTTTGGGACGCTTGCCTTTATTGGTCAGTGTATTGAGTACAGGAGTTGGGAGGGTCATGTTGTGGCTGTACAGGACATTGGTTAGGGCCACTTTTGGAATACTGCGTTCAATTCTAGTCTCCCTGCTGTAGGAAGGATGTTCTGAAGTTTGAAACAGTTCAGAATAGATTTGTTTCTGGGGTTAAAGGGTTTGAGCTATTGGGAGAGACCAAATAGGCTGGGGCTATTAACCCTGCTGTGGAATGGGTGAGGGGCATGGATAGAGTGTACAGCCAAGCTCTTTTCCCCAGGGTAGGGGAGTCCAAAGCTAAAAGACCTACATTTAAGGTGAGAGGGGAAACATTTAAAAGGGACCTACTGGGGCAACTTTTTCACGCAGAGGGCGGTGTGTGTACGGAACGAGCTGCCAGAGGAAGTGGTGGAGGCTGGTACAATTACAACATTTAAAAGGCATCTGGATGGGTACACGAATAGTAAGGGTTTAGAGGGATATGGAGCAAATGCTGGTGAAATGGGACTGGATTAATTTAGGATACCTGATCAGCATGGACCAGTGGGACCGAAGGGTCTCTTTCTGTGCTGCACATCTCTGTGACTCAATAGAGACTAAATTGCCCATAGTGCCCGGGGATGTGCAGGTTCGTTTGATTAGGTTACAAGGGGAAATGCAGGGTCACAAGGATAGGGTGTAGGTCTGGGATGCTCTTTGGAAGATCAGTGCGGACTCGATGGGCCGAATGGCCCGCACCCACACTGTCGGGATCCCACAACTCTACTCCGGCCTCATCGACCTAACTGCCACCTTCAGGAAAACCCACAGCAAGGTTCCTCGGCCCCTCAGTTTCCCTTGGCCAAAGGGAGTCAGTTTCACGGAGGGATGTTAAAGGAGGGCAGAGAAGAGGTGGGTGGGGTGGAATTCCTCAAGCAGCTGAAGGTGCCAATGCCAGTGCAATGGGAGTTGGGGAGTGGGTGCTCAAAGACTCGAGAATTATCAGAGATGGGCTCAGTTTTTGTTTGTTTATTGAAAAGGCCGCTCCCTCCAATCCACGCTGGGCCGCACCTCCTGGTCTGCAGCACCTGATTAACAGCAAAGTGACATTGAGCAAGGAACCAGAGTCCACTCAGTGTAGCCCACCCCTACCCCCGACACATTCTGCAAGATCACTGCCAGGCAACGAAGCATCCATGGTGGGGGGAGGATGCCTCTCTCTCTCCCTCAGGTAACCCAGCAACACCACGCAGAAACCCTAACAGCCCAGCCATGGGTCCTGCCGGTTCTTCCTCATCAGGAAGGCCAGCTTCCGGGCCATCTCAGTGTTGTAGATCCGTCGGCAGTTCTCGTAATTCTCCCGGATCCGTTTCCGGCATGGCTTCTCGTAATAGCGTCGCCGTTTCGCCTCGTCGATGATCCCGTCTGTGGTTAGGATCCTAGGCAGAGGGGAAGCACAGTTAGCTTCCTGCACCGTCTGCTTTGTAATCCAAACCCTCCCCACCTTCGCCTTGCTATCCCTTCCTGCCCCTGTGCCCCGTGTCCCCTGAGGGAGCTGTCCGGGGGTGGGGTCGGCGCAGAGGGAGCAGGTGCTGTTAGGGGGGCGCCGCTGAGGGAGTGGGCACAGTCAGGGGGTCAGCGCCAAGGGAGTGGGCACAGTCAGGGGGTCGGCGCTGAGGGAGCGGGTGCTGTCGGTGGAGGGGTCAGCACCGAGGGAGTGGGCGCCGTCAGGGGGAGCGGTGCCGAGGGAGCAGGCGCTGTCGGGGGGTTTGGGGGTCAGCACCGAAGAAACAGGCGCCGTCAGGGGGGTTGG
>JAHRHZ010000169.1:488214-506790 GCA_024137785.1 Ginglymostoma cirratum
CACTGTCGGACAGTCAGCGCTGAGGGAGAGGGCACTGTCAGAGGGTCGGCGCTGAAGGAGCGGGCACTGTTGGACAGTCAGCGCTGAGGGAGCGGGCACTGTCGGAGGGTCAGCGCCGAGGGAGCGGGCACTGTCGGAGGGTCAGTGCTGAGGGAGCAGGCACTGTTGGAGGGTCAGCGCTGAGGGAGCAGGCACTGTCGGAGGGTCAGCGCTGAGGGAGCGGGCGCCGTTGGAGGCACAGCATTTTGGATGGGTTGAGTCCGAGAATGTGACTTCCTTGACCAATACGTCTCCCTGTCTAGGTATCGGTTGATCCGGGCACAACCATCGCTTGTGGGATCTTGCTGTGCGTGAATTGGCTGCCACCACATAACAAGGGTCTACATGGCAACAATGGCTACAGATCAGTTAGTCAGTTGGTGCTGAAGAATTTTGAGGGGGTCGTGAAAAGGAACGCTGATGTCCCTGGGGGTAGGCCCAGGCTTGCCTTGAAACCACACCGTCTGCTCTGCCTTTGGTCCACGTCTCGAGCTACACAGCACTGTCATTCATTCGCCCACTCCCTCTCAGACCAGAGTCTGTGCGTGTGAGCGTGCGTGACTCACTCTCACAGACCACTTGCCGCCACCCACAGTCGAGCAGCCAGTCGGGACCAGACTCTCCAAACTTGGTGACTCATTCCTGAGGCCTGGTTTCGCTCCCATATCTCTGCCCCCTCCACCGCCCTTCCCCTCGCCTCCTCCACAATTCCTCCCCCCCCCTGCATCCCCAAAGCCCCTCGCGTTTCCAATGCCACTTGCAGGCCAAATGGATATTTCTCTCTTCTGAGAGAAGTATAGATGAACGATACGGAGAGCCATAACTGGGTCACATCCTGTCCCCCCACCCACCCATCCAGCGCCCCCAACCGCCTGTCTTCAGGCCTATGGGGATGTATTCAGCATTATGATTTGGAAAATTACTACTAGCTGTTACCGTCCTGTCTGTGACCGTATTAAACAAGGAGGTGACAGAGATAGGGAGGGGGTGTAGGGGCTGGAGGAGGTGACAGAGATAGGGAGGGGAGTGTAGGGGGTGGAGGGGGTGACAGAGATAGGGAGGGGAGTGTAGGGGCTGGAGGAGGTGATAGAGATAGGGAGGTGGTGTATAGGGCTAGAGGAGGTGAAAGGGATAGGGAGGGGCTGGAGGAGGTGCCAGAAATAGGGAGGGGGTGTAGGGGTTGGAGGGGGCTGGAGGAGGTGACAGAGAGAGGGAGGAGGTGTAGGGGGCTGGAGGGGGTGACAGAGATAGGAAGGGGCTGTAGGGGGCTGGAGGAGGTGACAGACATAGGGAGGGGGTCCCGGGGGATGGAGGAAGTGACAGAGAAAGGGAGGAGGTGACAGAGATAGGGAGGGGTGACAGAGAAAGGCTGGGGGGGGTGACAGAGACAGGGAGGGGGTGACACAGACAGGGACGGGGTGCAGTGAATTCACTCACCCCTGTGTCCTGGACAAAATCCTTCCCTCAACGCGCAATACAAACCAGCTGTGGGATCTTGCTGTGCGAATTTTAAAATGACATTCGCTGGGCTTTCGAACAGAGCCCCAGGGTCTGTCACCCTCACTGAGGGAAACAAAGCGTCATCTTTATTGCGTTCAATCTCTCCTGTCTGGAACATTAAGAGCATTATTGCAAAGCCATCTACATGAAAGTGTTTTAAGACCCTGAAATATTTTAATCTCAACCATGTAGCAAAGTTTGGCCAGTGAGTGAGTGAGCTAAGATACAGCCGGAACGTGCATTTTACTAGCACCTCTGCACGCACCTGGAGTTTACTAGCCAGTGAAGTACAATTCTGATGTGTGCCCCCTGCTGAAACATCGGGAATGCAGGTCTCTGCTCACAGCGAGCCCTCACTCTCAGTAATGTGATCATAACCCACTTTAATCAGTTCTCAGTGAAATTGTCTGAGAATTCCCAGGTGAGGGCATTGGGTGGGATCTACTCCACCCCTCTCTGTATAGTGGGATCTTTGTTGTGTAACTTAAAGGGCCCCTGAAATTCCCGCTTCCTCGGCACTGACCCTCCGACAGTGCCCGCTCCCTCAGCGCTGACCCTCTGACAGCACCCGCTCCCTCAGCGCTGACCCTCCGACAGTGCCTGCTCCCTCAGCACTGACCCTCCGACAGCACCCACTCCCTCAGTGCTGACCCTGTGACAGTGCCCGCTCCCTCAGCGCTGACCCTCCGACAGCACCCGCTCCCTCAGTGCTGACCCTCCGACAGTGCCCGCTCCCTCAGCGCTGACTCTCCGACAGTGCCTGCTCCCTCAGCGCTGACCCTCCGACAGCGCCTGCTCCCTCAGCACTGACCCTCCAACAGCACCCGCTCCCTCAGCGCTGACCCTCCGACAGAGCCCGCTCCCTCAGCACTGACTGTCCGACAGCGCCCGCTCCCTCAGCGCTGACCCTCTGACAGTGCCTGCTCCCTCAGTGCTGACCTTCCGACAGTGCCCGCCCCCTCAGTGCTGACCCTCTGAAAGTGCCCGCTCCCTCAGCATTGACCCTCCCACAGTGCCCACTCCCCTCAGGGCTGACCCTCCGACAGTGCCCGCTCCCTCAGCTCTGACCCTCCAACAGTGCCTGCTCCCTCAGCACTGACCCTCCGAAAGTGCCCAGTCCCTCAGCACTGATCCTCTGACAGTGCCCATTCCCTCAGCGTTGACCCTCTGACAGCGCCTGCTCCCTCAGCACAGGCCCTCCAACGGCACCCGCTCCCTCAGCACTGACCCTCTGACAGCGCCCGCTCCCTCAGTAGCCCCTCTCCCCAATCTGTCAAGGATCGAACGAGGGAGCTGAGGTACGGTGAGGTACTGTCCTTCAGAGACATCAGGAATTCCACCTTAACCAGGGCAGCCCCACCTTAACTCATTGAGGTTGGATTAGTGAGTGGGCATGGTTCTCGGAAAGGGGCTTGAAATACAGTGGGAGCTGGCGAAACCTCAGTATTTCCACGGCAACCTGGAATTTCCGCAGTCTTTCAGGCTGTCTCTCCGTTCGGGAAACCACTCAGCTCCCAGAAAGGCATGGAGTCAGCTGTCAGGGTGTTCGCAATCTGCAGTTTGTCTCTACTGCTGGCAGGAGTTTTCCAGAGCGCTGCAGAGAGCGGAGGTGAGGCTCAGTCACGTTTCCTGGTAACTGAGGCACCCAATTCACCCTCTTGCAATGTTTCCAGAGCTTGGCACCCTCAGCGCTGACCCACCAACAGTGCCCACTCCCTCAGCGCTGACCCTCTGACACTGCCCACTCCCCTGAGCTTTAACCTTCCGACAGTGCCCACTCCCTCAGCGCTGACCCTCTGACAGTGCCCACTCCCCTGAGCTTTAACCTTCCAACAGTGCCCACTCCCTCGGCGCTGACCCCCTGACAGCGCCCGCTCCCTGATCGCTGACTCTCTGACAGTGCCTGCTCCTTCAGCACTGACCCTCCGACAGTGCCTGCTCCCTCAGCGCTGACCCTCCGACAGTGCCCGCTCGTTCAGCGCTGACCCTCCGACAGTGCCCGCTCCCTCAGCGCTGACCCTCCGACAGTGCCCGCTCCTTCAACGCTGACCCTCCGACAGTGCCCGCTCCTTCTGCGCTGACCCTCCGACAGTGCCTGCTCCCTCAGCGCTGACCTTCCGACAGTGCCCCCGATCTGGATATTGGGAATCTGTCTGTTTACTGAATAAGGACTGTTGGCTGAAACCATTGAGCTTAAATTTCCTTCCATTTTCTCAATTGGCCTGTGCAAATCAGTCAGCTGGCTGTTCCAGGCACCCGGGCACTGTCTGTCCCTGTCGCACTTCCAGCGAGTGGCCATTCACCTGTGGGTGGTGTCACTATCGATACCACTCTCTCACTTCTGAAGTCACCCACGTGGTAACGGAGGTGATGAAACTCTTGGTTCCTTCCTATTTTGTGTGTGTGTGTGTGTGTGTGTGTGTGTGAGTGTGAGTGAGTGAGTGTGAGTGAGAGAGAGAGAGAGTGAGGGAGACTGTGCATGTGTGTGAGAGTGAGTGATTGTGTGTGTGAGAAAGTGTGTGTGTGTGTGTGAGAGAGAGTGAGAGAGAGAGCGTGTGTGTGTGAGAGAGCGTGTGTGTGTGAGAGAGAGAGTGTGTGTGAGAGAGTGAGTGTGTGTGAGAGAGAGAGTGTGTGTGAGAGTGAGTGAGTGTGTGTGTGTGAGAGAGAGAGAGTGAGAGAGAGAGAGTGTGTGTGTGTGAGAGAGTGTGTGTGTGTGTGAGTGTGTGAGAGAATGTGTATGTGAGTGTGTGCGTGTGTGTGTGTGTGAGTGAGTGTGTGTGTGTGAGAGTGTGTGTGTGAGAGTGAGTGAGTGTGTGTGAGAGAGTGAGGGAGACTGTGTGTGCATGTGTGTGAGAGAGAGAGTGTGTGTGAGAGTGTGTGTGTGTGTGAAAGTGAGTGTGTGTGTGCGAGAGTGTGTGTATGTGTTTGGTGTGTGTGAGTGTGTATGCGCGCGTGCACGTGTGTGTGTGTGTGCATGTGTGAGTGTGAGAGTGTGTGCGTGAATGTGTGTGTGTGAGCGTGTGACTGAGTGTGTATGTGTGTGAGTGTGTGTGTGTGTGTGAGACTGTGAGAGAGAGTGTGTGTGAGTGTGTGTGGTGCATGTGAGTGTGAGCGTGTATGCGCGCGCATGTGTGTGTGTGGTGCGTGTGAGTGTGTGTGTGTGAGAGAATGTGTATGTGAGTGCGTGTGTGAGTGTGTGAGTGTGTGTGTGTGTGTGTGTGTGTGTGTGAGAGAATGTGTGTGTGTGTGTGTGTGTGTGAGAGAATGTGTGTGTGTCTGTGTGTGTGTGAGTGTGTGTGAGTGTGTGTGTGAGTGTGTGTGTGGTCTTACCTTCTGAACAAAACGGCCATCACTGACGCTGTATATAATTGGAACTTTCCCACTGGTGTAACCAATCTTGCCGAGTCCGCTCCTGCAGAAAGTTAATCCCCGACTTGTTGCTGCCATCAGGCCTGTTATTATGAGGTCCCTGTGTTAAAGCTCCTCTGTCTCCTGATTTTGTGGATCCTGTGGTTGTCCAGACACCTTCCCGACCGAATCACCGGCTCTGGTTCATGGAGTAGCTGCTGTTCAGTGTCCCGCTCCAGCACTCCATCCAGGCTCACACTCCAAACATCGGGGCTGAGGGAGTGGGCGCTGTCGTAGGGTCAGTGCCGAGGGAGCGGGAGCAGTCGGAGGGTCAGCGCTGAGGGAGCGGGTGCAGTCGGAGGGTCAGCGCTGAGGGAGCGGGCACTGTCGGAGGGTCGGTGCTGAGGGAGTGGGTACTGTCGGAGGGTCAGTGCTGAGGGAGCAGGCACTGTCGGAGGGTCAGCGCTGAGGGAGCAGGCACTGTCGGAGGGTCAGTGCTGAGGGAGTGGGCACTGTCGGAGGGTCAGTGCTGAGGGAGCGGGCACTGTCAGAGAGTCAGTGCTGAGGGAGCGGGCACTGTCAGAGAGTCAGTGCTGAGGGAGCGGGCGCTGTCAGAGAGTCAGTGCTGAGGGAGCAGGCACTGTCGGAGAGTCAGTGCTGAGGGAGCGGGCACTGTCGGAGAGTCAGTGCTGAGGGAGCGGGCACTGTCGGAGAGTCAGTGCTGAGGGAGCGGGCACTGTTGGAGGGTCAGTGCTGAGGGACACTGTATTTTTTTCCTTTTCCTTTGTGGGATGTGGGTGTTGCTGGCTGGGCCAGCATTTCTTGTCTGTCCCTCGTTGCCCTTGAGAAGGTGGTGATGAGCTGCCTCCTCGAATGGCTACAGTGCCCCTGTCGGAGGATCAGTGCTGACAGAGCGCAGCACTGATGGAGACACCATGTTTCAGTATAAGTTTTGAAACTTGCAGGCCATAAAAGATCCCATAACCCTGGAGGAGCTTGTAGAGATAGGGAGCGGGTGTAGGGGCTGGAGGGTGTGACAGAGATAGGGAGGGTTCGTAGGGGCTGGAGGGGGTGACAGAGATAGGGAGGGTTCATAGGGGCTGGAGGGGGTGACAGAGATAGGGAGGGGGTGTACGGGGCTGGAGAGGCGACAGAGATACAGAGGGTTCATAGGTTCTGGAGGGGGTGACAGAGATAGGGAGGGGGTGTAGGGGCTGGATGGGGTGACAGAGATAGGGAGGGGGTGACAGGGGCTGGAGGGGGTGACAGAGATAGGGAGGGGGTGTAGGGGCTGGATGGGGTGACAGAGATAGGGAGGGGGTGTAGGGGCTGGATGGGGTGACAGAGATAGGGAGGGGGTGTCAGGGCTGTAGACAGGGAAGGTGTATGGAGGGTTCTAAAGTGGGACAGAGGTATTTCCGCATCAGGATGGTGAGTGGCTCAGAGGGGAACATGCTGGGGGTGGTGTTCCCATGTATCTGCTGCCTTCGTCCTTCTAGATGGAAGTGGTCGTGGGTTTGGAAGGTGCTGCCTGAGGGTCTTTGGTGAATTTCTGCAGCGCATCTTGTATACGGTACACACTGCTGCGACTGAGCGTTGGTGGCAGAGGGAGTGGGTGGTTGTGCATGTGGTGCCAATCCAAGAGGGACAAAGTGTTGTTGGAGATGCCCCCATCCAGGGCAAATGGTGGGGTGGTATTCCCTCACACACCTGCCTTGCCAATGGCAGGACAGGCTTTTGGTGGTGTTTGGGGGAGGTCAGGAACTGAAGGGGGAACTGGATGCTTAGAGGCGAAGGTCACACGAAAAGAATTGAACATCATGTTGTGTCTGAAATTCACTGAAGTGGGGGCGTCGAGGGATAAAATTAATTGTTGGGTGCATGTTATTCAGCGTCAGACAGCAGAAGGTCACAGGAGACAGTAAGTACGAGACAGCTAAAGTTGAGATTACAAAGGGAGTTGGAGGGGGACGCGAGGAACAATCCAGAGGGACTTTCGGAGTTTGTTAAAAGTCTTGTAAAGGCACTGAATGAAACAAAGATTGAAATCCTTCCAGCGAGCGGTGCATCTTTGAGAGAGAGCATGAGGTCTTGCTCCCTGAGAGAGAGACATCAGATGTGTTGGTGTCTAAGGAGCATGCCTTAGAGAATTCCTGTAATCCAGGCTAGATTCGAAACAGAGATAATAGGAACTGCAGATGCTGGAGAATCCAAGATAACAAGGCGTGGGGCTGGATGAACACAGCGGGCCAAGCAGCATCATAGGAGCAGGAAAACTTGACGTTTCTGATGAAGGGTCTAGGCCCGAAACGTCAAGCTTTCCTGCTCCTATGATGCCTCTTGGCCTGCTAGATTCGAAACGATGGAACTCCAGCTGGAACATGTGTGGGGTAAGGCACAGTCAGAGAAAGACCCTAAGGTAGGAAATGTCACTTCAGAAGCCAAGTTTATTAAAGACTATACTGAACACTATTAGGGAAAGACAGAGCAGTGAAGACAAACAAGGCAAAGGAGTAAATTCTGTCGTAGAGAAAGAGCTTTAAGGTGAGAGGGGAATTGCATATAAGAGACGTGCAAGGGAAGATCGTGACACTGAGATGTACAGCACAGAAACAGACCCTTCAGTCCCACTCGTCCGTGCTGACCAGATCTCCTAAATTCATCTAGTCCCATTTGCCAGCCCATATCCCTCTACACCCTTCCTATTCTTGTACCCACCCAGATGCCTTTTAAATGTTCTAACTGTACCAGCCTCCACCACTTCCTCTGGCACCTCGTTCCATACATGCACCACCCTCTGCGTGAAAACGTTGCACTTAGGTCCCTTTTAAATCTTTCCCCTCTCACCTTAAATCTAAGCCCCTGTAGTCTTGGACTCCCCTACCCCTGGGGGAAAGGACCTAGTCTATTCACCCTATCCATGCCCCTCATGGTTTTATAAACCTCTATAAGGTCACCCCCTCAGCCTCTGACACGCCAGGGAAAATAGCCCCAGCCCCTCCCTGTAGCTCAAATCCTCCGAATCTGGCAACATCCTTGTAAATCTTCATTCCTGAATTTTTACTGAATTCCAAATTCACCGTCAGCCATGATATGATTCAAACACAGAGGTGTCTGGAACACGCTGCCAGGGGAGTTGCTAGTGGTGGGTGTGATAGCAAAGTTTAAGAGGGTTTAGACAGACACATGAACAGGCAGAGAATAGAGGGATTTGGACCTTAAGCAGGCAAATGGGATTAGTTTAGAATGGCATCATGGTCGGCACAGACAGACTGGGGCCGAAGGGCTCGTTCCTGTGCCATACCGTTCTATGTTCTGTGTCGGGTGGATGTACCTCGAAGAGAAGGATAGGTTGACAGAAGACTCATGGCCGACTCAAAATGTTTACAGTTTTGTGTGTTGTAAATCCAGTCGACCCAGGTAATGGTCTGGGGGAACCAGGTTCGAATCCTGCCATGGCAGATAGTGGGTTTTGAGTTCAATAAAAATTAAGAGTCCAGTGATGACCCCAAAATTATTGTCAGATTAAAAAAACCCACTAATGTGCTTCAGGGAAGGAAACTGCCATCCTTACCTGGTCTGTCCTACATGTGACTCCAGACCCACAGCAATGTGGTTGCCCCCTGGGCAATTAGGGATGGGCACTAACAACTGGCCTAGCCAGTGATGCCCATGAATAAATTAAAAGCAAACACTGCACAGATACTGTCTTTAAAATATCGGGGTCCTGGGGCAAGGTCTGTGTGGGCCATTATCGCCACCTCAGGCCTAATGAGCCTCATGGTCTGTTTCCGTCACTCTGACAGTTTCTGATGTCTAAACTGCTCTCTTCTCCTGCACAGGTTTCTGCTGGACATATGAAGGTAAGTCCTTTCTGAGCAATAATTGCACTCAAAAGCCCTTCCTGTCACCTTCCAGCGGCATTCCCACTGACTGAGAAAGAAGCGGAGACGTTGGCTCATATTTCACACAGCGTTCGTATTCAGTCAGTCAGACCCCCTCTGGATCACATTTTTATCCTCACTTTACTGTGTATCTAACCCCGCGCTGTCCCTGGGAATGTTTGGTGGGGGACAGTGTAGAGGGAGCTTTACTCTATATCTAACCCCGTGCTGTCCCTGTCCTGGGAGTGTTTGATGGGGGACAGTGTAGAGGGAGCTTTACTCTATATCTAACCCCGTGCTGTCCCTGTCCTGGGAGTGTTTGATGGGGGACAGTGTAGAGGGAGCTTAACTCTGTATCTAACCCTGTGCCATCCCTGGGAATGTTTGATGGGGGACAGTGTAGAGAGAGCTTTATCCCGTGCTATCCCTGTACTGGGAGTGTTGGATGGGGGGATGGTGTAGAGGAAGCTTTACCCTGCATCTAATCCTGTGCTTTCCCTGTCCTGGGAGTGTTTGATGGGGGGACAGTCTTAGGGGGAGCTTTGCTCTGTATCTAACACCATGCTGGGTCTGTCCTGGGTATGTTTGATGGAGGACAGTGTGGAGGCAGCTTTACTCTATATCTAACCACACGCTGTCCCAGTCCTCGGAGTATTTGATAGGGGTGTGATGTAGAGGGAGCTTTACTCTGTATCTAACCCCGTGCTGTCCCTGTCTTCGGAGTGTTTGATGGGGGGACAGTGTAGAGGGAGCTTTACTCTGTACCCAACACTGTTCCTATCTTGGGGGTGTTTGATGGGACATGTGGTATATTACAGAGATAGGGAGGGAGATGTAGGGGCTGGAGGAGGTGACAGAGATAGGGAGGGGGTGTAGGGGGCTGGAGGAGGTGACAGAGATAGGGAGGGGGTGTAGGGGGCTGAAGGAGGTGACAGAGATAGGGAGGGGGTGTAGGGGGATGGAGGAGGTGACAAAGATAGGGAGGGGGTGTAGGGGGCTGGAGGGTGTGACAGAGATAGGGAGGGGGTGTAGGGGGCTGGAGGAGGTGACGGAGATAGGGAGGGGGTGTAGGGGGCTGGAGGAGGTGACAGAGATCGGGAGTGGGTGTAGGGGGCTGGAGGTGGGTGACAGAGATAGGGAGGGGGTGTGGAGGGGGGGTGATAGAGATAGGGAGGGGGGTGTAGGGGTTGGAGGAGGTGACGGAGATAGGGAGGGGTGTGTAGGGGGCTGGAGGAGGGTGACAGAGATAGGGAGGGGGTGTAGGGGCTGGAGGGGGTGACGGAGATAGGGAGGCGATGTAGGGGGTTGGAGGGGGTGACAGAGACAGGGAGGGGGTTTGGGGGGGGTGATAGAGATAGGGAGGGGGGTGTAGGGGACCGGAGTATCTCTGAGCTAAGTGCTTCGCCCCGTTGAATGCAGGCTCCTCGGGACCAGAGAACTGGAAAACAGAATATGTGCATTGTGGGAAACGATCGCAGTCTCCTGTTGACATCGATACCGATATTGTCACCTTTGACCCCTCCCTGACACCGGTCCGATTAAAGGGATACAGCGAACCGGATGGAAAAGTGTTCACCCTCTCAAACAATGGCCACACAGGTAAGGAGTGGGCCAGCAGGGGGCCCTAGTTGCATTTGGGAATATGGTCAGCACAGACTAGTCGGGCCGAAAGGTCTGTTTCCGCGCTGTATGACTCTATGACCACTTGGAATCCTGGCTGGAAGCTTTTGAAATCACTTGCATCGATCTTGTATTTACTTTGTCTGGAGGCGGCGGCTGAGCGGGAATGTTCCTGGGCCTGTAATCCAGAGCAATCCCTTTCACCCCCTCCCCACCCCAAGGCTCATGTTCTGGGGCCACGGGTTCGAATCCCCACCCGGGTCTCTGGCAGAATTTAAACTCATCACGTGTGAGGTTGGGAAGCTGGTGACAACAAACATTGACTGTAGCAAAACGCAAAGGGTCAGGGGTCGGAGAGGGCTGACAGGGAGGGGGTGTAGGGGGCTGGAGGGGGTGACAGAGATAGGGAGGGGGTGTAGGGGGTGACAGAGATAGGGAGGGGGTGTAGGGGGCTGGAGGGGGTGACAGAGATAGGGAGGGGGTGTAGGGGTCTGGAGGGGGTGACAGAGATGGGAAGTAGGTGTGTGCAATGTCAGGCTTCCTGAAAGGAACATGAACAAGAAAGCAGTGACTTGCCAGAAGGTGAGGGAACACCTTTGTCTCTCAGTGAGTGGTTAGAGGTGGGTAGGCACTGGCAGGGAGGCAGGTTCCATTTAAACATTCTGGAGGGCATTGGTTAATTATGAACTCAAGTAGCTTGACACCATCCAGGGACAAAGCACCGACCCCCCAACCCCGGATTGGCACCACTTCCACAAACACCCACTCCCTCTGCCACCAACACCTTCCAAACCCGTGACCTCTGTCCCCCTTTTAAGTACGAGGACAGCAGATACATGGGAACACCAGCCCCTTGCAAGTCCTCATCTGAGACACCCCCTACCCCCCAACACACACACACACACACACACACACACACACCCTGTTGCTTCAGGGTCAAAATCCTGGAACTCTCCTCCCTTCGGGACGTTGTGGGTCTACCTACAGCACACATACTGCCGTCGTCCGTGAAGGTAACTCACCAGCACTTTCTCAGGGGACAGGCAGTAAAATGTTTGCCACACCCTCGTCCCCCCCCCGACGCCAAAGGAATTTTGGAATTTAAAAAATCGGGATTACGAGAAGCGAAAGTGCGAGGTCATGAGGGAAAGGGAAAGAAGTTGGCATCTACACAGGGAGGGATGATCGAGATAACACAGTGTGCGGAGCCGGAGGAACATAGCAGGCCGGGCAGCATCAGAGGAGCAGGAATAGTTGATGTTTCGGGTCGGGACTCTTCTTCAGAAAAGGGGCTCTGTCAGGACCAAATCGGGATGGCCTGAATATAGATTGGAGTCTGCTGGGGATGATCTGGTTCCTTAGGCAGGTACTGAGGAAGCAGATGTGGCTGTAGTACCTGAGATAATAAAGTGTAGAGCTGGATGAACACAGCAGGCCAAGCAGCATCTTAGGAGCAGGAAAGCTTGACGTTTCGGGCCTAGACCCTTCATCAGAAATGGGGGAGGGGAAGAGGGTTCTGAAATAAACAGGGAGAGAGGGGGAGGCGGATAGAGGATGGATAGAGGAGAGGATAGGTGGAGAGGAGGCAGACAAGTTGAAGAGGCGGGGATGGAGCCAGTAAAGGTGAGTGTAGGTAGGGCGGTAGGGAGGAGATGGGTCAGTCCAGGGAGGATGGACAGGTCAAGGGGGCGGGATGATGTTAGGAGATAGGAGATGGGGGTGTGGCTTGAGGTGAGAGGAAAAACTGGTTAGGGAGGTGGAGATGAGCTGGGCTGGTTTTGGGATGCGGTTGGGGGAGGGGAGATTTTGAAGCTTGTGAAATCCACATTGATGCCATTGGGCTGCAGGGTTCCCAGGCTGAATATGATTTGCTGTTCCTGCAGCCTTCGGGTGGCATCATTGTGGCATTGCAGGAGGCCCAGGATGGACACGTTGTCTGAGGAATGGGATGGGGAGTTGAAATGCTTCGCGACTGGGAGGTGCAGTTGTTTAGTGCGAACCGAGCGTAGGTGCTCTGCAAAGTGGTCCCCGAGCCTCCGCTTGGTTTCCCCGATGTTGAGGAGGCCACAACGGGTACAGCGGATGCAGTATACCACATTGGCAGATGTGCAGGTGAACATCTGCCTGACGTGGAAAGTCTTCTTGGGGCCTGGGATCCCAAAACCAGCCCAGCTCGTCCCCGCCTCCCTAACCTGTTCTTCCTCTCACCTATCTCCTCCTCCCACTGCAAGCTGCAACCCCATCTCCTATCTACTAACCTCATCCCGCCCCCTTGACCTATCCGTCCTCCCTGGACTGACCTATCTCCTTCCTACCTCCCCACCTACACTCACCTTTACTGGCTCCATCCCCACCTCTTCGACTTGTCTGCCTCCTCTCCACCTATCCTCTCCTCTATCCATTCTCTATCCGCCTCCCCCTCTCTCCCTATTTATTTCAGAACCCTCTTCCCCTCCCCCATTTCTGAAGAAGGGTCTAGGCCCGAAATGTCAGCCTTCCTGCTCCTCTGATGCTGCTTGGCCTGCTGTGTTCATCCAGCTCTACACCTTGTTATCTCAGAGAGAGAGAGAGAAACAGCTACTGAGTTGCAAATGGGGATGGATATATGTGTGTGTGTGTGTGTGTGTAAATGGGATTGGATGAGCTGAGGGTTGGCGGGGGGCAGGTGTTGCGAGCTGTGACGGATGTAAACATGTATTCCCCCTCCCCAATCAACCCCCTCCCACGATCCTGTTGTCAAATGCATATCCTCTGTTTCGCTTCCCCGCACAGTGCAACTGACCTTACCGACAACCATGCACATCTGCAGTCTCCCCATGCGCTACACAGCAACACAGCTGCACTTTCACTGGGGGAGCGTGGAACATCCCGAGGGATCGGAACACCTTGTGGACGGAGAGCGAGCTCAGGCTGAGGTAGGAGCCGCAGCGGGGGAGTCGGGATTTCAGCTCTGGGTTCGTTCGCCTGCCTCTAGTGTTTCAGTCACTGGCCCCCATTTCGGTCCCATCTGCCACCCACCACCAGCAACCTCAGTTTGAAATTGTCACCCTCTCGTGAATCTCCATGACATTCTCCACCTCCCTATGCCCCCTCCCCATCTCCATCACCCTCTCCATCTCCCTACACCCCCTCCCCACCTCCCTACACCCCCTCCCTGTCTCCATCACCCTCTCCACCCCCTACACCCTCTCCCTATCTCTGTCACCCACTCCAGCCCCATTCAACCCCTCCCTATCCCTGTCACCTCCTCCAGCTCCTACACCCCTCCCTATCTCTGTCACCTCCTCCAGCTCCTACTCCCCTCCGTGCCCCTGTCTCCTCCTCCAAGCCCCATACCTCTCCCTATCTCTGTTACCTCATCCATCCACTATACCCCTGCCTCTGTAAAGTCCTTCAGCCCGTATACTCCTCTCTATCTCTGTCACCACCCCCATTCCCTACACCACTCTGTTGCCTCCCTCAGTCCCCTACATCCCATTCCTGCGTCCGTCATCATCTCCAGCCCCTACACCCCCTCCCTATCTCTGTCACCCTCTCCATCCCTTTCACCCATCCCTATCTCTGTGATACCCCCTCCCCACCTGAACTCAATCTGGGTACATCAGTCGGTGCCCTGGGTTAGAAAGTGCCTCCCCCCGCCGCCCCTATAAGGAAACATCGGTGTTGTGATGCCCTCTTTAGTCAAACATTCAGTTGCCAAGGTGCCAGGCTATGGAGCCGCATCGAGCAAGCCGTTACGTCCCAGGCTGTGCCAATGCAGACAATAACGGATTGGTAACGCTGACGGGGCACAATCGTGAGCTGTCAGCTGGTTTGATCATTTGCAGGTCCATGTCGTTCACTACAATTCCGAGAAGTACCGGAATGTGTCGGAGGCCATGAGCAAGGAGGATGGATTGGTGGTCCTGGGAATTCTCATGGAGGTGAGGTATTTGCGGACAGCCTGAATCAGAATGGAGATCCCGCATGTAAACGTTCCTGTGTAACAATGTAGTTCTGACTTCTGTCCAGTAGGTGGCACCACATTTTGAAGTCGGGCCCTGCAGTTCATTGGATGCAGGCTGCTTCCTCATCGCAATCAGTAATCAGACTCAACTCCCTGATCAAACAACAAAAAGTCTATTTTCTCATCCGCTTTTGAACCCAAAATTTATCTTAGAGTCGTAGAGATGTACAGCACCCTTCGTTCCAACTTGTCCATGCTGACCCCGATATCCTAAATTAATCTAGTGCCAGCATTTGGCCCATATCCGTCTAAACCCTTCCTATCCATGTCCCCATCCCGATGCCTTTTAAACGTTGTAACTGTACCAGCCTCCACCACTTCCTCTGGCAGCTTGTTCCATACACACACCACCCTCTGCGTGAAAAAGTTGCCCCTTAGGTCCATTTTAAATCTCTCCCCTTTCAACTTGTACCTACACCTCCTAGGGCTCGCCTACCCTGGGGAAAAGACCTTGTCTATTCAACCTATCCATGCCCCTCATGATTTTACAAACCTCTACAAACCTCATCGCTCAGACTCTGATGCTCCAGGGAAAATAGTCCCAGCCTCTCCCTATAACTCAAACCTTCCAACCTCAGTAACATCCTCATAAATCTTCTCTTCGTCCTAAAGGTTTGATAAGACCATAAGCCCGTAAGACATGGGAGCAGAAATTAATGCCATTCAGCCCATTGAGTCTACTCTGCCATTCAATCATGGCTGATAACATCCTTCCTTTCGAAGGGAGACCAGAATTGAACACAGTATTCCAAAAGTGGCCTAACCAATGTCCTTCTATTTGTAGGTGGGTGTCGCTGGCTGGGCCCAGCATTTATTACTAGTCCCTAGTTGCCCCTTGAGAAGGTGGGGAGTGGAGCTGCCTTCTTGAACCGCTGCAGTTTATGTCTTGTGGGTTGACCCACAATGCCACTTAGGGAGGGAATTCCAGGATTTTGACCCAGCAACACTGAAGGAACAACAATATATTCCCAAGCCGGGATGTTCTAGATGATAATGTGTACAGGTTTGGAATGGGGGTAGTTTTTTTTTCCTCCTAGACTGGAGAACTGCCTGTGAGACAATCTATATTACTGAATTTGCCTTTGCCAAGGGTGTGTTTATCGGAAGTTACTTTTTGGAACAGTTACTGTTTCGTAGTAGTTTAATAATCTATGATTCTGTTAAGTTTTCTAATCGCGTTGTTATTCCAATTTCATCTTTCTTTAGCTGTATTTTAACTATAATGTTTGAATAAAGTGTGTTTTGCTTCAAGACTGGTAGTTTGACCTATAGAATTGCATCTAGAACACAACACTTGCTTTTAAAACAGGAAAAAGTTAGCATCTAGACTATTTTCTTAATATATTTTGGGGGAGCTTGGTCTGGTCCGTAACAGTGCGTGTAGGAATTTTGAAAAGGGGTACATTTTAAATAATGGAGTTATAAGTTGGAATTCCACATTATTTTTTGCCAAAAACAATTTGATTACAATAACTAGTTATTTTCTTGTTGATTTAGAGGGTAAAAACCTGTACATATCCCTCTAGAGACAGCACAGTGCGGAGCTGGAGGGACACAGCGGGCCAGGCAGCATCAGAGGAGCAGGACTGTTGACGTTTCGGGTCGGCACCCTTCTTCAGAAACGTCGACTTTCCTGCTCCCCGGATGCTGCCTGACCTGCTGTGTTCCTCCAGCTCCGCGCTGTGTTGACTCTGACTCCAGCATCTGCAGTTCTTGCTATCTCCCTGCTCATATCCTTCTAACCTGATAAATCGGCAGTGAGGTAAAGTCGAGGCAACGTGCTGGTTTCATCAGAGCCTCATGTTCACGAGGAGCTCAGTTTGATTTTTACGTCGTTACCCCAGTGAGCTGTGACATGAGCAACTTTTAAGAAAGGTCCTGACCCGAAACGTCAGCCTTCCTGCTCCTCTGACGCTGCCTGGCCTGCTGTGTTCCTCCAGCTCCACGCTGTGTTATCTCTGACTCCAGCATCGGCAGTTCCTACTATCTCCATTATGGTGGGGTCGTTTGGCAGAACTACTTGCAACTGCCACAAATTAATGCATATCACAAAAAAGCAAGACTAACGTACGTTATTTTGTATTCAATAAAGGTTGGACAAAATATAAACCCAGCTTATGAAAATATTCTCAGGCACTTCGACTCTATACCACATTCAGGTAAGACGTCACAATTCAGGCAGACAATAAATTAATTCCTTGCTATTGATTCTGTAGTCATAGAGATACACAGCACGGAAACAGACCCGTCGGTCCAACTCATCCGTGCCGATCAGATTTCCTAAATTAATCCAGTCCCATTTGCCAGCATTTGGCCCCTATCCCTCTAATCCCTTCCTATCCATGTCCCCATCCAGATGCCTTTTAAATATTGTACCTGTACCAGCCCCCACCCACTTCCTCTGGCAGCTTGTTCCATACACGCACCCCCCTCTGCATGAAAATGTTGACCCTGTGGTCTCTTTCCCCTCTCACCTTAAACCTATGCCGCTCTAGTTTTGGTCTCCCCTTCCCTGGGGGAAAAGACCGTGTCTATTCACCCTATACATGCCCCTCACGGTTTTATAAACCTCTATAAGGTCATCCCTCAACCTCTCATGCTCCGGGGAAAACAGCCTCAGGTTATTCTGCTTCTCCCTAGAGCTCAAACCCTCCAATCCCTGGCAACATCCTTGTAAATCTTTTCAAATTTCACAACACCTTTCCTATAGCAGGGAGACTAGAATTGGACGCAGTATTCCAAAAGAGGCCCTAACCAATGTCCTGTACAGCCATGACATGACCCTCCCAACTCCCTGTACTCAATGCACTGACCAATAAAGGCAAGTGTACCGAACACCTTCTTCACCGCCCTGTCTACCTGCGACTCCACTTTCAAGGAACTATGAACCCACAGCCCTGTTCTGGCACCACTCCCCAGGGCATGCTTGATCATTGTGTCACCAAATTCCTCCTTCTTTCCCTAGCCAGCTCTGCTCTAGTTCTCCGAGCCCTGGATAATCCTTTTGTCTCGGAGCTGGAAAGTTGTGGGTGCCAAATCCTATTTTGTGGAGCTAAACCCAAAATCCCAGCTATTGCTCCTGAGTCAGGTCCGATGGTGTCCTGCACCGGATGAGACATTAAGCAGGAACATGAAAGGTCCTTTGAGCTACGACTGAGAGAGAAGATATGTTGGCTTCCCGGCCAATAAAGTTAATTTTAAACTGTTGCCTGACAGGGAAAATAGCAACTAATTTTCCTGTAGCAAGCTCCTGCAAAAGAGCAATGTGATATCCTATAGATGGTCAGATATTTTCTTTAGTCAGTTCGGTCATAGAGTCATACAACACAGAAACAGACCCTTTAGTCCAACAGGTCCATGCTAACCGTAATCCCAAACTAAACTTGTGCCACCTGCCTGCTCCTGGCCCATATCCCTCCAAACCTTTCCAATTCATGTACCTATCCAAATGTCTTTTAAACACTGTAACTGTACCCACATCCCCCACTTCCTCAGGAAGTTCATTCCACACAAGAACCGCCCTCTGTGTAACAAAGTTGCCCCTCATGTCTTTTTTAAATCTTTCTCCTCTCCCCTTAAAAATATGCCCCCGAGTCTTGAAATCCTCCACCCTAAGGAAAAGACACCTGCCATTTTATACCCGTCAAAATTTTATAAACCTCGATAAGATCTCACCCTTCAACGTCCTACACTCCAGTGAAAAGAAATCCAGGCCAATCCAGCCTATCATTATACCTTAAACCCTCCATTCCCGGTAATATCCTGGTAAATCTTTTCTGAACCCTCCCCAGTTCAACAGTAGAGATAACAAGATGTAGAGCTGGATGAACACAGCAGGCCAAGCAGCATCATAGGAGCAGGAAAGCTTGACGTTTCGGGCCTAGACCCTTCATCAGAAAAATGTATCATCTCTGATACAATTTATTCCTAGGCAACTGTTATTAAGGCAGATTATCAGGCCATTATTAATGCATGTTTTGCATCCAGCAGTATGTCTTTGCCAGATGTGGCAATATTTATGTTAGCTCCTGTAGCATAAGAGAAAGCATTGGGGCAATATAATATTGAAGAATCCAGTGGAGGGTTTATTGCAGCTCACTGCTATACACAAACATTGCATTCACACAAAATAAAACAATGAGCTTCTGATGCTGGAGATCTGAAATAAAAATAGAAATT